>OX371186.1:5608024-6105524 GCA_947310635.1 Leptodirus hochenwartii
GAAGTGGCGTGGAAATTCACCCGATCTAAACGCCCATTGAAAATTTGTGGGCCACTATTAAAGCGCGCATATCTAAGATGGATTGCACGACGAAAACCAAAAGGATAGAAAGTGTGGTACCACGACCCTGAAGTGAAGGAGATGTGTGCGGAAAGCTAGTAGCATCAGTGGTTGAGAGGGTGCAAGAAGTAATTAAAGCTAAGGCAGGTCATGTTCACTATTAAACAAATAAATATTTTAGTTGTGTCTTTGTTACAAGCCGCAATTCAAAGCTTCCTAAGAACTCCTTTACAAAGCAACATTTGAAGGTATTTGAGTGGCCGGGAAATTCACCCGATCTAAACCCCCATTGAAATTTATGGGCCATTATTAAAGCGCGCATATCTAAGATGAATTGCACGACGAAAACCAAAATTATAGAAAGTGTGGTACCACGACCCTGAAGTGAAGGAGATGTGTGCGGAAAGCTAGTAGCATCAATGGTTGAGAGGGTGCAAGAAGTAATTAAAGCTAAGGCGGGTCACGTTCACTATTAAACAAATAAATATTTTAGTTGTGTCTTTGTTAGATGCCACAATTCTAAGCTTGCTAAGAGCTTCTTTACAAAGCAACATTTGAAGGTATTTGAGTAGCCGGGAAATTCACCCGATCTAAACGCCCATTGAAAATTTGTGGGCCATTATTAAAGCGCGCATATCTAAGATGAATTGCATGACTAAAACCAGAATGATAGAAAGTGTGGTACCACGACCCTGAAGTGAAGGAGATGTGTGCCGAAAGCTAGTAGCATCAATGGTTGAGAGGGTGCAAGAAGTAATTAAAGCTAAGGCAGGTCATGTTCACTATTAAACAAATAAATATTTTAGTTGTGTCTTTGTTACAAGCCGCAATTCAAAGCTTCCTAAGAACTCCTTTACAAAGCAACATTTGAAGGTATTTGAGTGGCCGGGAAATTCACCCGATCTAAACCCCCATTGAAAATTTATGGGCCATTATTAAAGCGCGCATATCTAAGATGAATTGCACGACTAAAACCAGAATGATAGAAAGTGTGGTACCACGACCCTGAAGTGAAGGAGATGTGTGCGGAAAGCTAGTAGCATCAATGGTTGAGAGGGTGCAAGAAGTAATTAAAGCTAAGGCAGGTCATGTTCACTATTAAACAAATAAATATTTTAGTTGTGTCTTTGTTACAAGCCGTAATTCAAAGCTTCCTAAGAACTCCTTTACAAAGCAACATTTGAAGGTATTTGAGTGGCCGGGAAATTCACCCGATCTAAACCCCCATTGAAATTTATGGGCCATTATTAAAGCGCGCATATCTAAGATGAATTGCACGACGAAAACCAAAATTATAGAAAGTGTGGTACCACGACCCTGAAGTGAAGGAGATGTGTGCGGAAAGCTAGTAGCATCAATGGTTGAGAGGGTGCAAGAAGTAATTAAAGCTAAGGCAGGTCACGTTCACTATTAAACAAATAAATATTTTAGTTGTGTCTTTGTTAGATGCCACAATTCTAAGCTTGCTAAGAGCTTCTTTACAAAGCAACATTTGAAGGTATTTGAATGGCCGGGAAAATCACCCGATCTAACCCCCCATTGAAAATTTATGGGCCAGTATTAAAGCGCGCATATCTAAGATGAATTGCACGACGAAAACCAAAATGATAGAAAGTGTGGTACCACACGACCCTGAAGTGAAGGAGATGTGTGCCGAAAGCTAGTGGTTGAGAGCGTGCAGGAAGTAATTAAAGATAAGCGGGGGATCACGTTCACTATTAAACTTATACTTTTAAACAAATAAATATTTTAGTTGCGTCTTTGTTACTGTATTTCCCTATTGTCCCAAACTAATTTGCACAGTACTGTAGTTATGTGAGTACTTAAAAACTGACCTTATGCAAATGCGCCGAATTCAATGGAGTCGTAGAGGTATCTTCCCAAAGTAAACGATCTTCTGTTATTCATGCTCCTAAACAATGTAATAATGTTTATAATCGAGAGAATACATGTTTATTTAAAATGCAATCGGTAATCAACTGAAATGAAACAATCATAACCTCAAAGTAGATGATTGTTTGACAGAAAGCATCAATATACATCATTCTGATTGTCATGATAGTAAAATAAAATAAATTTTACCTTATTTTAACCTTATGCGGGAAAAATTAAGTAACGTTTGCCCTTAAGAAAATGAATTTTCTAAATTGAGTGGCTACAATTAGTATTACCACTTACCAATAAAAAAATTGACTATTGGTCTTTTGTAATTATCTTCAGCTAGTGCTGCTAATAAACTTAATCTAGCTGCGTTAACTCCACCGATATTTTCCTATTGTCCCAACTAATTTGCACAGTACTGTAGTTATATGAGTATTTAAAAACTGACCTTATGCAAATGCGCCGCGTTCAATGGAGTCGTAGAGGTATCTTCCCAAAGTAAACGATCTTCTGTTATTCATGCTCCTAAACAATGTAATAATGTTAATAATCAAGAGAGCCCGTGTTTATTTAAAATACGATCGGTAATCAACTGAAATGAAACAATCATAACCTCAAAGTAGATGATTGTTTGACAGAAAGCATCAATATACATCATTCTGATTGTCATGATAGGAAAATAAAACGAATTTTACAAGTGATTCAGATGAACTTTTCCTTTCTTGATTAAAATGTATAATGAAAAATAGGTATAGTGTATATTGAATTTGTACTGATCAAGCAGGCTCTTATGAAATAAATATAGAACTTAACAATTTCGAGTTTAATAAAGAATGATTTGCGAGGAGCGAAAGACATGAAAATTAACGCTGTGTTTCAAAAATCCTAGTCCGCTCAATCATCGTGCAAAAACACAATATATGTTCACAACAAGCGTTTGTTACACGATATACGTTGATGTATATAACAGCGGACATCTGACTAATTGAATTTTGCTTCCCCG
The DNA here is from genome assembly GCA_947310635.1 of Leptodirus hochenwartii. Taxonomy (NCBI): domain Eukaryota; kingdom Metazoa; phylum Arthropoda; class Insecta; order Coleoptera; family Leiodidae; genus Leptodirus; species Leptodirus hochenwartii. The sequence goes on from OX371186.1 coordinate 5,610,969, forward strand.
TATTTGCAATTTGCAACGTGATTAAATTTCTGCAGGATTCACGTAAACCTGAAGCGCTATCCTCAATATAAAATGTAAATAAGCAATTATTAATACTGAATACTGGATTCTTCAATTAGATTTTTTTTAAATTAATCATTTTAAAACGGGAATTATAGATAAATCAACAGCTACGTTGTTATCTCTAATTATGCTATTTTTTGGTTATGTAAGTACAAATAAAAATTTACCTGATCCAATGTATTGGTTCTACAAGAATTATAGCCTTGTATTGTTCTTAAATTCCTCAACTATCAAACTTATATTTAATTCGAGAATATTCTACTGTACACGCGACACACATTTTCTTATTAAATTTGTTAAAAGCACAAACTATTGTTTTTGACACACACCATCGAAATGCACCAGTCATGCCAATCATACAATAACCTCCAAACGAGTTTATTATTTGACATACCATAGAAGAATAATAAGAACCAACCGTAACCATTTGAACTATTCAAACCGCAAATAATCCAGGATGTTTTTTTTGTATTATTTGTGGAAATCAATATAATTTACAATTTGCACCGATTCATTATACATATCTATTATCGAAAGCACTATAAAAAATATATTTGCTTTGATGTCCATATAAAAGCCATCAACAATCACAAACGCTTATATTTTTTATGCCAATAAAACATGAACTAGCACCAGATTATTGTTCAATTATATATTATAATTATAAGGCATTCGTAGAAAAAGAACAGATTTTAAGATCAAATATTGACTTGGGTATTAGAAAAAGATTACTGAAGGTATATGTTTGGAGTGTAGCACTGTACGGGTGTGAGGCGTGGACTATAGGAAAGGAAGAGAAGCGTAGATTACAAGCATTAGAAATGTGGTGTTATAGGAGGATGATGAGGATTGGTTGGGAAGATAAAGTAACAAATGAAGCTGTACTAGAGTTAGTAGGGGAGAAGAGAAGTATCTGGAGAGTGTTACAGCGTAGGAGAGACAGATTAGTAGGGCATATTCTTAGGCATGGGGGGATTATGCAATTGATCATAGAAGGTAGAGTGGAGGGAAAGAGAGGGGTAGGTAGGCCTAGATTGGAGTATGTGAGTCAGATAGCTGAAGACGTTGAGATGAATAGCTATAGAGAGATGAAGGGATTAGCTCAGGATAGATCGGCATGGCGTGCTGTTTCCAACCAATCTTTAGGATTGCGGACTGTTTAACTAAACTATATATTGTATAATAAGTTATTTCAATCGCAATTTTCTTTCAATCAATAATTTTTCAATTAGGAGCGAATTACGTTTACGGTAAATTTGCATATTTTGAGGAATGAGGGTTTTTAGGCCTTTTTAGGGTGGAAACTTTAACACTGAATTGAAAAAACCAGGCGGAAACAATCACTTGAATAGCATTTTTTTGTTCAAAAAACTGTAAAAAAAGCTGCTAAGCAAAAAATTAAGCCAAACAAGTTACCTTTTTTCCACAGGGACCATGAATATTCGTCCCGTCCCCCGTTCATAGCCTCCAAACACCCACTGACCTTTGACACGATGACCTCTGTGGTACTTTCGACGGCCAAATTTGCTCTCATCGATTTCGACCACTTTATCTTTGCCGCCTCGATTTTTTTGGTTTTTATGGTTTTTGGACCTTCCTGGACACAGAAATATTAACGCCGGATTTTTAGGAATTTTTACCGTAAACCACATTTTACCCTTCAAATTATTTCAAATTTCAAAACGCAATCTAACTAGTATTTATAGATTTAAAAATTTAATATTCACACCGTTATCACATCTATTTTTAATAATTTGCGAATACCAAACTCGAAGCATTCATGCAAATAGTGCAGAATACCGAAGGTGAACTTCTTCCACGATCGCTCATGGCGCACTAAATAATATCGTTACGCTATACTCGAAAAGGGTACTCAAGGTGACCAGCGAGCACCTTATCAAATTATCATATTTGAATATATTGAAATCATATGATTATTTAGTAGTAAAAATCAAACATTTTAAGGAATTTTTTTACTAAAACTTATTCAATTATAGATTATTAATTCAACTAAAAATGTACTTCATAGCATTACAAAGCCACATGCACATTTCGAAGGCAAAGCTCCATTATCTACTTAATGATTAATATCCATGAAAATAATTCTATCTATAAAAAAAAATAAAAATTTAATTTCAGGTATATGTAGGACTATCGGAATTATTTAGCCGACTTCAAGATTGTGATAAAAGTGTGAAGTACGCTTCAAAGGCCTATGATCTTTCCAGATCTTTGCAGTTGGGAGATTTGAATTCAAGACATCATAGGTAATCTGACAAAAAATCTTGTTTTAATTAAAAATAAAATTTAAATAGGTTATAGATTTTGCCGTTATGTTGTAATATTTAGGGAAGAGAAATAAAAAATACAATGTTTTATATCACGGTTAATAATGAGGATTTATTCGACTATAGTTTCGCTTATTAAGCATTATCAAAATGAACAACTTCGTTGTTCATTTCTTGTAAGTTTTCTGTAATTCGTTGTTCATTCCTTGATAATGCTTAATATGCTAAACTATAGTCGAATAAATTCTCATTTTTAACCGTGATATAAAACATTGTATTTTTATTTCTCTTCCTTAAAATCAAATTTATTATTTTGCATTGAATAGTTTTTTTATTCATATTAACGATGAATATTTTGCCTTAATATACAGAGCGGCTCTATTACAAATGGCCTCAGCACTTCGAAAACAAGGAGAACTAGGAGATGCGCAAGATTATTGTACAGTAAGTTATAATTTTACATGTTGCTGATTATTAGTATAGATTCTTTCCTAAAGTATGTGAATCGCTAATATTAAATAAAAATTTATAACAAAAAACAGTGAAATAATAATAATCTCATTGCAATACGTGCTCTAAAAGTTGCATATAGTAAAATAGAGTTAGGAAGATGAATGCGTACAGAAAATTATAATATTTTAATCTATTTACTAAATGATCATATTATATCACACAAATACATACTAATAACATTATATATTAGAAGCTGTGAATCTCAAATATTAGATCAAATTTATAACAAAAACAGTGAAATAATAATAACTTCCTTGAAATACGTGCTTTAAAACTTGCATATAGTAAACTAGAGTTAGGAAGAAGAATGCGTACGGAAAATTATAATATTTTAATCTATTTACCAAATGATCATATTATATCTCACAAATACATACTAATAACTAATTTTATATTAGAAGCTGTGAATCTCAAATATTAGATCAAATTTATAACAAAAACAGTGAAATAATAATAACTTCCTTGTTCCTTGTTCTAAAAGTTGCATATAGTAAATTATAGTTAAGAATCTGAATGCGCACGAAGTTAATAGTATTTAAATTCATATTGCACTTTTTTTCTTCTAAATTTTCTAAATCAATTATTACAATACTTACAAAAACAAATCTCCTATCATACTACAATTTCATTTATTCTTGCGTAAAATATGTGAATTTATTTAATTCCTTAGGAAGCGAGTCGACTATCATTGATTTCTGGAGACCAAGCCTCTTACGCTAGAAGTATTCGAATTATGGGCGACATTTACCGAAAGAAATGTGAAATAAATGTAAGCGAGTTGAGTAAAATACGACTCGAACAATACATCCCCAAAAATTTCTTTAAAAATAATAAAACCATAAACTAGATGCGCATATCAAAAGCCAAACCGCCATCTTCAATTGCACGAGAATCATACAAATAATACATCTATGTCACTCTTCGCGGCTACTACAAAATTACAATGCAGCTGTACCACAAATTATTTTTAATTATTTTCGGAACTATAGTTTTTATTAATACATTTACATATTTCATATTTCAAGTCATAAGCATGACGCAATACTTATTTATTTTTGAAACCATACCAATTTATTATGGAAATTATTTGCGTATATATTTGACCATTTTAAATTGCACTAAACTATCAAATGAAGAGTATAATCATAGATTTCCAGTTGTTGAATTATTTGATTCGATAATTAATCCACACGGATTATATTTCGTGTATGCTTTTTGTGCATATATTTAAATTTATGGGAGATTTCTCTTGAACTTCTCTTAAACTTACGACAGTGTAGCGTATCTTATTGTAAAATATTAAAATTGAGATTCCAAAGTTCGTTGGTAATGTGGCATTGTAAAGTTTAAGTCACGAATGGTCAAATGTCTGAAAATTTCAAATTTCGAACAAAATAAAAGGTCAGAATAAATGTTTTTGTCAAAACTGCTATATCGTAAAATGAATATTAGTTATAATATAGAATATCACCCAAATACCCTAACAAGCATTAAGTAGCTAGATGTACATTTCAAGCCCTATGCGCCCATCTTCAGTAGCACAAGATTTATTTAATTATTTAGTTTTATCTTGTGCTACTGAAGATGGGAGCATTGCCTTCGAAATGTACATCTAGCTACTTAATGCTTGTTACGGTATTTGGGTGATATTCTATATTATAATTTAACACCGTAGTGATAATTAAAAAAAAAAGAACATTAGTTAGTTAAATATTATATTAAAATTGTTTGGATTATATTTATATTCACGTTGTTAAATTTACTTGTAGTATACAAATAGAATATTTTATATTTACATCAAGAGAAAATTGGTTGTATTAATTTTGAATGAAACAAGGACGATGAAGATCATTTATCCTATTTTTGATTTTCTTAGAAAGCGTTTAGGCAATATGAGAGTGCGATGGGTTCGGCAGCGACAATGGGCGATCGAGTTGCCCAAATGGAATCTATGGATGGGGCAGCCCGATGTTTTGAGGCCCTCAGATTGCAGCATAAAATCTGCAATTGCAGACCGTTGGAGTTCAATACAAGACTGTTAGAGGTTGCTAGCTCAGTAGGAGCAAAGGTGTGTATCAAATTTGAAATAATCATAAGAGTTGTACTGAAAAAGGACGATTTGGTTACCACGTGATTTTCAATTGTCAGCATGTCGCTAAAAATTTTCTGAGATTTTTAAATTTTTGTTTATGTTGTTTTCGACGTTTAATATTATATAGATATTTACCTTTTGTACTGGTTAAATTAAATAATATAGTTTAATGGTGAATAATTGTAAGATTAGAAGTTAAATAGTAAATCCCCACAGTTTTTGGAAATATGTTAACTTATTTTAATTTTCCGACTAGTTTCGGTATATTACAATATCGTCATCTAGGTAACAAATGGTCATATGTTGTTGAAAAGCATGATCAACTTTAAACTTAATTACGAAGAATCAGTCACAATTTTGGTACTAGGTTTCTAACATAAATATTTTTTTATAATTTTATACATTGTAATTAAAATATATATAAATATTTATTTATAATATACGAATATTATAATATATCGAAACTAGTCGGAAAATTTAAATAAATTAACATATTTCCAAAAACTGTGAGGATTTACTATTTAACTTCTAATTTTACAATTAAAGTAACCTTACATAGTAGACTTTTACAATTTTTATTAAGAATAATGTTGGAATTGATTGAATAATTTTTAAATTATATAGTTAGAAAATATTTAGCACGTCGAATTTTATATATCATGCGAAATCTTCGGGAAAGGACATAAACATCCTAAAGGGATCTATTAAAAAAAGAAGATATTTTACACGAGACAATTGAAAACATTGAGAACGTTTCAATAAAATGTTATTTTCGCACATGGGATTAATAATAAACAAAATTAATAGGTTTCCTATAAAAAAAATCATTAAAACATTATTAAACTAGTTACCACACTAGTTTAATAATGTTTTAATCTGCGCACCAACACTGGCTATGTTTTATTTATTTATTTTTATCTTTTAGTTATTGGTGCGAACAGTACGTCTTCGTCTATCTCGAATCTACCGATCCTTAGGCGATGACGACCAACGTCAACATCACGAGCAAGTTGCCAAAAGGCTGCTAACCGATCTGGACATGAATTGTGGGGGTTGTGGATCACCGTATGGCCTAGAAAGTGACTCATTAGAGGCTTTGCCGTGTGCTCATATTCTTCACGCAAGGTATCTATTTCATCTATAGATTTCTCCAGTGACCCTAATCCGACAAAAAGTACTTCTGGAATATCTACAAAATTATGTGACCATCATTATTTTATTTACAACTCATTTTTGTGAAATATCTTTCATAATGGCCTGAGATTATGAAAGATATTACAGAGGGACGAGAGAGGCGATTCTAGCACTAAGAACGGTAGTAGAAAAAAGAAATAGGGTAGGAAAGGTAACTTGCATAGCTTTTGTAGATTTAGAAAAGGCATTTGATAATGTAGATTGGGACATAATGTTTAGAATTTTAAAAGAAACGGGTATAGATTATAAGGATAGGAGAATAATTTTTAATTTATATAAACACCAAACTGCCTTAGTTAGAATTGAGGGGGAAGAAGAGGTAGCAAAAATAGGGAAGGGAGTTCGGCAGGGATGTACACTCTCACCGTTATTATTTAATCTATATATAGAAGATGCAATAAACAAAGTAAAAGAAGAGTATAGTGTAGGTGTGAATGTACAGGGAGAGAAAATATATATGTTGAGATTCGCCGACGATATAGCTATATTAGAAGAAAACGAAAAGAATTTAGAAAGGGTATTGAATGGTATGCAGGCAGTATTGACTAGGGATTTTAACATGAAAATAAATATAGGTAAAACTAAAGTGATGAGGTGTGACAAAAAGGAATGCAGTAGAAAAATGAAGATCTCAATAGGAGATAATAGAATCGAAGAAGTGTCAGATTTTTGTTATTTAGGCAGTAGAATCACAAAAGATAATCGAAGCAAAGTAGATATAAAGTGTAGGATAGCACAGGGTAGGAAGGCATTCGTAGAAAAAGAACAGATTTTAAGATCAAATATTGACTTGGGTATTAGAAAAAGATTACTGAAGGTATATGTTTGGAGTGTAGCACTGTACGGGTGTGAGGCGTGGACTATAGGAAAGGAAGAGAAGCGTAGATTACAAGCATTAGAAATGTGGTGTTATAGGAGGATGATGAGGATTGGTTGGGAAGATAAAGTAACAAATGAAGCTGTACTAGAGTTAGTAGGGGAGAAGAGAAGTATCTGGAGAGTGTTACAGCGTAGGAGAGACAGATTAGTAGGGCATATTCTTAGGCATGGGGGGATTATGCAATTGATCATAGAAGGTAGGTGGAGGGAAAGAGAGGGGTAGGTAGGCCTAGATTGGAGTATGTGAGTCAGATAGCTGAAGACGTTGAGATGAATAGCTATAGAGAGATGAAGGGATTAGCTCAGGATAGATCGGCATGGCGTGCTGTTTCCAACCAATCTTTAGGATTGCGGACTGTTTAACTAATGGCCTGTATGTTCTTGCATAAGATGGATAAACAAATTTCTTTAGAACTATTGCATGCGTTATTGCACATTAAATATTTAAATACTCCTTCAACATGTTTACATGCCGCAATTTGAGTAGCTATAGAAATAAGAAAACGAATTAAAATTTTGCAAATCATATTATAGAATCAAACCATACCTTTCCTAAAATAGATAATACGAAAAATGTTCACATTTGTACAAAAGGCTCGAAACGAAATTGGTTAGAATCATTCGAAATCCATAAACATTGAGCAAAATAAACACAAGACACTTTACTAAATGATCAACTAGACTTAATCTCTTCGTTGTTCAAAATAATCCCCATACCTACCCCTAATACCTAATATATCTATGTATATATATGTAGACGTTCGTAATGTAACTATCAGACTTGAAAATGTGTATAACAAAATAAAAAAATGTGTTATAAAAAATAGTTGCCTATAAATAAATTATCGTGATATAAACCTAATAATTATTTTTTATGTCCTAATTTATTAAGTATTTATTCTTGTAGGTGTGCTTACGATATTTTGCGCCGAAATAAGAAAAAGAAGAAGACATGCCCAGACTGCGATAAGACTACGAATTCTCGTTTATATTTAAACTGCAACGATTACAGCAACAACTACAGTCCAATCCCTCTATCAATTTGTTCATCGGACAGCCACTGCACTTCCCATCACGCTACTAGCTCAGTTTAAACAAAAAAACGCCAATAGTTTTAATATTAATTCATTAATTAATATTGAAGAATTGTTCCAAGTAAATGAAGATGTATTTTACTTGTACTTAGTACTCACCCTGTAGATAGTAAAATTATACTAAACCAAATAAAGTTTATATCCGCATTAAAATATCTAAATGTGTATTGCAAAGTTATATCTACACTAAAACATTCACAAAAACTATCTTGAATTATAACAGACGTGTGTTTTGTTTCAGTGTGGATCTAACTGCATATTAATGAGTGTGCAAATATTTAAAAATTGCATTAAATTACCAAAAGTATATGTAAAAGGAGAGTCTAATTTGGTCAATTTGGGTGTTCATGAAAATTGGTCACAGCAAAAATTATTATATCATTTTGACAACAAAAAGAAAACTATATACATAAATTCTTCCACTTACCAAGTTTTGTGATATTATCTGATAAGTTAAAAACGATATCTATAAATTAAAAAATTGTATTTAAATTTAAAAAATGTAGCACATTTTTATTGCGTTAAAATTAAAAAATATATATACACATACTATGCGTTGTTCCCAAAAAATAGCGAAAAACTATCATATTTTTAGATCTCTCTGAAATATTCGACATAAAATATTAAAGTGTTCAAGAATAAAATTAAAGATATACATACATATTATAAATCCGAAATGTTAATAAGATTTAAATATATAATAGGAAAGTCTTAATAGTTAAAGCATTCATAACGGTACCAAATGTATTTTTTAATAAATTTAATCGATACAAGAACGAAATATCTTTGAAATCGTTTCACAGATAGTTAAAATCGTTGTTTTTAAAGATTACGCGATCTTAAAATATAAATTATAATTATAAATTTTTAATCATCAAATAATTTTGATATCGTTCGCTTTAATTTTGCCAAAAAAAAATTCATTTTAATAAAATGGCCATATCCCCTAGACAATTCAAAATTTTTATTTCAAAAAGTAAACAAATTATTGATATATTCATGAATTTCTTTTTGTTTCTTTTCTTTATAATGGATGCTTATCGTCGGCTTAGATATAAAATACCAGTCAAAGTTTTGATCTAAACCATTTTACGTAACAATGAAATAGTTGTCAATTTATTCTTATAGACTTGGGTAATATTTTTGCTCTCTTGGATAAAAGGATAATTTACCATTCAATAAGTCAATAAAAGTTGTAACGATTTCCAGTAAAATAGATTCGATTAAAGCTTGGACTTGTTTAGTTTCATTTCTAAACCGATGATGTGGTATTATAATATTTTTAGCTTTTGAAATTTGAAATCATTAACACTTAAATTTTATAAATATTGCTGAAATTGATTTTTTCGAATTTTGGAAATTTTAAACGTTGGCTTTTAAAATTTTAAGAACATATAAAATTAGTATTTTCAATTATCATTATTATTTAAATTATGAATTTTTTATCATTATTCCATAATAAATTTGAAATGAGTTGCCCATTTCTTCTCAAACTAGTTAATCATATACACGGTGTATGTAAAAAAAGGAAGCTTCAATTTATCTTCTTGAATAATTATAGGAATTTTTGGTAAATTAAGACGAATCCAATTAATAGAAATCGTAAATTTAAGAATAATTAAATACATAAACATGAATTAATTATAAGGATTGTGGAGGTCAACTTCAAAATGCAAAATCTCAGAAAATATGATTTAAGATAACATTTTTTTTTTTCGTGGAAATTAAAGATAAGTTTTATAAGCAGAAATTCCTTAGATTCCTGTTATTTAAAAAAAGATTGCGTTAAAAAACAATACTCATTAATTATAAATAATATGTATTTGCCTTTGTGTTTTATAATTAAATATTAATTAATCTACAACGCTGGAAAATAGTAAATCTCTTTTTGGTACTTAAAATATAAAATTTGATTTAAAACTTTAATTAAATCACCAATTACGGATATGATCCCTTTTCATTATTTATTTAGTCAAATATATTCAGTTCTTAGTTTTTATGTTTCAATTAAAAAAAATCATGTAAAAATGTGAAACTAAAGTAATTATTCTTAAGTGTTCCGAAGGGTGCATTTTACATTTTAAGGTTTTTAAAATAATGTAAGAAAACGTTCCACGTAATGTAAACTGTACATTGTGTTTTAGCAAAGCACAATAATTATATGTAATAATAAGTTTGCTTAACAGTAAGCTTCCTCTTTTTTTTTTTTAGAAAATATGAAGGGAAACTATTAAAAGAGGAAAATCATCGCCTGCCAATCGAAGTAACTGTAGAATTAGTTAAATTCTGAGCAAATAATTTTAAATTACTTTCGATCGAAGATTTGGAAGCTGTTTCGAAACAAACGAGCATTCTAAATTACTATTATAATCATCTAATTGCCCCATGTTATTTTTTTTCGCAAAAATACATAACACCTTTTTAAATATTAAAACGATGACAGCTTATGTTGTCTAATACACTACCTTCTATAACTAGTTACATAATACCTCCATGTCTAAGAATTAGTTAAAGAGTCCGCAATCCTAAAGATTGGTTGGAAACAGCACGCCATGCCGATCTATCCTGAGCTAATCCCTTCATCTCCCTATAGCTATTCATCTCAACGTCTTCAACTTTCTGACTCACATACTCCAATCTAGGCCTACCTACCCCTCTCTTTCCCTCCACTCTACCTTCTATGATCAATTGCATAATCCCCCCATGCCTAAGAATATGCCCTACTAAGCTGTCTCTCCTACGCTGTAACACTCTCCAGATACTTCTCTTCTCCCCTACTAACTCTAGTACAGCTTCATTTGTTACTTTATCTTCCCAACCAATCCTCATCATCCTCCTATAACACCACATTTCAAGTGCTTCTAATCTACGCTTCTCTTCCTTTCCTATAGTCCACGCCTCACACCCGTACAGTGCTACACTCCAAACATATACCTTCAGTAATCTTTTTCTAATACCCAAGTCAATATTTGATCGTAAAATCTGTTCTTTTTCTACGAATGCCTTCCTACCCTGTGCTATCCTACACTTTATATCTACCTTGCTTCGATTATCTTTTGTGATTCTACTGCCTAAATAACAAAAATCTGACACTTCTTCGATTCTATTATCTCCTATTGAGATCCTCATTTTTCTACTGCATTCCTTTTTGTCACACCTCATCACTTTACTTTTACCTATATTTATTTTCATGTTAAAATCCCTAGTCAATACTGCCTGAATACCATTCAATACCCTTTCTAAATTCTTTTCGCTTTCTTCCAATATAGCTATATCGTCGGCGAATCTCAGCATATATATTTTCTCTCCCTGTACATTCACACCTACATTATACTCTTCTTTTACTTTGTTTATTGCATCTTCTATATATAGATTAAATAATAACGGTGAGAGTGTACATCCCTGCCGAACTCCCTTCCCTATTTTTGCTACCTCTTCTTCCCCCTCAATTCTAACTAAGGCAGTTTGGTGTTTATATATTAATTAAAAATTATTCTCCTATCCTTATAATCTATACCCGTTTCTTTTAAAATTCTAAACATTATGTCCCAATCTACATTGTCAAATGCCTTTTCTAAATCTACAAAAGCTATGCAAGTTACCTTTCCTACCCTCTTTCTTTTTTCTACTACCGTTCTTAGTGCTAGAATCGCCTCCCTCGTCCCTCTGTTTTTCCTAAAACCAAACTGATCTTCTCCTAGCCTTTCCTCTACTTTATTTTATAATAATGATGAATATGATGAACTAATCTATCTCTATTACGCTGAAATATTTTACAAATTTTCTAATTCGCTATTTCTCAACTAAATTTATAACTACTAACTTTACACTTGAAAGCATTTAAAGGAGTTCCACCACAAAGCATTATATTTTACACCATGTTTCTAATTAATTCATTTAGTTGTCACCTCAATCAAAGTGAATATAAGCAAGTATTATTTAAATAAAAAAGATAAAATAAAATATTAATAGATATTACTTAAGTGTGTTATCCTTCAGTGTTCGAGGAGGCGAATCAAGTCAAATTGCCACTCAACAAAATTAATCAATGCCGATATTTTACAAATAGATTTTTTTATCATTATTCTAACATAAATTTGAAATGAATTGCCAAAAAATGGCTAAAATTTATTCGATGTCAATAGTTTACAAATTTGAACTAATTAAAAAAAAATCGCAATCACTCATAACACATGCTATAATTTTAAATCAAGCAGTTTAATTAATGTTTTTACATTTCCGACATTAGATATGATAATTAAATGAAATGATTTATATTTTTGGAACTCCTCCAACACTATCTGCATTTCTACAATTTATTGATTTGTAATAATATTAACGATAAAGCATTATACAGTGTTTGTTTTACGAATTTTATTACTAAATTATAAGGTTTTTCTTATTGATTTCCTCATGTAGTAAATAGTAATATAAAATTGATGAATCATAATAATTTGCTGTTAGCTCAGAAGAAATACGAATTGTTATACTATTCGTGCCAATTACAAGCGGGAGTAACTATTTAACGATTTAAAATATATTTATAAATTAAACAAAGAATAATTTTAAACGAATACCAAATAATTTAATTTTTCTATTAAAACATAATATATGGGTTTTAAAAATTATGACTACGGTGTTAAATAATAGTGTAGAATATCACCCAAATACCGTAACTTAAAGCATTAAGTAGCTAGATGTACATTTCGAAGGCTATGCCCCCATCTTCAGATAAAAACTAAATAAAATACCTCTGTCACGGATCGTGATTGATATACTATTAAATAAATAAGTCAACATGACGCAGATATTTCAAAAATGGCATATATTATGACCTATAAATCTTTTAAAACAATAAAAATTAATAATTAGCGAAACTGACAACAATAAACATTGGTTGTCAAACCTAAAATAACCAAAAATAAATTTAAGATTTATTATTAATTTTCTAGATTTAAGCAGCATTTAGCTCATTTCAGATTAAATAGAAAAGATAAAAGTGCTGTAGCCGAGCATATTTTTGACTAACTCAGGTCATCCTATTCAAATTAGTTCACTTAAATTACTTAAAAGTGTTTTGAATTATTCCGATGAAGAATTTAGAATGAATTTAGAATCAGGCCCAATTTCATCTTGTCTATTTAATTTATTTAATGAGAACTATTTTTAAAATTATTTATTTTTAGTTATTTGTATTTAAATTATATTATATTATTTTTATATTTGGGTGATAATCTATAGTAATAATATATGGGAATTCGTATATTATTGTAATATTTCAAGTTTAAATTCGAAATGTTAAAAAATGAATGGGGGATATTTTATAAAAATGTATTTTTGTTACTTTGAAACATAATTATAAGATATACCATATATAAATTATATATACTAAAAACATATAAATAAATTTGCTAGTTTGTTGAATATATGCTATAAAAACGATATAAAAACAAAGATATATTTAAAAAAAATAATAAATATAATTACACATGTTAAATTATCCAAGTTTAACAAATATGTTATTTGAAAGTGATAATTGCACACTTTAAAGGGTATTATGCTCACAGAAACATTGGCGATTGCACATACATAAATCATTTTAAAGCTAAAACACGAGTAATTTCTCACTAGAAGTAACAATTTTTATTTTCTAAATGTGTTAAGGTTACAATACCGATTTTCTCTATATCACTTAAAGATGAGGTTGAGAAACGTGGAAAAATAAAATAAGTTTATAAATAACCCCTACGAATTGGGAGAATTATAACAATCATATAATTTCATACAAATATTTCACATTTTTACAAAATTGGATTGTTCTAGTTTTTAGAGTATCTACAAGTTTTCTGTTTATTTTGAAAAATGGTCTTAATATAAGGGCCGTTTTAATAGCATTGTAAGTCCTGAGCACCAGCTAGATAAATTAAACTTTAACCGATGACAGAACAAATTCTATCGATCAATTAAACATTCTAACATTAGATAGAAATATCTCATCCTGGGGCCCTTGGACACTGCCCACAGCACCCATGCTTTAAAACGGCACTGCGAATTATCTCACTACTACATAAGAAATATAAGTAAAATATTGTGTATATAATAACGATATATGTGACAAGAAAAGAACATACTTCTTCGCACCTAATTGGCTAACGCACAGAATTTATAAATTTAGAAAACTGTTTTGACGTGTTAAAACTTCGAATACTACGGTGATAATCATTTAGATGTTAAATAATAAATAAATCGAGAAATGAAAGATAAGATCGTATTCATTTAAAGCTACTCTCCGCCAGAAAATCGTGTCAAATAAAATATTTAAACAAACGTATGAAGAGAGTTGTATAATAAAATTGATCACGTTAATGGGGAGTACTTTTAAACGAAGATAGACTGCATTTTAGTAGGATAAAATATGTAATAAAGAGACGGACTATATTAAATTAAATACAACACAATCATGTTTTGATGAAATAATTTATTCATTTGCACTTAATTTAGTTTGATCGTAGAATATAAAAATATAAATTATAAATGTACAAACAGTTAAACGTCTTACTGGTGGTCAACTGAGAATATATATTATATTTATAAAAATCTATTATGAAAAAAAATATATAAATAACCTGTCATAAAAGAAATATAATTAAATAGTTATTATTGCCAAGATTTTATTTTATAGAATATCCACCAAATACCGTAACATAAAGTATTTAAAAGTTAGTTGCGCATTTCGAGGGCTATGCCCTCATATTCAGTAGCACAAGATCAATACTAAACCTGTCACTAACCGTGAATTTTTCTTTCGTTCAATTGTATATTAATCACGACTATTGACGGATTTTTTATATATTTTGGCTACTGAAGGGGGACATGGCCTTCGAAATACGCATCTAGCTACTTAATGGTTTATGTTACGGTATTTGGGTGATATTCTATACTATTATTTAACGCCGTAGTGACAAATTTACAAAAGATTTAATTGTTGAATAAGAACTTACATTTGTATAAAGGTCGCAAGATACGTAGCAATAATTGTTCAATTTTCATTTGTGCGGTTTTAACTTTAGTTTAAGTAGGCAACTGAAGAAAAAACAGCCGAATACGATATTTTTATGGAATAATAAATCAGATTTGACGATGAAAAATTGTCGTTTAAATTACTGTTTGATATATTTTATTTGCAATCACCAACAGGGGCGAAGTAACACAAGAAAAACATGTGCAATAAAATATATAATTAAGTAAACCTGTAAAAAGAGGTAGTTTATTGTCTAATATGCCATCTAACGGACTTAAAGCTCAAAACCTAAACCGAGCAACGTTTAATTGCAAAATATCAATTTTCCATTTAGTAGTTGAAAAATTGATAAATTTTGTCAACGAATTAAATTACTACGTTTTCTAGCGACTTTTAAAATTTGAAACAGTTGCTTTTTTTGGAATATTTTTATTCATTGAATGGGTAATGTAAGTAGTGTAATTTAATTCTATTATAAAGTAACCGAAATATGCGAAATATATTTTTAAAACGTAAAACAGCACTAGGATTAATATAATTTATGTTATTGTTACAATTCTACATCAAAATATACAAATGTTATGTTATTATGTACAAAATCAGAACCTATTAATATAGATAATGAAAATAGAATTAATTCGTTGTCGGCATTTTGTTGTCCTCTCATTTTCCATATTTTTGTGTTTCAATTTAGTTTTTATATGTTTAATCACAGAATTATTAATATCAAGTACTAATTTCTCTGAAAAAAATTAAAAATTAACAGATATGTAGAGGGTATTTAATTTTTAATAGAAATGTGTGAAAGCTTGATGGAAAATAGTGACTTTATGCCAGTTTAGATTATACCCGAATATATTTACCAATATCATGCACAACACTGTGACAATCATATTTTAAATTACAATAATATAATGAAGCGCATTAAACATATTTAAAGCGTGTTTTTGTTGTTAACATTCGCTGGAATATTTAGATGCTTTGATTGTGTGCAGGCGATGGGAGTGCAGGTCACAAAAGTGAAGTTAAGAGAATTCAAGAGATTATTATATTTAAATTATTATGAACGCAAATGGTTTTTAGAATGGAGCATTTAAGGCTTAAACTTTGATATCATTCGATGTATATTTCATGCATATGAATTGAGCCTACTGCTATTATAATTAGTAACCCAAGCTCAACTCAACTTCTTCTTGAGCAACGTTTCGAAATATTTTTCAATTTCTTCATCGGGCTTAATCAGAATCTACAGTTGATAAGTATTTGTTGATCATTAAAATAAGTTACACCCTGGACCAATATAATTCTATACAAGGACTACTACAACCATGTCACAATTTTTGATAAAAATTCCCCCCCTTTATCATATTATACTTGTATAATTCTATTGCTAAAAAAATTTAATTTATAATTAATCGAATTTTATAATATTCAACTAAATATATTTGTTACCTTACTACATTTTCTAATGCTATACCTAATTTGCGTTTATATTTTAATATTTGTAACTGATCATTTGACAAATTTTAGATATTATTTCGTCGTACATTTTATTATTTGTTATGTGAACTCGATAGTGACAAATGCGCAAACAAAATCTTGCTTATATTAATAGTTGTACAATTATACACTCCTGTACATACAGTTGTCTAACATAATTCTTGACTTTATTCTGTAAACCTTGAAGTTGTTTTATTTGAATGTCCGAAATCACCCGAGAAAATATTCACATTAATTAATTATACACGAGAACTATAAACTATTACATACGAATATATTTAGTTCAAATAATCATGGTAATACAATCATACAAAATGTTGATAGAAATTTCCCTTTTTCAAACTTTGAGGTTATCATATTACACTTGTACAATTCTAATGCTTACTACACGTTCTATTGTTATACCTAATTTGCTTTTATATTTTAATATTTCTAACTGATCATTTGACAAATTTTAGATATTGTTTCGTAGTACATTTTATTCTTAACTAATGTTAAATAAAGCGACATACAGCAAACACAAGCATGAACGAGCACATTCACTTTCAAGCATTCGATTTTCTTTTTATTAATTAAAATATATAAAAAATTATATAAACATAACTCTCACCCTCTGAGTTCTCTACCATTCAGCACATTTGATCTAGATCTGGATCGTTGAAGTTGTGCTCGTCTTTCCGCTAAAAGATACAACAAGAAAATTAACACAAATACATGATTATAAAAAATTTATACCTGAACATACAAAACATTTTTTTTTTTAAATATCATACAGGAGAAGTAGAAAAATCCTGTTTTAAAAAAGTTTAATTTAAGCTGTTAAAGTTTCTTCGGTTTTAATATAAAGTAGTTCAATTTGAAGTCTCGTCTACTAGGAATTTTTTTTTCGATAACTTCATAATTGATTTCAGAAATTCTAATTATAAATTTCATTTTATAATCTACAAATTTCTAATTATAGTAGCCTAGCTTATAATACATTAAACATTTGAAATTGATATATTAAAATACTCGATTTTATTTAAACATTTTTTTTACTTCTTATTACAATTAGAGTTACAAAAAACAACTCGATTATTAGTAGTCAACTTTATTAAAAAGCCCGATGAATAAATGCGAAGAAAATCAGTTTGTTAATGCAAAAAGAAGAAAATCGTAATTGTCGTATTAATCGTATTAAGTTACAATATAAAGTTAAAACTACAAAATTAGAACAAGAAAAACGTCGATTCAAAATGCATTCAAATTAATTTTAATGCAAAACGATGACAAACAATAGTAAATCTTTTCAACCCATATTCTTCTCTAACTTACCCTTTCTTGCCTCCCTCGCGCAATCTTGCAAAATTTAGAAGATTTAAATCGTATTTGCGGAATATATTACATCTAATAGTTACATAAAATCACAGTTTCAAGAAACGAATGATGCGAATAGACTTAAAATATAAATCGAATGTTTCAAAAAAATGAAATATATAATATTTATATATACAACTATTTCTTCGGTGAATTTTAAGAATGTACAATCAAATATACTAACTGAATTCAACAAAAAGTAAATAGAAATTTCAAGAGTTTACTTCTATTGTAAACATTGTAATTAAAACATAACGATACGTTTTAAAAATATATAGTTAAGGATGAAAGTATCTATTATGATGTCTATATTGAATCGATATTTTGATATACATTTTTGTGGCTATTAATAATCAATACCGGGTTAATCAAAATACCCGTCTCAGTATCGACACTATGGTAAGGATCAAATTCATATAAATAAATAATAATAATAATAAATCAGGTATTTACGAAATATCTTGTTCTAGTTGTCATAAAATATATATAGAACAAACACGAGGACCAGAAACTAGATTTAAGGAGCATTTAGCTCATTTCAGATTAAAAGAAAAGATAAAAGTGCTGTAGCCGAGCATATTTTTGATCATTCAGTATTGTATTTTGTACTCTCTATTTACGTACTGAATTTTATAAAAATAAAAATAAATTCTATCTACCTTCTATCTACATCTAGGAGCGACATAGATTGCGAATGGAGGGAAATCAGAAATGGGTTAACTACAGCAGCAAATGAAGTATTAGGCACAAAGAAAAGGGCAGGTAGGAGGGAATGGATCACGGAAGAAATAGTTAAAATGATAGAAGCAAGAAGGAAAATTAAAATTGGAAACACAGAAGCAGGACAGAAAAAATATAAGGAACTAAGGAACTTAATTAATAGGAAATGCAAGCTAGCGAAAGAAGAGTGGATAAAAGGAAATTGTGAGGATATTGAGGAGGATATGAGAAGAGGTAAAGTAGATTTGGGCTACAGGAAAATTAAGTCACATTTTTCTAAAGTAAAACCAAAGGGTAACATAATATGTGATAAGCAGGGTAAGGAACTCACGGAAAATAAGGAGAAAGCTAGAAGATGGAAGGAGTATCTTGAAGATTTATATAAAGGTAGGCAGGACATGGAGGAGCTAGAAAGTGTGGAACAGATAGATGAGGATGACTTAGGTCCTAGCATACTTAGGTCAGAGTTTCATAGAGCATTAAATGATTTACGGAATAACAAAGCAGCGGGGATTGATATGATACCAGCCGAATTAATAAAACACGCAGGGGAAAAAATGCAGGAGCGATTATACAGGTTAGTTTGTAAAATATATGAGAAGGGAGAAGTACCACAGGATTTTCAGCGTAGTAGAATAGTAACAATGCCGAAGAAAATAGGAGCTAATTTGTGTGAGAACTATAGGACCATTAGCCTACTATCACATGCATCGAAGATATTGTTAAAGATTATTTATAGGAGATTAGAAAATAAAGTAGAGGAAAGGCTAGGAGAAGATCAGTTTGGTTTTAGGAAAAACAGAGGGACGAGAGAGGCGATTCTAGCACTAAGAACGGTAGTAGAAAAAAGAAAGAGGGTAGGAAAGGTAACTTGCATAGCTTTTGTAGATTTAGAAAAGGCATTTGATAATGTAGATTGGGACATAATGTTTAGAATTTTAAAAGAAACGGGTATAGATTATAAGGATAGGAGAATAATTTTTAATTTATATAAACACCAAACTGCCTTAGTTAGAATTGAGGGGGAAGAAGAGGTAGCAAAAATAGGGAAGGGAGTTCGGCAGGGATGTACACTTTCACCGTTATTATTTAATCTATATATAGAAGATGCAATAAACAAAGTAAAAGAAGAGTATAGTGTAGGTGTGAATGTACAGGGAGAGAAAATATATATGCTGAGATTCGCCGACGATATAGCTATATTGGAAGAAAGCGAAAAGAAATTAGAAAGGGTATTGAATGGTATGCAGGCAGTATTGACTAGGGATTTTAACATGAAAATAAATATAGGTAAAACTAAAGTGATGAGGTGTGACAAAAAGGAATGCAGTAGAAAAATGAGGATCACAATAGGAGATAATAGAATCGAAGAAGTGTCAGATTTTTGTTATTTAGGCAGTAGAATCACAAAAGATAATCGAAGCAAGGTAGATATAAAGTGTAGGATAGCACAGGGTAGGAAGGCATTCGTAGAAAAGGAACGGATTTTAAGATCAAATATTGACTTGGGTATTAGAAAAAGATTACTGAAGGTATATGTTTGGAGTGTAGCACTGTACGGGTGTGAGGCGTGGGCTATAGGAAAGGAAGAGAAGCGTAGATTACAAGCATTCGAAATGTGGTGTTATAGGAGGATGATGAGGATTGGTTGGGAAGATAAAGTAACAAATGAAGATGTACTAGAGTAAGTAGGGGAGAAGAGAAGTATCTGGAGAGTGTTACAGCGTAGGAGAGACAGATTAGTAGGGCATATCCTTAGGCATGGGGGGATTATGCAATTGATCATAGAAGGTAGAGTGGAGGGAAAGAGAGGGGTAGGTAGGCCTAGATTGGAGTATGTGAGTCAGATAGTTGAAGACGTTGAGATGAATAGCTATAGGGAGATGAAGGGATTAGCTCAGGATAGATCGGCATGGCGTGCTGTTTCCAACCAATCTTTAGGATTGCGGACTCTTTAACTAACTACCTTTTTACCTATCTATCTCTCTATGAGAAAATTTAAAATACGCTTGAAGTAAAAGTGAATTTTTGTTACATTGAAACTAAAATAACAAATACAATTTATTCAAGTTGGTTTCACGCTTCCTGGTATAAAGAGTCTCTTCATGATATGAAGATCTTTATGGTAAAAAGAAGGACGAATCCATATTTAATTCCATAATAAAATTACACATTTTTGTTCAATAGAATTCAAAGAATTCTCGAAGAAACCTATGTAAAATAATATTACCAATTGACAATAATTGTATATAATGAATCTAATTTACTTTGACCAAACTCCTGAAGATGTAGTGATGGCATTACGAAACTAGTTGAGTGGACCAATAATTAAATACATGAAACGTATTAAAAAATCAATACTTCATTGAAAGAAACACGAATATTAAATATAATTTATGTGCATACATCATAGAGTGATACTTTTTCCATATTTGTCAAGAAGTGTCGATATTAAGAAAGTATCTAACGTGTAAAATATAGTGTTAAAATACCCGGTATCGAAAATTTAGTATCAATAATAATATTTCATGCTTAAATATAGTAGTCTCTATCGACAATTGGACAATTAAAAAGAACAAATGACTAAAGGATATTGTTAATATTTTCGCTTACCTCCTGCAGGTCTAGGACCTCGTTTCCGCTTTTGATCTCTGGTAAAGGCACTTCCCGTATTTAGTGCCTCTAGAAGGCTATCCATGACACCCTCCTGTGTTTCACTTGGATTCATATCAATAATAGCTTTCTTTCGAGCGGTACGCTCTTTACGTTCTTGATCCAGCTTTTCTCTTGCAGCTTGAGTCTAGAAAGGAGAAATAAATTTGTTGAACAAAGAAATATCATTAATAACCTATATCTATCCAAAAAATAAGATGAATGCAATAGAATGTAAGGACCTATAATAAACTAAGATCAGAAAATTAATAAAAAATGTTTTCATTGTTTTTTAAATATTATTATCGATAATATAGAATATCACCCAAATACCGTAACAAGCATTAAGTAGCTAGATGTACATTTCAAGCGCTATGCGCCCATCTTCAGTAGCACATGAAGATTAAATGTACATACAAATAGCGCTTGAAATGTACATCTAGCTACCTAATGCTTGTTACGGTATTTGGGTGATATTCTATATTATAATTTAACACCGTAGTGGTAATTTTTAAAATTATTATCGCTGTTTCAATGAATTTCAATGCTCAATTTTGTATTTGCAATTATTTTTGCAAAGCTTTGCGTTTGTTCATGTGTTAAAAATATATAAAATACATACTTATATAAAAATATAGTTTATAAAAACACCGAGTAGATAAAATAACGGTACTCAAATATTTAAACCCACAACATATTCTCACTCTTTAGGAGTACGATACAATTTAATTCTAAAACTATTATCTGAAACACTAACGATAAATTGTAAAACAGATACAAACATTATTATTTCTCCGCAACATTTTGAATTGTTTATTTCCTTCATTCTTTCATTCTTGCCCCCTTGAAATGCTTCGACTGTTTTGAGACACTTAATCTTTATTGATGGGTTTCTCGAAAATTAGTGACGTTTTTAGAAATCCTATTTAAAAATCTAATACAAAGAACCTCGGTTATTTATTAGCTAGATGCGCATTTCGGAAGCTATGCCCCCATCTTCAATAGCGCAATAAGGATAAAGATACCTCTGTCACTCACCGGAATTTCTATACAATTGAGTTCAAACTCAGTTCAAACCTTACTGAAAAATAAACCACAAACCTTTTCCTCACCAACAGGTGAAGAACTGTATAACAAGCAAACCAATCATTGAATAAAAAAGATTTGACCTAAATACATTTGTCAAATTAACAAAATACATTTGCACTTGTCAATTTCCAATTTAGAATCAAAAGACCAGTAACAAAATTTCGAACAATCCAATCGAAAAAGAAGCCTCCTTTTCCAATGAGGAAGTAATACAATACACTCGTCCTCAACGTTCGTTACAAATGTTCTAAATCTAAAACACCAACGACAAGATGGCCTCGTCAAACTTCGATCTCACCAACGCTACCGTCCTCACCGACTTCTGGGAGTGCGTGGAACTTTCCAATCCCGCACATAAATTGTTTGACGCATCTAATAGCGTGAATACGTTGCAAGACATACGTAAAAGCGGTGCGAATTTCAACGTTGTCGATTCTTGCAAAGCGAACTTACTTCACCTAGCGGCGAGAAGGGGACAGACGAAGGTACTACAATATCTATTAACGATTATTCCCACGGATAATGAAGATATCGACAAACGCACTGCGCTGCATTACGCTTCTCTGCATGGACATACAGGCTGTGTGCAGGTATTGTATGTGTGCGCGAGTCACCAATGATAAACACTGGTTGGACATGTGACCTGTCTTTCCTTCTATTTTACCTTCTATAGTTTAATTAATAACGACGCGAAATAATTGAGGTAAATGGTGCGCGGAATTCTTTTATATATCGCACAATGATTAGAAAAGTCGTTACGAAATTCAGTGTTGTATAAAATAAAAATTAATTCGGGGAAGAGCAATTAAATTACAATATTTTATTAGTTAAAGAGTCCGCAATCCTAAAAATTGGTTGGAAACAGCACGCCATGCCGATCTATCCTGAGCTAATCCCTTCATCTCCCTATAGCTATTCATCTCAACGTCTTCAACTATCTGACTCACATACTCCAATCTAGGCCTACCTACCCCTCTCTTTCCCTCCACTCTACCTTCTATGATCAATTGCATAATCCCCCCATGCCTAAGAATATGCCCTACTAATCTGTC
Organism: Leptodirus hochenwartii; assembly: GCA_947310635.1. Lineage (NCBI taxonomy): Eukaryota > Metazoa > Arthropoda > Insecta > Coleoptera > Leiodidae > Leptodirus > Leptodirus hochenwartii. The sequence continues at coordinate 5,634,482 of OX371186.1, forward strand.
TCTCCTACGCTGTAACACTCTCCAGATACTTCTCTTCTCCCCTACTAACTCTAGTACAGCTTCATTTGTTACTTTATCTTCCCAACCAATCCTCATCATCCTCCTATAATACCACATTTCAAGTGCTTCTAATCTACGCTTCTCTTCCTTTCCTATAGTCCACGCCTCACACCCGTACAGTGCTACACTCCAAACATATACCTTCAGTAATCTTTTTCTAATACCCAAGTCAATATTTGATCTTAAAATCTGTTCTTTTTCTACGAATGCCTTCCTACCCTGTGCTATCCTACACTTTATATCTACCTTGCTTCGATTATCTTTTGTGATTCTACTGCCTAAATAACAAAAATCTGACACTTCTTCGATTCTATTATCTCCTATTGTGATCCTCATTTTTCTACTGCATTCCTTTTTGTCACACCTCATCACTTTAGTTTTACCTATATTTATTTTCATGTTAAAATCCCTAGTCAATACTGCCTGCATACCATTCAATACCCTTTCTAAATTCTTTTCGCTTTCTTCCAATATAGCTATATCGTCGGCGAATCTCAGCATATATATTTTCTCTCCCTGTACATTCACACCTACACTATACTCTTCTTTTACTTTGTTTATTGCATCTTCTATATATAGATTAAATAATAACGGTGAGAGTGTACATCCCTGCCGAACTCCCTTCCCTATTTTTGCTACCTCTTCTTCCCCCTCAATTCTAACTAAGGCAGTTTGGTGTTTATATAAATTAAAAATGATTCTCCTATCCTTATAATCTATACCCGTTTCTTTTAAAATTCTAAACATTATGTCCCAATCTACATTATCAAATGCCTTTTCTAAATCTACAAAAGCTATGGAAGTTACCTTTCCTACCCTCTTTCTTTTTTCTACTACCGTTCTTAGTGCTAGAATCGCCTCTCTCGTCCCTCTGTTTTTCCTAAAACCAAACTGATCTTCTCCTAGCCTTTCCTCTACTTTATTTTCTAATCTCCTATAAATAATCTTTAACAATATCTTCGATGCATGTGATAGTAGGCTAATGGTCCAATAGTTCTCACACAAATTAGCTCCTATTTTCTTCGGCATTGTTACTATTCTACTACGCTGAAAATCCTGTGGTACTTCTCCCTTCTCATATATTTTACAAACTAACCTGTATAATCGCTCCTGCATTTTTTCCCCTGCGTTGTATAAAATAAAAATTAATTCGGGGAAGAGCAATTAAATAACAATATTTTATATCACAATTAAAAACGAGGATTCATTCGACTCATAGTTTGGGCTTATTAAGCATTATCTGGAAATGAATAGCCTCTTGTGTGTGGGTGGATTCCTCCTATGGCTGAAGTTTCGAGCGGGTGGCTTCTTTTTTCGGTGATGACTTTGTGGTACCTGTGAAAAGATTTGAGTCTTGCTCTGGCGATTAGGCGCGAATAGCGAATTACAAAAAACTTATTTATATATAAACAATCTACCCGCAGATAATATCGAATAATGGGAGATTATAATTATGGGAGAGTAAATTATAATTACGGTTTTTACGGTGTTTGCGAATTTCTAGTGATGCAAGCAAATTTAATTTACGACTCTTTGAACAAACATGTAAAATTGTTAAATTAGCTATACTAGGAAAATTACGTTTAATTCTAGTACAACTTTTCTGCATTTTGTATTAATTTCAAAGAATTCATTCTAATTGCATAAAATGGTTATAACTGTGCGTGGTGATTTGTCAACATTGTATTTCTTAGGACGCACACCTTCTGCACTAGACATACCTACTTATTCTTTGGAGAAGACAGAAGCGTAGCTTCAGAATAGCACTGCTATGTACTGTATTGGTCAAGCCATTATGCCGGTTTTGATTTATGATGCGTATACTTCTGTCATTCTCCGCCAATTTAATAAAACGAGCTGTAGATTGTTTATATATAAATAAGTTTTCTGTAATTCGTGGTTCATTTCTTGATAATGCGAAACTTTAGTCTAGCGAAACTATAGTCGAATAAATCCTTATTTTTAACGGTGATATAAAACATTGTAATTTTATTTCTTTTCCTTTATGGAACATAACGGCAAAATCTATAACTTATTTTAAATATAAATAATATGAAAATATTTTAATAATATGATAATATGAATATATTAAGGGTATTTTTTTTTTAAATGAAAGTAAAATCCATATAATTAAGAAGCATTTTCCCTTGGCAAAGCTTGGAGTAAAATATTGTGCAACGATAGGAAAAGAAAATTTTATAAGATCAAATAAAATCGATATTTATTAGTTTCAATATATTACACGATAGGGAATATATTGAAAATATAATGTAGCAAAAATAGGGAAGGGAGTTCGGCAGGGATGTACACTCTCACCGTTATTATTTAATCTATATATAGAAGATGCAATAAACAAAGTAAAAGAAGAGTATAGTGTAGGTGTGAATGTACAGGGAGAGAAAATATATATGCTGAGATTCGCCGACGATATAGCTATATTGGAAGAAAGCGAAAAGAATTTAGAAAGGGTATTGAATGGTATGCAGGCAGTATTGACTAGGGATTTTAACATGAAAATAAATATAGGTAAAACTAAAGTGATGAGGTGTGACAAAAAGGAATGCAGTAGAAAAATGAAGATCTCAATAGGAGATAATAGAATCGAAGAAGTGTCAGATTTTTGTTATTTAGGCAGTAGAATCACAAAAGATAATCGAAGCAAAGTAGATATAAAGTGTAGGATAGCACAGGGTAGGAAGGCATTCGTAGAAAAAGAACAGATTTTAAGATCAAATATTGACTTGGGTATTAGAAAAAGATTACTGAAGGTATATGTTTGGAGTGTAGCACTGTACGGGTGTGAGGCGTGGACTATAGGAAAGGAAGAGAAGCGTAGATTACAAGCATTAGAAATGTGGTGTTATAGGAGGATGATGAGGATTGGTTGGGAAGATAAAGTAACAAATGAAGCTGTACTAGAGTTAGTATGGGAGAAGAGAAGTATCTGGAGAGTGTTACAGCGTAGGAGAGACAGATTAGTAGGGCATATTCTTAGGCATGGGGGGATTATGCAATTGATCATAGAAGGTAGAGTGGAGGGAAAGAGAGGGGTAGGTAGGCCTAGATTGGAGTATGTGAGTCAGATAGCTGAAGACGTTGAGATGAATAGCTATAGAGAGATGAAGGGATTAGCTCAGGATAGATCGGCATGGCGTGCTGTTTCCAACCAATCTTTAGGATTGCGGACTGTTTAACTAACACGATAAAACTCAGGGGGTGGCGAAATTGCAAATATAGTGCTAATTTATAATTACCACGAAATTAGCGGTAATGCGGTTTATACGAGAAATTCGAGTAAATATCAGTAAATAGAAAAAATATCAATAAATAAAAAAAACGATATATTAAAAAATTAAAATATAGTGTACTTGAAAATCATCACTACGGTGTTAAATTATAATATAGAATATCACCCAAATACCGCAACAAGCATTAAGTAGCTAGATGTACATTTCAAGCGCTATGCGCCCATCTTCAGTAGCACATTGTAAAACTAAATGAAATACTTCTGTCACGAATCGTGATTGATATATTATCAATATATATATATACTATCAATATACTATCGATAGTATACAATCACGATTCGTGACAGAGGTATTTTATTTAGTTTTATGTTGTGCTACTGAAGATGGGCGCATAGCGCTTGAAATGTACATCTAGCTACTGAATGCTTGTTACGGTATTTGGGTGATATTATTTATTATAGTCTACTTGATTTCTATTATTATATATTATAATAATAGATGTGGGGAAGAGAAATAAAAGATACAATGTTTTATATCACAGTTAAAAGCGAAGATTTATTCGGCAAAATCTATAACCTATTGTATTAGATGCATCTTCACTCCTATAATAAACGAAAACTGTTCGTCGTTGGCAAGCCATAATTAATTAATCCTATGATTGAACTTATTGTAGATGTTGATTAAAGAGGGCAACGCTAATATACACGCCATAGACAAAGACGGCTCAACGCCATTACAGGACGCAGCTGTTTGGCAACACACAGAAGGCCTGAAACTACTAATAGCCGCCGGAAGCGACGTGAATAATATGAATTACTTGGGGCGAACCGCTTTACACGAGGCAGCAGGCGCTGGATACCTAGATATTGTACGCATACTCTTGGAAAATGGCGCAGATATAAATGCGGTCGACAACAACAACTTCAGCGTGTTACATTCGGCGGCTATATCTGAAGGTAGCAAAGACGTCATCAAGCTCCTAATAGAATACGGCGCGAATGTAAATGCCGTGGATAAGAACGCGGAGAGTATTTTACACGTGGCGGTTGGCTACTCGGGCGACATCGACTTGGTGAAGATCCTGCTGTCAAATGGTGCTAAAATACCCGATGGCAAATTAACGTGTAAAGCGCTGAAAGTAGCTATAGAAACGGAACATATGGACACAGCTAAGTTGTTCTTCAACCTCGCCAAGAAGACAACGGGTGGCGACGATTGGACGCAATCTGTCTTGGAGGAAGCTGTCAATGATAAAGCGTTGAATGTTATCAAGATGTTGTTGGGGTTGGGTGTGAAGGTGCCGCAAGATGGTGACCCCCGACATAAAAGATTGTTCTTGAGTGCGTATGATTCGAAGAATCATGATTTGGTCAAAACGCTCTACGTCAATCTGTTCAATATTAAGAAGAAATCGTAATGATGGTAGTAACGATATTGAAGTTTTGTAACATTTGTAATTAACTATATAATATATTTTTCACTGTAAAGCCATAAGCGAGTATTTTTTCTTCAAGTTTCGGGAGTAGAGTAGAGTTAAATTTAAAAAGAAGTTGTAACATATACATTTGAAAACCATCCAGAATCGACGTTGGAAATACTTGATAAAATGATGCACTCTGCATATACAATATAGTATCTTTATCAATGTCATGACTTCACCAAGCGATAAACTTATATAATTTAATAAAATGAGACGAGAACAAAAGATTTTATACAAATGGTTAAGTAAAATTTCCAAATTCGAAAGTAAATTAGGAATTTTGTCTTTTGGAAGCTAATTGAAAATAACCTTTGAGTTGACGTATTTAAACTAAAGCAAGAGACCAAGAGACATTAAATGAAAATGGTCAAATATAAAACCAAAGTGAACTACAATTTGAAGGAGATAAGATATTTAAATCAAATTAATCCATATTTTCGACCTATTAGAAGATAATAATTGCATCAAATTCAAGACCCATTAAATTCTACTATACAAGACAAGAAATTTCTTCGCACTTTTATACAAACATTCCGTATGTATTTTAAGCGGATAAAGGAAGAAATATTTATATATATATTTTGTAGATTATATTCTCTTCTTACCTTGCGATTCTTTTCTACAATTTCCCGTTCTTTTTCATTGTCCATTTTAGCATCAATAAATGCATCCTTAAACGTTTTTAAATCCGTGAAGAATTCTTCCAGTGTATATTTCGCTTTGTCGAACGCATAATATTCACTAAGCTCATTATACAGGGTGTCCATTTTGTTGCACATATTCCGCATGACGTCGCACTGTTCGCGAGCATCTTTCGCAAATTTCTAAGTTGAGTGTTTATTAAAGAAAATGCGATATTTATTAAGATTTAAAAATGTAAGAAGAAAATTCTAGTACATAAACTGCAAAAAAATAAAAGGATACTTCCATTACAGCAATAAATTTATCGTCGTCATCTTGAGGTATTCTATTATTTGTAACATCAGTTTGTAAATTTTTGATATCCTGATCCATTTTTCGAAGGTTTTTCTGTATTGCCTCCAGTGAAACTCGACTGGCTCTAAAATGAATATATATTTTAAAACATAAAAAAAAACCGAATTATACAGCATGATCTCAATTCGCTTGTCAAAATGTGCGACTTGCGCTAAATTGACTTTCAAATGAAAAAAATTTCCCATTATTTAACACACATGAAATTTATTTCAAAGTAGCAAAATATACTTTAAGCAGCATATGTATTTGAGCAAAAAAGTAGTAAAATATACTTACTGATCTATATGCGGCATTTCATCGTAAAAATTTAATAATTCGGAAAACTTTTTTTCCGCAGTTTCCACAATATAATGCAGTAAAGTCTGCTGATTATTTACATCTTTTGTACCAGTTAACTAAAATTTTTAGTTATTTAAATAGATACTAAATTAAATTACGATGTTAAGCAAATACCTTAGTTAAAAAGCTCATTTCGAATCCAAACGCTTGACCGTTTTTACTACCAGTATTCATAAAATTACCCAATAACAAAATTAATTCTAACATTTTGGCGAACTTTTTACTTTTCTTAACTTCTTCACAAGCTGCTGTTGCAGCTACAATATTCTTAAAAAAAAACAGTAATTTTCAAAACTTATTTTAAGAGATTGCGCAATTACAAAATATAGGATATTTCGGATATTTTAATTCTTTTTATGAAGAGAAAAAGTTTTCTGTAACTAATTTTTCTTTGTTTTCTGTAAACAGAAAACAGAGAAGGCTTTGTTTTGATTTTCTTTTTGGAACTTCACAGAATTGCACTATAGCTGATATTTTCATAATGTCTTAAACGGCAATTTTAACTATACAGGATGCCAGAGTTTAAATTAAGCAAGCGAGTATATTAAATGGCATTAGATATCAAATGTACGTTAAATCGTATAAAATTTCATTTAAAATAAACATTTTCTGAAATCCACACCTGCAGTTTGTCAGAAACTACATTCACAATATTTTTTGTAGACAATAGTAATCAGATGAAGATTAAAAATAAACCGCACGTTAAAAAGTTTATGCGTCTTTTGTTTTGTTTTTTTAATTTTCCACCTTTTGCTTTTGGAAGTTTGAAAATATAATAATTGATAATAAATTTAAATTACACAACATAAAAAAAAATTTCCATTCAACCGGCTTTATATTTCGAATGGCTCCCAATAAATCATTTTGGGCTATACACACTCAATATAGAAATGTTTTTAGCAATATAAACATCCAATAAATAAACCACGTTCTTAATCAGCAGTTTTGTAATTATAATAGCATATTAGAGACTTACTGGTTTAACATCGCTAACCAATTCGGGATACCTTTGCCTAAACTGCAAAGATTTTAACCTGGGTAATATCCTTTTAATTTCAGATAATTTTACACAAAATTGTTCGGCTCCAGTCAATTCGTTGTATTGTTCTTTGAACTTTTGTAAATTATTTAATTGATCGGTTGGTGGCAAATACTGTAAAAAGTGGACAAATTGATGTACAAGTTAATTAAAAGCGTACCTATTATCTATAAAAAGTTTCTGTTTTCTGTAACTAATTCGTAATATTAATGAAATATTGTTACTACTTTCGGTGAACCATTAATTGGGATCTGTTTATTGAAGCTTTTTTGATTTATTTTGATATTTTCTTTTGCTTATCTTGTATTATTACACTTTTATTAACATTATTTTAATAAATATTACGTTATTATTATTATTATTATCATTATGTACATTATATACATATCATAATTTAATAACAGTTTGTTTGTAAATTGGATGTAACAACCATTATCAAATAAATAAATAAATAAATAAATTACTATAAATATCTCATAAATAAGTAAAATAGAATTAATAATAATTTATTCTTTTAAGTCTTTTCAAATAGTTTATAATGATTTATTGAATCAAATTTGGAAATGTTTTTCAGAAGGATATTTAGTTTTTCGAGAGATAGTTAGTTATAATATTTAATTGTTGAAAGACCATAATATAAGGTATTGTATAGAAAGTATGAGAAAGTATATTATAAGAACACAATTATGTGTATTTTACTTACTAATATTAATTGTTCCAATATATTATCGGAAAGAACCGTTTCATCGCAACGTAGTAAACATTTTTTAATTTCGTCATAATTCAAATGTTTCAAAGTACCACCTAATAAAATACTAATGTTTTGGGCAGCTTTTCCATCCAGTACCTTTAATTCTTTCGTCTTTTTAAGCGTACCATAGTTACCATTACTGAAAAATATCAATAGATTAAATATATGCCTATGAAATAGTGCTTTTCCAATGGAGAAAAAAATATTTATTAACGACATATGAAGTAGGATTGTATGGATGCGAGGCAAGGGCAATAGGAAAAAAGTTAAACGTAAAATAGAAGTTGCTAAAATATGTTACTACAAAAAAACATGTGTTTAAAGGTATTATAGAGTAGGGGATATAGACTAGTAGGTCATATTCTTTAATATGGAGTTATTATGCCTTTAGTTATAGAAGGTATTGTGGAGGGAAGGATATGATAGTACTATTTAACATGATATGATATTTAAAGCCAATCACTGTGATTGAAAAAGATGATACTAAAAAGTGTCATACAGTTTTTTTTTTTACCTATTTAAGTCTTCTGATTTTTTGACTAAAGGTTTCGTACTAAATCGCTGTGCTAATCCATCTAAAATATCCGGTGATGCCAGCTTTTCCTCTTGAACTTTGATCCAAAATGCTTTTTCCGACATTTTTTGAGGAACAATCTAGGTGTAATAGAAAATAGATCCAATATATTTGTTATTTTTTAAATGCAAATGTAAGATTATGTAAAAAAAGTACTTTTGTAACTCGTCTGTATTTAACAAACCTAAACACAAATTCAACACACCTAAAAATAACAACATATTTTTTACTTTATTTACATAACTTATTTTAAACTTAGTTAGTTAGTTAAAGAGTCCGCAATCCTAAAGATTGGTTGGAAACAGCACGCCATGCCGATCTATCCTGAGCTAATCCCTTCATCTCCCTATAGCTATTCATCTCAACGTCTTCAACTATCTGACTCACATACTCCAATTTAGGCCTACCTACCCCTCTCTTTCCCTCCACTCTACCTTCTATGATCAATTGCATAATCCCCCCATGCCTAAGGATATGCCCTACTAATCTGTCTCTCCTACGCTGTAACACTCTCCAAATACTTCTCTTCTCCCCTACTAACTCTAGTACAGCTTCATTTGTTACTTTATCTTCCCAACCAATCCTCATCATCCTCCTATAACACCACATTTCGAATGCTTGTAATCTATGCTTCTCTTCCTTTCCTATAGTCCACGCCTCACACCCGTACAGTGCTACACTCCAAACATATACCTTCAGTAATCTTTTTCTAATACCCAAGTCAATATTTGATCTTAAAATCTGTTCCTTTTCTACGAATGCCTTCCTACCGTGTGCTATCCTACACTTTATATCTACCTTGCTTCGATTATCTTTTGTGATTCTACTGCCTAAATAACAAAAATCTGACACTTCTTCGATTCTATTATCTCCTATTGTGATCCTCATTTTTCTACTGCATTCCTTTTTGTCACACCTCATCACTTTAGTTTTACCTATATTTATTTTCATGTTAAAATCCCTAGTCAATACTGCCTGCATACCATTCAATACCCTTTCTAAATTCTTTTCGCTTTCTTCCAATATAGCTATATCGTCGGCGAATCTCAACATATATATTTTCTCTCCCTGTACATTCACACCTACACTATACTCTTCTTTTACTTTGTTTATTGCATCTTCTATATATAGATTAAATAATAACGTTGAAAGTGTACATCCCTGCCGAACTCCCTTCCCTATTTTAAACTAAAGAACAAATATTCTTTCGAAAAACTACCCTTCCGGGCGGGTTTCGAACCCACGACCAACCCCCGTGTTATGAATTCTATTATATGCTATTCTATTCTATTCCACCAGTAGCCATATATTCTTGCAGTCAGCATTTACATATCACTTTCACCTATATATTACTACCTTACTTTATTTGCAATGTTTTGTATTTTGCAATATCCAGCTTACATAAACTTCTTAAAGGTCGCAAAATTAGCCAAATTTCTCAGCGCTAAAAACTTGCGAGGTTCCTGTTTGCCCTTAACAAACTATACAATATAGCACACATTACTCACCGTTTTCCAATTGGCTCGTTTTAAGGGCGCCGTTACGTCCCACTTCTTCTTCGGCTTTAGGCCGTACGGTAAAACATCGGGTGCCTTTACCATACCGAGCAGTGGTACCATTCCCATCGGTGGTGGTGGAGGGCCTCCCATCATGCCAGACATAGGTGGAGGAGGTGGGCCCATGCCTGGCATGGGTGGCGGTGGAGGACCGCCACCCATACCGGGCATAGGTGGAGGTGGAGGACCCATGCCTGGCATGGGCGGAGGTGGGGGACCGCCTGGCATAGGAGGTGGCGGAGGCCCCATTCCGAGCATCGGTGGGGGTGGTGGAGGACCACCTGAAAGAATTGGTTGATTATTTTACATGTTCATTTAATTGTAAAGTTGTTGAAAGAGTACTGAAAATTGGTTTATTTTTGTGCGAAAATGTTCAAGGGTTATGTAGACATGAAATTCAAGAAACTTATATAGCAGTCTAAACAGGTTAGTGTAGATGTTGATAGGTTGAAATTAGCCGATGTAAGTAAAAAGAATAAAGAGAAAGTATAAACGGTATGGAACATCTTGGGACGACGTAGATAACGAATAGATGGGAATTAAGGATAGGTTGACTACAGCAGCAAATGAAGTATTAGGCACGAAGAAAAGGGCAGGTAGAAAAGAATGGATAACCGAAGAAATAGTTAACATGATAGAGGAAAGAAGGAAAGTTAAAATTATAAACACAGAGGCAGGACAGAGAAGATATAAAGAACTAACCAACTTGATTAGTAGTAAATGTAAATTAGCAAAGGAATGGATAAAAGGAAAATGTGGAGATATTGCGGAAGATATGTAAAAAGGTAAGGCAGATTTGGGCTACAGGAAATTAAGTCTCATTTTTTAATGTTACTTTTTAAGAAAACTTATTCATTAGAAATAAGTGCTAATTTATTGTGAAGTGGTTTAAGAGAATAATTGCTTGCTTTCAGTCATTTGATGATAAAGGGTTTATATTGGAAAGAAATTTGATCAAGAATTGAAAATTTCGTTGAAAATAATAGCCTCGCAAAAAAATCCATACTAAAAAAGTAATGTCAAGAATCCAAAATTTGTTAAAAAAGCACCATGAATATCTTTTCTTCTTCAGAGCTGTTACAACTGATTTCTTCAAATATTCAAATGTTCAGGGAAATGAAAATTCTACATTTTCTTCATCAAAAATGTTATGCTTTAAAGTGATTTGTATCCATGTAAATGATTAAAGGTAGTAAAATATACATTGTAATATTATTTTCTATAATGTGTTTTAGGCAACTTGTACTGATTAAGTAAATTTTACGCACTACTGCTTAAAAGAATATCATTTCGACATTAAAATATCAACCGAAAAGCTATTTTCTTTTTAAGTCTTGTAAAAAAATACTTTGGATTTTAAAAATATTTCAAAATACGTTTAAAACATTTTAAAATAACCACAAAAACGTTTTTTTGATAACAAATTAAAGTATTCACCTGATTGCCCAGCCAATACTTTCCCCACCTTGTCCAGCATTCCAGCGTCCAGTTTACCCCCAGCACTTTGGCCATCCCCTCCTTGACCGCTTCGGACCATCGCCAACAGAGCCAGCGCTTCTTGTTTCTCTGCCAGCGCTTCCTCCAGCTGTTTCTTCATTTCATCTACTTTACCTGACTCTTCGGCCGACAGTGGGGGTGGTCTTTCACGGAGCTCATCGAGCAGAGGTTGTAAATCAAGAGAGAAATGACGAACGCCTAAAATAAACAGTGATTTGATGAGTTCGAAATATTTTTATTTCATTATTTCATTTTATAACACATTATTAAAGGGACTTGTGGTTTAATAAATACATCTGATTTTATAAAATTACTTACTTTAGGTATAAAATTTGAAAAGAAAGAAAAAAAGAACAAATTGAGGATGGAAATTTAAATTTTAAATTTATTTATATTGTTAGATCCTAGAAAGGTAAGAAAAGTTTGTGTGTTTCAATTGATAATTAATGATAAATGTTTAAATTAATCAATAAATATTTTTATACATACCCAGGTCTGGATCTAGTCCAGATTTATGTAGGACTATTTGTGAGATACATTCCTCAATGATTTTAAAATAAGCAGGCCTAAAATGTTGCAGATTTTAATTGCATTTAGGAAATAAATATTTCGTTTTTAAATTACATCAACTATATATATACAATTTTATATAAAAAAAACAGGGCTACAATTTTTATTCTTATTTATTAATTTATTTTATTGAACTTATTTAGCACTTATGTAGTACTTTAGTAATAATTTTGTTTATATATTTTAAGTATTCGAACATTTAAAGAATAATTTAACTTTCGAAAAAATAATTATGAAGTATAATTGTACGTATGATAAGTATACAATTGTGCAAATAAAAATTATGACTACTAAAATCAGATAATATTAAAATAAAAACGAGTGTTCTGCAATTGTATATTTCTTCTATAATTAGTTTTCAAAATTCGAAGGAATTTGAATAATAGTACTACTTGACCATTAATAATTTTCAAGTGATACTAATTGTAAATTTTAATTTATTCAGAATTTCTTCACTTACCTAATGTAATAGTCGTCCCTAATAAACAACAAATGTTGCAATATACTGAGAAAGTACGGTTCCGCTCCAGTATCAATGGTCATATTCTTAAGAACGTCAAAACATTCGTTTAGGTCATCGATGTCTAATCTAACATTATCAAACCGAGAATGCAACTCATCCGCATCATCCTCTTTACTAGCTTCAAATATGTCGAATTGTATCCGCACTGATGGTGAAAGACGATCTGGTTCCGATTTTAATTTACCTAAAAGTAATATACTGAGCACCCATTTTTAAAACGAAGTCAATTTCAAACGGCGTTGGGTCATTAAAATACGACAGCATGTATTTATTGTTTCATGTTGGTTTCACTCTTCATGTTCCTTTTAATATTGGTTTTTCTTTCAATGAAAATTGTTTTTTTAATAATACTTTTCATGTATTTCTTTATTGGTGCACTCCACTAGTTTCGTAATGCTATCAGTACATCTTCAACAGTTTGGTCAAACCAAATTAGATTCGATATATACAATTATTGTCAATTGGTAATATTATTTTACATAAGTTTCTGTGAGTATTCTTATTGAACAAAATTCTATTATAATTTTATTATAGAAATATATATGGATTCGTTCTTCTTTTCGTTCAGCTGTTCGATCTTGATACGGTAACATGAAAAGTATTAAAAAAAAACAATCTTTCATTAAAATAAAAACCAATATCTATTTATTGGTCTGATCTACTTGAAATATCAAGTCAAATATCAATTTGTTTTTAATACAAATTTAGCTACTTGCGTTGTATTTGTTAATATTATTTTATAAAACAAACCGATGAAATATATTATCCAACAAAAAAAAAACAAAAACAAAAATATATTTAACCACATACTTTACACTTCATACTTATGATTTTCATATAATAAAAAGAAGTACTGCGAATGACTCGATCTATTATGCAAAAATATTGTTATCTTCTTGCGTTTACTGACAATTTTCTCCTGAAGATGTTAAATTAATTTAGCGAAACATATCGAGAATATAAATCAATTTGTTAAAAATTTGTTAAATTACCATTTGATCCTATAATTACACGTGGTTTAAATGGTTTAAAGTGGTTTAAATAAAGTATTTTAAATAAATAGAATTTTAATACTTCTAATAGTTTTGCTAATTTTCTAGGAAATCCCAAAGATTTGATTGATTTCAATAAAAAAAAACTGGTATTTATGAATATCTTGTTCTAGTTGTCCTAAAGTATATATAGGACAAACACGTAGACCAATTGAAACTAGATATAAGGAGCATTTAGCTGATTGCAGATTAAATAGAAAAGGTAAAAGTGCTGTAGCCGAGCATATTTTTGCTTTAACTCAGGTCATCCTATTCAAATTAGTTCACTTAAATTACTTAGCTACTGAAGATGGGGGCATAGCCTTCGAAATGTACATCTAGCTACTTAATGCTTTAAGTTACGGTGATATTCTATACTAATATAGGTCTATGTTCAATTATATTCAATTAAAAATATAAATACATAAAGATTACAAAAATCTACATTGCAAGAATAAATGCTAAAATTGAAATAGTGTGACATTATTAACTGCAGCCAATTCAGAAGATCGGTATCAGTGGCGTATCTCCAAGGGTAGGTTTACGGAATTAGGTTCCCAATTAGATGTTATTTAAATTAAAGTTTAAAGAGTAAAGTTTATAAACTGTAACAACAAAATCGAAACTCGAATTATTTATATGCTAAATGTGTATTTTTTAAACTAAATGAATCAGTGGCATAGTCAGACAAAAGTGTCTGGGATTGCTATGGAATTGTATAAATACAATTAAATTGTAGAGTTTCAACGCACAGAAAAAAATTAAAACGCAACTCAACAAGTCTAAATATTTCAAGAAGTAATAATATTAATTAATCACGTTAAATAATCCCCAAAATTGTAGTTACGTCACTGAACAATATCATAACAAAATTTAAAGTTTTTAATAATTAAGATGTCAATATTATTTTTTAGTCATATTAAAACAACGCGTCCATATGTGCTGTTTTATTTATTTTTTAATCCCGTTTTTTTGGTATTTTTACAAGATTTTTTTACAAGACGCTAGCTAAAGTAAAGGTCCATAAATCATTGTTATGCTAAACCAACCCGTTCAGATCATGATTAACCAGTAAGTTAATATAAAATACATTCTTTTGTAGTAAAATAAACGAACGCCTGTGCTTTGATAAGCAAAAAGCGGTTTTATTATAGTGTTATTTGGCTAGAAAAAAGATTTCATATTTTGTCTACTTACAGTGCCATTTTCCAGTTCGGACAATTTCGTTCCTCAAGTGTAACCGAAAGTCGAAATCATCGGTTTGTGATAGGAGAGAATTAATAAATTTTACACAATTCGCCTAAAATAAATAAATAAATCGTCGCACAATTGGGGAATATATGATCTTTTGTTGAAAACAGCGAAATTTATCTATTCTTACCCATAGTTCTTCATTTTCCGTGCAAGAAATGCAATCAGTAGTTGTTAAAAATCTATCACATTTTAATTCCTCGCCAACAATGCTAACTGCACTTAAAGCTTTATCTGTGCCTAAAATTCGTGGATTTGTATCACTTAGAAAGCACAGAGCAGCTAAAATCTACAAAATAAAGGTGTTAAATTAAAATATCAACCTTAAATAGTCAGTTAAAAAATGTTATTTTAAGTTATTATTTAATCTATATATAGAAGATGCAATAAACAAAGTAAAAGAAGAGTATAGTGTAGGTGTGAATGTACAGGGAGATAAAATATATATGCTGAGATTCGCCGACGATATAGCTATATTGGAAGAAAGCGAAAAGAATTTAGAAAGGGTATTGAATGGTATGCAGGCAGTATTGACTAGGGATTTTAACATGAAAATAAATATAGGTAAAACTAAAGTGATGAGGTGTGACAAAAAGGAATGCAGTAGAAAAATGAGGATCACAATAGGAGATAATAGAATCGAAGAAGTGTCAGATTTTTGTTATTTAGGCAGTAGAATCACAAAAGATAATCGAAGCAAGGTAGATATAAAGTGTAGGATAGCACAGGGTAGGAAGGCATTCGTAGAAAAAGAACAGATTTTAAGATCAAATATTGACTTGGGTATTAGAAAAAGATTACTGAAGGTATATGTTTGGAGTGTAGCACTGTACGGGTGTGAGGCGTGGACTATAGGAAAGGAAGAGAAGCGTAGATTAGAAGCACTTGAAATGTGGTGTTATAGGAGGATGATGAGGATTGGTTGGGAAGATAAAGTAACAAATGAAGCTGTACTAGAGTTAGTAGGGGAGAAGAGAAGTATCTGGAGAGTGTTACAGCGTAGGAGAGACAGATTAGTAGGGCATATCCTTAGACATGGGGGGATTATGCAATTGATCATAGAAGGTAGAGTGGAGGGAAAGAGAGGGGTAGGTAGGCCTAGATTGGAGTATGTGAGTCAGATAGTTGAAGACGTTGAGATGAATAGCTATAGGGAGATGAAGGGATTAGCTCAGGATAGATCGGCATGGCGTGCTGTTTCCAACCAATCTTTAGGATTGCGGACTCTTTAACTAACTAAGTGCAATTATAAAGCTGAATACAGTATTTATAACAATAAACATTAAGAAAAAGGAAACTGAATCTAGAAACGATATTAAATCCCATGTAGGGAATAATGACTAGGGACTATAATACGAAGAAAATATAAGTAACACCAAAGTGATGAATTGTAAAAAGAAATCAACAAGATGAAATTTAAAATAGTAGATGATAAATAAATGAAGCATAGTACATATTTAGCTATTTATGAAGTAAAATTACAAAGCACAATTGAAATGAATTATAAGATCCAAAAATTATAATTTTTTTTATTATATTTCTGTACTGATTTCTCTACTTTTTCAATATTTTCTTAAAATATATATTACCTGTAAAGCATGATTTGCTACATTCGGTTTCCGGTAGTCTATACATCTGGCGACAATGCGATGCCCATTATCGTGCTTCAAAAACGATTTTAAACCTTCAGTGTTATTCATAAATTTCAGTATACATCGCAGACACTCATTTTGGATACGCTCAAATTTATTGTCGTCGTTACTGAAATAAGAATAGTATTAGAAATTATTCTAGAAATATGCTTAGAAAAATATAGAATATGCTAGTTCAAATAACAGCCACGTTATCATGTTTTTTGCCCACTTCGGTATCATTATTTAAATATTATTTGCCTATGATTACTCTTTGCGATATATTGTTTTTAACAGTGAGAGGGCCGAACACAAGGCCTTGGTATTATATTAGATTCATCCTTGTTATTTACTCTACACGTCGATAAAATTATAAATAAGTCGTTTAAGATATTGGGTCGTATAAAAAGAAATAAAGAATTTAAATGTATCGTGGTCTTCAAATGCCTTTTCACAAAACTGTATCGTTATCCTACAGGATGGTAGTGTTATACTACAGAGGAAAACAGTAAGAAGATAGAATCTGTTCAAAACAATTTTCTTAAATATGTAGCATATAAAATTAATTTTGATTTTGTGAATTAATCTGTCACTCCAATTAGGAACTTACTCAAACTGGACTATCTAGAACTTAGCAGAAAAAAACAGATGTAAACTTATTAAATAAGCTTATATCCAATCAAATCGACTGTTCCAATTTATTATATTTGATAAACTTTCATGTACCGCCTATATCTAAGCGGCCATTATCTCCTACAATAAATTCTAATAATCACATTTACTTTTCTCCTATTAATATATTATATTTAAAGTGTGTTTTATTTGGCTATAAAGTTATTACAATCCAACAAGTTATTGCAAAATTTAGTATACTAACTACGTATTCTATAATATTCTATCAAATTCTTCTTAAAACTATTTACATTTCTTATGGATTTTATAAATTCCGGCAATTTATTAAAACTACCAAGTCCATCATGTAGCAACGCATTCTTTAATTTAGAGTAATTTGTGTAGAAGTCGTTTCTTTGCCTAGTTCCATATTTATGTATTTCCTTCCTAGTAATAACACTATTGCGCAGGTATTTTGGTGTGATGTTGTTTTTTATTTTGTGTATAAAACACACAACATGATGGTTGATAAGATTAATGATATTAATAGATTATTGATATAAGGCAATGAAATTTCTTTAAATAATTAGATTTACTATTTGTTTAATACTACTCAATTCTACTAATATTGTACTAATTGAATTTTCTACTGTAGAAGGGATTTTCCGTTGAAATAAATAAATAAATTATACTGGTTAAATAGTTGAAATAGTTGAAATGATAGAAGCAAGAAGGAAAATTAAAATTGGAAACACAGAAGCAGGACAGAAAAAATATAAGGAACTAAGGAACTTAATTAATAGGAAATGCAAGCTAGCGAAAGAAGAGTGGATAAAAGGAAATTGTGAGGATATTGAGGAGGATATGAGAAGAGGTAAAGTAGATTTGGGCTACAGGAAAATTAAGTCACATTTTTCTAAAGTAAAACCAAAGGGTAACATTATATGTGATAAGCAGGGTAAGGAACTCACAGAAAATAAGGAAAAAGCTAGAAGATGGAAGGAGTATCTTGAAGATTTATATAAAGGTAGGCAGGACATGGAGGAGCTAGAAAATGTGGAACAGATAGATGAGGATGACTTAGGTCCTAGCATACTTAGGTCAGAGTTTCATAGAGCATTAAATGATTTACGGAATAACAAAGCAGCGGGGATTGATATGATACCAGCCGAATTAATAAAACACGCAGGGGGAAAAATGCAGGAGCGATTATACAGGTTAGTTTGTAAAATATATGAGAAGGGAGAAGTACCACAGGATTTTCAGCGTAGTAGAATAGTAACAATGCCGAAGAAAATAGGAGCTAATCTGTGTGAGAACTATAGGACCATTAGTCTACTATCACATGCATCGAAGATATTGCTAAAGATTATTTATAGGAGATTAGAAAATAAAGTAGAGGAAAGGCTAGGAGAAGATCAGTTTGGTTTTAGGAAAAACAGAGGGACGAGGGAGGCGATTTTAGCACTAAGAACAGTAGTAGAAAAAAGAATGAGGGTAGGAAAGGTAACTTGCATAGCTTTTGTAGATTTAGAAAAGGCATTTGATAATGTAGATTGGGACATAATGTTTAGAATTTTAAAAGAAACGGGTATAGATTATAAGGATAGGAGAATAATTTTTAATTTATATAAACACCAAACTGCCTTAGTTAGAATTGAGGGGGAAGAAGAGGTAGCAAAAATAGGGAAGGGAGTTCGGCAGGGATGTACACTTTCACCGTTATTATTTAATCTATATATAGAAGATGCAATAAACAAAGTAAAAGAAGAGTATAGTGTAGGTGTGAATGTACAGGGAGAGAAAATATATATGTTGAGATTCGCCGACGATATAGCTATATTGGAAGAAAGCGAAAAGAATTTAGAAAGGGTATTGAATGGTATGCAGGCAGTATTGACTAGGGATTTTAAAATGAAAATAAATATAGGTAAAACTGAAGTGATGAGGTGTGACAAAAAGGAATGCAGTAGAAAAATGAGGATCACAATAGGAGATAATAGAATCGAAGAAGTGTCAGATTTTTGTTATTTAGGCAGTAGAATCACAAAAGATAATCGAAGCAAGGTAGATATAAAGTGTAGGATAGCACAGGGTAGGAAGGCATTCATAGAAAAGGAACAGATTTTAAGATCAAATATTGACGTGGGTATTAGAAAAAGATTACTGAAGGTATATGTTTGGAGTGTAGCACTGTACGGGTGTGAGGCGTGGACTATAGGAAAGGAAGAGAAGCGTAGATTACAAGCATTCGAAATGTGGTGTTATAGGAGGATGATGAGGATTGGTTGGGAAGATAAAGTAACAAATGAAGCTGTACTAGAGTTAGTAGGGGAGAAGAGAAGTATTTGGAGAGTGTTACAGCGTAGGAGAGACAGATTAGTAGGACATATCCTTAGGCATGGGGGGATTATGCAATTGATCATAGAAGGTAGAGTGGAGGGAAAGAGAGGGGTAGGTAGGCCTAGATTGGAGTATGTGAGTCAGATAGTTGAAGACGTTGAGATGAATAGCTATAGGGAGATGAAGGGATTAGCTTAGGATAGATCGGCATGGCGTGCTGTTTCCAACCAATCTTTAGGATTGCGGACTATTTAACTTAACTGGTTAAAAAGGTCCTTTAAGGAACTGTTTTTGGAAGAATAATCTTAAAATTTAATTATGAAAAAAGACAACTTTGGTACGATAAGATGAGGAGTTTAAATATCTTTTAGAATAGATTTTAATTAAATTTAGTATTTTCTCATTTTATAGAATAGCTCAACTTTATTCAAGCTTTCAATATAAAGGCAAAATTAATAAAATTCAACATAAAAATCGCCAAATCAACGTTCAAAAGGAAAGTGGTTGCAAATTTAACCGACAAATTCCATTATTCAACTTACTACTTCGTCCCCAGATCCAATATCTTGAACACGAGCTCGAGGCCTTCGGCCCCGAACTCATTAACCCAACTGAGCGTGTTATTGGTAAGGGCGATCCGTAACGATTCGACACTCTGCAGCAGTTTGGTGGGACTCGGTGGTGCAACGTCACCAGCCACCGTTGCGGCCGCCGCAGCTGCAGCCGCTTTCGTGCACTGCAGACTCAGGTGGTCGATGTACTGTTGCGGCGCATCCAGACCGGAACGGGGGCCCATGGCCGAGTGATGTGAACCGAGCAGGCGGACCTTCTTCGCGGTGTCGTAGAGGCGGAGGGGGTGTTTCTTCTCGTCGTTTAAATTCATGTCGTTCTTGATTGAAACAGGCAAAGAGTATAATTTTAACGAAATGTCTATTTATTTTAAGCTCTCTGAACTATATATACAAATTACTAATACAAATAAAAATATGGATTATTTCCTCATAAGAAAAGGTTTCAAATACATTTTAAAAATTATCACTACAGTGTTAAATAATAGTATAGAATATCACCCAAATATTGTAATTCATAGGATGACTTGATTCAAAAATATGTTCGGCTACAGCACTTTTATCTTTACTATTTAATTTGAAATGAGATAAATGCTCATAAAATAAGAATGATTCAAAATAAATATATTAAATTGTTACGGCATTTGGGTGATATTCTATACGATTACTTAACAGCGTAGTGATAATTTGTAAATAATAAAATTGTAATAGGAATTAATTACATTGACTGCAGAAAGGAATTTTTATAATATGCTATTTTATACGGTGCATTTTCAAAGCCAGCATTCTTGTACTTGCATATTATCACAAACAACACTTTCATAACGGTACCCTGCGCTCAAAAAAGCAAATATAGTCTAAACTTACACTACCATGCTTACACCCAAAGGAAAAAGAAATTACGAAAGCATAAAAAATATTAGAAAAAAACATATATTAAATTGAATGAGAAAAAGTGGTACGATTGAGTGCAAAGTAATTATTGATAGTTGTAGCCTAAAGGTAAATATACACGTTTGTTTATATTGTAGTAAAATGTGCAGAGAATTTTGTGACAGGAATAAATGTTCATGAAAATTATTGTTGTTACTTCGTTCGGAGAAAATATTTAGAAGTTTTGAAGAATTTTTAAAAATTTTAAATGCAAATTGAAGGAATTTTTTTTTGAGGGGGATCTGGTAAGTCCAGAGGGAGTACATTAATTGGACGATAGAGTATTATTAAGATTAGTCTATAAAAGAACTGAAGTAATACATTAGACAATGTCGACAATAACAACCCCAAATTAAAAATCTGAAAATATATGAGGTACTATATGAATAGATGTAAAAATATAAAAAAAAAACGGAAAAAGGAAAAATTCAAAAAAATCCACCTTTGCATAACTATTATAACATGTGCATTAAAAAAACAACTGCTTTTTATTTTGTAAACGTTAAACGTACGAGCATTTTTTCGAATAATTCGTTTATTTTGGTTTCGTCCATTTCTGCATAATTCACGGTATCCATGTCCCCAAAATCTGTTTCTGAAGTCGGTCGGGAAATGGCCTGCGAGTTGGAGGTGCCTTTCTTGGACGTGCTTTTGAACCATGATTCCAACTGTAACAGTATAAAAATAAGTTAATACGGTATAATATTAAGATAACGAACAAATATATGCAATAAGAGGAAATAAATAACCGCGTTTGAAACAATTTTCATTATAATAGATATTAGAAATAAAAAATATATATTAAAATTATAAAAATACTTTATTTTGTAAAAAGGACTTGAATTATTATCGCACTAGTACTGATTAATAAATCAAATCTATATATGTTTTGATTAAAAATAAAATTCTACGCCTATTTTTCTTGAGCTACTCAAATCAAATCAAGGTCTACCTATCCCTTGCTTTCCCTCTACTTTACCTTCTATAACTAATTGCATAATACCCCCATGTCTAAGAATATAACCTACTAGACCATGGATGTTGTGTATTGTGTGTATAATGAAGATAAAGAGTAATAAATACGATTTAATACGAAATTGGTAAAACAGAAAAAAGCTAGACCATTTATAGGAAAAAAAGTAATAATAAAATGAAAATTAAATTAATTTAACAATATATCAAATATGTACATGTTTAAAACAGAAAAACGTCTTCATCGTTGATAATATGCACCCTTCGTTTTATGTACTAGTATATTTAGTTATTATTATTTAGTAATTTCATAAAAAGATCACAATTTTCAGTCACTGTAAATGATCCGAACATATAAACGAATATAACGAAAAATAATCCAACACCACCAAATACAAGAATAACATCGCATACTAAATTGCGTTACGTTTTATTCAACACATTTACGTTACTTCAAATATTCACCACAAGTTGAAATTGTTACAAATTTAGTCGTGTAATCTATACAGGCAAAATAATATCGCGTTTGCAATTTTTAATAGATGAATATTCGCTAGAACTACGCTTCTAAGTTTATGCTTCCAGTTTGTAGTTTTATGCTTTACAATTTGTAAAAATCGCCAAGTATTTCACACGCTAGCGAATTTACAAGTGGCTTGCATAAATGTTTGCATATATTATATGTTAATCAATTTTGCATAAATTCTCTACAGATAATATTTGCACAACTTATTAACAACAAATCTTCAAAGACCTTGCACTATACAATGCCAGAGAAGGTCGAGCTGTCTATGCAATTTAAAAAGGTCTTAACTCAAAACCATATGTAATTGAAAAATATGTAGCTTAAAAAATCGGACAATAATAAAATTGTACAAACATTTTTTTATCAAACAGTGGTGTGTGTTTGGTATTTTTATAAATGAAAAATATGGACAATGAAAGATTTAAAAAAAATTGTATTGCAGAATAGGGATCTGTTTATTCACTTTTCATTTAATTTGAACGATCAGTGGCGTACCAATTATTTTTTTATTATGTATTTGTTATGTGCGATATTAACATAAATACCCGTAGACCAAGAAAAAAAAAATATACATATATATATATATATCTTGGTAAACCATTACATAAAAATGTCGTGTACTCAATTGGATACTATACCTAACCCCAAAGTTTTCGCCAAAGTAGGCATATCAACTTGTCAGCCGTAAATCAATGAGTTAAATGGGTAGCGCTTCAACAACATTTGGCCTGTGCAATATGCCTACTTTGGCGAGAAATGTCACCTAGAAAAAGGATTCCACTCAAATTACTTGGTAATATAATCTACACATTTACTTGGTACATGTAAATAACGAAAAAATGTTACAAATAAAATTCTGACAGTTGGTACGACAAATCATATCACATAACTATTAAATAAAAATTACCATTTAATACCAGTAGATTCTTCAATAAAAATTTCGTTTTATTTTCATTTATGATTTGCTGTGTGTGTGTGTGTGTGTGTGTGTGTGTGTGTGTTAAGGGAAGTATTTTCAATGGTCACGTTTTTTCGATCCATTCAATAAAAAAAAATTGCGCGTTGATGTTCGGTGTCTATTTGTCTGCCTAACGAAAATCAGAACATACGTTTTTATATTGTCGCCCCAAAAGAGCTTATTGGTTCTTATACAACGCTTGTTAACCGGAAGTTGGAGTGACTTAGTTTTATAATAACTTTAACATCACAATATTCGACAGTATTGTATTGTGCTATACTATATGATACAAAAAAATGAGAAAACGATCGAAAGTAATATATAAAAATCAAAACAGCGTAATTTTAATAATGCCGAAGGCCCATATAGTCAGTTATGTGACAATGCCTCCTATCTGCTTTAAAATTATAATGAGTTGCGAGATGTTCTGAGCAGGCGCAATAAACCTAAGAATCTGTTTGACATAATCTGTCACTTTCAGAATTTTTGTAAGATAGGAGGTATTGTCACATCGTAAACGATGCAGTATAGTATACATTACATATACAGTACCAATAGCAGTAGTAACATTTATGTGATAAATTGTGTTGGTGAACGGAACGAAATTATATTTCCTTATATATATGTTTTGTATAAATTATAAACATTGTTGTCTTTTCTTCCACATTCCTAATTCAAAATAAGTATTGTAATATTTAAATTTATTTATTTTTTACCATTTAATATTTTTATATTGAGAAAAAAGAGATTATTTTCAGTATGTGCATGTATTTCATTATAGGTAGTGAACTAGTTCATTTAAAAAAGATGTAGTAGTTCACGACCTATAGTTCGTGAACGGTACATTGAAATGAACTACGAACTAGGTCCTCAAAGTGAACTACAGTTTGCCATCGCTAATCCACTTGAGTAGGCATTTGGTGACCAAACACGCGTTTTTTCTTTACACGCGATATTTTTCGAGAGTTAAAAAATATATATATACCTTGATGTGAATTATTTTAGTGACAGGTGGTTTATTATTAACGACCCGTGTTTATGTTCAATTTAAACACACTGTATATATGGGAGCAAGTACATACTTAAAATAATAATTACGCTCGTTGCACTTGTCCAAGTAAAATAAAGACGAGCCAAATCGAGCGTGACACTGCCTGCTGCCTGCGCACGCAAAAATATCATCTCTAAAATTTAATTTACTGCTTCGAATAGAGTTGAATTATTTTCAGCGATTACTAACAAGTCGATGATGTCAGAGAAAAAATAAATTTAGCGGGTAAATCGATTTTTCTTTTACTTTTGAATATTTACAAAGGAATATATGCATTAATTTTTTTTTGAATTTGTTGTTATACTTGTTTACGTCGCATTTTCTATTGTTCAAATATTTATAGGTCTTATTATATATCGTCGGCGATGTGACAATACCGCCTATCTTACAAAAAATTCGAAAAATGACAGATTATGTCAAATTGATTCTTAGATGTATTGCGCATGTTCAAAACATCTCCTAACTCATTAAAAGTTCAAAGCAGATTGTCACATCGCTGACGATGTGTCATAGATTGAAACACTTCTGTCATGTTGACTTTTACATTAATTATTATCTGAAGTCTGATGCTGTTTAACAAATGTATATGATTTTAACAAAACCACCAAACAACATCTTGTCTTTCAACTAATATCCGACATTTTTTTCACCTGATGATGGCCAAAAGCCGAATCTAGTCGAAAATTTACATAATAAAAAAACTGTAATGATTTACTGAACCAACAGTTTATTACATTAAATCACATAAAAAATTCATTACGAAGTAATTTTGTTAAATCCTCCTTTTTTCTGAATATGTATATATTCGTATATGTAAACTTAAAGCATTAAGTAGCTAGATGCGCATTTCGAGGTCTACGCCCCCATCTTCAGTAGCACAAGATAAAAACTAACTAATAAAAAAAACTGTTTTTCCTAAAACCAAACCTAAGTTTGGTTTTAGGAAAAACAGAGGGACGAGAGAGGCGATTCTAGCACTAAGAACGGTAGTAGAAAAAAGAAATAGGGTAGGAAAGGTAACTTGCATAGCTTTTGTAGACTTAGAAAAGGCATTTGACAATGTAGATTGGGACATAATGTTTAGAATTTTAAAAGAAACGGGTATAGATTATAAGGATAGGAGAATAATTTTTAATTTATATAAACACCAAACTGCCTTAGTTAGAATTGAGGGGGAAGAAGAGGTAGCAAAAATAGGGAAGGGAGTTCGGCAGGGATGTACACTTTCACCGTTATTATTTAATCTATATATAGAAGATGCAATAAACAAAGTAAAAGAAGAGTATAGTGTAGGTGTGAATGTACAGGGAGAGAAAATATATATGCTGAGATTCGCCGACGATATAGCTATATTGGAAGAAAGCGAAAAGAATTTAGAAAGGGTATTGAATGGTATGCAGGCAGTATTGACTAGGGATTTTAACATGAAAATAAATATAGGTAAAACTAAAGTGATGAGGTGTGACAAAAAGGAATGCAGTAGAAAAATGAGGATCACAATAGGAGATAATAGAATCGAAGAAGTGTCAGATTTTTGTTATTTAGGCAGTAGAATCACAAAAGATAATCGAAGCAAGGTAGATATAAAGTGTAGGATAGCACAGGGTAGGAAGGCATTCGTAGAAAAAGAACAGATTTTAAGATCAAATATTGACTTGGGTATTAGAAAAAGATTACTGAAGGTATATGTTTGGAGTGTAGCACTGTACGGGTGTGAGGCGTGGACTATAGGAAAGGAAGAGAAGCGTAGATTAGAAGCACTTGAAATGTGGTGTTATAGGAGGATGATGAGGATTGGTTGGGAAGATAAAGTAACAAATGAAGCTGTACTAGAGTTAGTAGGGGAGAAGAGAAGTATTTGGAGAGTGTTACAGCGTAGGAGAGACAGATTAGTAGGGCATATTCTTAGGCATGGGGGGATTATGCAATTGATCATAGAAGGTAGAGTGGAGGGAAAGAGAGGGGTAGGTAGGCCTAGATTGGAGTATGTGAGTCAGATAGTTGAAGACGTTGAGATGAATAGCTATAGGGAGATGAAGGGATTAGCTGAGGATAGATCGGCATGGCGTGCTGTTTCCAACCAATCTTTAGGATTGCGGACTCTTTAACTAACTAAAATGCCTCTGTCACGAATCGTGATTTTTTACCCGTAACAAGTTGGAGAAGGGTTTCATCAAATTTTAATGTTCGATTTAATGTGTCAAATTTAGTGTTGAGATTGAAAATGCGTTGATGGTGTTGTATAAAGACGAAATAATCGATTTTTTGCATATTAGTCGAAATTCACTGCGAAAATTTCATTAAATAGTACATGTTCGATATAACCTAATCGATATAAAAATCGATATAACCTAACAGTACATATTCCTATGCGTAACTACTTTTTTTTCATTACTACCAAGTAATTAAATAGGCTAAGTATGCATTATTACAGAAAAAACAGAAATTTGATCGTAGAAATCGGCAGAAAAATGTTTATTTGGTTATTTTTTCGCATTACATTAAATTTAATTTCGCATTAAATATAAGATATTATTGTTACATTAAATTAACCGGAAAATTAATTTCTAGCCATGTGTATTTATTCGTTATATTTATTCTCATATTAACGTAAAATTTCCCTTGGAAGTAAACTGTTTAAAACTTAAAAAATCGATATAACCTAACTATTATATTGAAAATGTCATTGTCATTGTAATACATATAGTTAAATGAATTCAAATGTATTGATATTAAAAATAATCATTAAAAATATAAAGGACTTAACAGGATCTTGATAATATATTATTGCAAATGAGATTTTTACATTAAAACAGTTAATGTAAAATGCCAAACGATTGAATCAACGAAACGACAAAATTTAAAAACCGGTTGGTGTAAAATGCCAATGGGTGGCTTATCTGAGTTTTTTTTTATTAAATACCGAAACATAGTAATTATAGAAAAATAAAAACTGCATAACAATATAAATAGTTGAATCACAAACAAGTTATCATGGGCAACATGCATTTGTTTTTGTAAGTAAATATACTCGTAGAACGAGAAATAGTTCAAATGCTAGTATTACTACAATAGCGCAAATAAATTGGCCAAAAATGTATTTTTTTACCTACTTTTATTTTGAAGAAAACGTAAAATAAAGAAGTTATATTATTATTAATAACTAACTATTAATGATTGTATAATAATCTAAGTGTAATTATTTGTTTATGCTAATGCATGGTCTTCGAAACGTACAAGTAGTTTAAAAATCATCGATATAATAAAATCATGATCTCATATGGATAGTCGCTTATTGATGACTAACCTCCAAATTTTCTCAGTTGTCATTTCTGAAACGGCTGATTCGTATTCAAGCGCAACTTTGACATGTAACGTCAGTGTGCATTTTTCGCCTATAGCTAATATTTCTACACTTCTCGTAATCCAATGTATTGTAAATCATTTAAATATTATTCCGCTACATTCTAATACATATTTGTTAGTTAATCTGTCATATTTTAATTATTTAATGAACAATACACAGACATGTCATGTTTACATTAGTTAAGCCAGTAGTTCTTTTGCATAACCAACGCCTACTTGTGCAATATATCTACTTTAGTGAGAAATGTCACGTAGTAAAAGGATTCCACTAAAATGATATAATTCCCTGTCCCTATATATCCATATTAAAATGCGATGACGATTTTATAGCGTTATTTTATATATATTTCATAAAATATATTAGCTCTGTCAGTTTTAACAATTTTTTAACATGGACTGGTATGAAGTAACGAGTCTTATTATTTTTTCATCGTATTTCTTCCTAAATTTTAGTAAATTACAAATATAGACATAGAAAATTATGGTGATAAATGAGTTTCGTTTTGATTGGCTGCGGGAATAACAATAATGTTTGTGATAAGAATAATCGGAATATATTAATTATTTACTTGTTGACTATAAAATATGCCTATGAGTCAAAAATGCTTTTTTAAACTGTAAATTCCAATAAAATGGAAAGATATTATAAAGCAGGGTCGGCCAATTTGTGGAAATTCAAACTGGTTTCTTGTTGTTAAACGTTTTATTCAATTAACGTAAGAATTAACTTATAACGTTCGTTTTCTGTCAGTTTGACAAATCAAACTGACAAAAACAAAAAAATAATAATAATGTTTATAGGTACAATTAAATATGTCAGATATTTATTATCAACTAATTTAGAATATTGAAAAAAAATAATTTAATCAATAGCTTAAATCACGATTGTTAAAATTTACGAAAAAAAAAAAATCGAAAATGCATAATTTTGAGAATAAAAAATACTAAGAACATTAAAAAATTCTAAATTGTATATTACCGAAAAAAATATATATATATGCTATTTTAAAATAAATAGCTAAGTCAATTATAAAATTTATCAAATTGCAATCTTCGTGTTTTAAATTTTGAATTCTTCAAATTCTAACTATATTTTACATTGTGATTTTTCGGTTTTTTTTAAAACTTTTTAATTTTTTTTACACATTTCTTCAAATTATCAATTTATTTTGAACAATCAGGTAATTTCCTCTTAAAACACAAATTTTATAAAAACTTTTCAATATTTAATGTTGAATATGTATCATAGTTAATTGTCGATTGGGAAATTATGTTTAAAATAAATAAAAAATAAACTGGAATAGTTTATAAGAATAGAAGAATTATTCTCAATCTTTATAAACATGAAACTGCTTTAGTTAGCATTGAGTGGGGAAGAAGAGGTAGCGAGAATAAGAAAAGGGAGTCAGGCAGGGATGTACACTGTCGCCGTTATTGGTTAATCTGTATATAGAAGGTGCAATAAACAGGGTAAAAGAAAAGTATAGTGTTTCCAATCCCTAGGATTATATATTCTGATATCATATTCACTCATAAAAGAAGTGTTAGACTTGCTACAGTCATATTCTGAATAGAATGTTGTTATTGTTTCGAGTAATCGAGATTTTGAAATACATATTTTGGTTTATACAAAGGTATTTTAATTAAAATAAATATAATTACAATTTTGACCGATAAATCTGTGAAAGTTAGTAAATTTGCTGCAACAAAATCAATTAAATTCATTAAAGGCATTTATTATAATTATGCAAAATAACCTATTTGCTCACTATAACGGAAATAATACAGATAGTAAATCTAACTAGCTAATTTATTAAATTAAAAGTATTCTTAATTTGTTTTACAAGAAAGAAAAAAGGTAATTCATTAGGGTTTAATGTTAGTGATAAAACACGTTGAATAATTATATTAATTATTTAAATAATATATACGGGGTGGTCTAAACTTGCGAATTTCTTTTATTGTCCACGAGAATAGTTTTATTTAATGAAAAATGTTAAAGAAAGAATGAACTAAGTCGAAAATGCATATTCCAAAATTATTTTTTGGGGCATATATTTTTTAAACCCGAATATTCATTTAATATAGAATATGAATTCCTTAAATATTTAAATGGAACACTATATATATTTTACTATATATTATAAAACGCATTTTAATATTTATGGCAGCTTATTCTAAAATTTACAAATATTCGATGTTGCCAAGATATTTGCAATTTTATGTTAAAAATATTTTTTAAACAGTTAGAATATTTAACTAATTAGAAAACGTATATCATATTTTTTAATGGTTTTCGAAATCAGTCTATAATATTCCAGAAGTATATCCTCCTTAGTGATCTTTCGATGATTTCTGTTCAACATACAGGGTCGTAATAAAAGTATTCAAATGAAGCATAAATTTAGCGATGTGTAGTTCACTCGCGAACCGTTCACTCTGAACGGTTCATTCAAATGACGGGCGTAGTTTATAGTTCGTGAACTATGAACCAGATGGTGCACGGTGTACGTATTGATGTACTTGTACTAAGTCCTGAACCCGTCGTCTACTACTAAACCGTGCATGAATCACAACGACTCGTAAACGATGCAGTATAGTATACATTACATATACAGTACTAACATTTATTTAGTGATAAAGTGTGTTGGTGAACAGAACGAAATAGGAAACTCGATGCGATATTGCAACAGCAGCATTGCCGAGCTGAGTCACAATTTATATGTTGGTATCAGATTTCATTTGGAATAATATAATTAATATATTCGCAAGATTAAATATGTTCTTAAATATGTCAGGCCATAGCAAATTTCTGCAATAATGCAAAAATAAACATCTAAATCTTATAGTTCTTCTATTTCATAATGAGTGCAATGCAATCACTTAATATCAAATTAAAGCTTTGAAGTTTGAACAGAGAAGATTCGGAATAGAAAATATAAATTATAACTCCAAACAAAACGATTCTATCTAGTACATTTTATTATAGTTTGTACATTTAATTTTTAAGTGTTAGTAAAGTAGTAAACATTTTCATCAGTAACTACCAATAAGTATTTTAGAACTTCAAATAAATAATCGTGAGTAAAAACCTAGAGAAGATTATATTTATATATTTATATTTATATATATATATGTGTGTGTTTTGTATAAATTATAAACATTGTTATCTTTTCTACCTTCTTCCTAATTCAAAATAAGTATTGTAATATTTCAATTTATTTATTTTTTACCATTTAATATTTTTATATTGAGAAAAAAAGAGATTATTTTCAGTATGTGCACATATTTCATCTAGGTCGTGAACTAGTTCATTTTTAAACAAACCTATAGTTCGTGAACGGCACATTGAAATGAACTACGAACTACGAACTGGGTCTTCAAAGTGACCTACCATCGCTAAAACATATTCATATTAATTTTTGTCCATTTTTTTATGTCTATTTTTATGGATTTTAGACTTACATTCAGTGTACCTCATATTATATTATATGTTATACTAAACAATAATACTTCTTTGATATATTTATTAGTTTTTGTTCAAATGTCAAACATATCAACGAACATAATATTAATTTACTATTTATGGTGGGCGAACTATGCTTTAAACAAAATTTTATTTTCGTTCTAATAAATTCTATTTAATGTTGTCTTGAATACCATTATTGAAAAACTTCAGGAAGTAAATAAATGAAATTGCATCATAATGAACAGCTCGTAGATATGATATATGTTCTTGAAATTAATTAATTAATTAATTAAGCAAGAGAACAAACTTTTATCAACAAAATTTTCGCCAACCAATGAAACCACAAACTTCGGTAGTTCTTATGGCGTTATCTACCTACAATATATGGCCTGTGTAATATGCCTACTTTGGCGTGGAATGTCAAATAGAAAAATGATTCTACTAAAATCATTTTATGCCCCGCTCAATGTACTCACAAATTCTTCTATTCTAATCTTCATCGTTCGTCTGTATTCTTTCTTTTTACACCACTTTACATTTTTTAGTTAATCATGAACGATAAATATATAGTAAATAAAATACGTACATAATTGTACATTTTCATATCGTTCAGTTTCCGCAATATAAAGTCCACTAAATAATCGCAACACTAAATAAAATCACAATATATTTTATTACTTCACATATAATTCGCAAAAAAAATTCTAACACACACAAAAGTCAAGATTTATAAACACACAATTTTTACAGATATCTGAATATACATATGCGAAGAAAATGTACCGGATTTAACAATTAATAAATATCGTTTCGACACTCGTATCAATTATCCCTGTATTATTATCTTCTGTACGTTTAATTGATATTTTGATCAACTGACTTACAAACGTCCATTTTTTTCGAGGAATAATTTCAAACCACCTATATACATATCACTTTTAACAAACAGTATAAAGTGTTGACCACTAGTTGGATTCTGCTTGGACATAACACAGCTAGCCCAAGTCACAATAATTCGCGACTTTTCACTATCCGTTTTTTTAGATTGCGCATGTCTTTATAGATTTCTGTTGTCGTAAGACGCAACATCAACGGCACAAATAGCTCTGAAATTATTAAAACCCACGGGATTTGCTGAGAGACTGACTCAATGCATGAGACTGAACCGCGTCAATGCATGGCCAAGTTTGAATGCGTAAAAGCAGTTAATGGAAAGAGTAATCGGTGGACACCTCGTGGTTTCGACTCGATATGTGCAGATATCGCTCGCTATTCGTGTGTTATAATAATTTAGCGTTTGAATAATATAATAGGAACGTGTGTTCAGTATGTGAAAAATAAAATTCCGTTTGTCGAAGATTTGACATCAAATACAGAATATAGGAAAACAATATTTTATTCTATTTATGTTGTTCGTCTTTTTTTTCTATTTTCAGGGCTACTTTGTAGAAGATATTTATATTTATTGTAGAAGATATTTATATATAAATATATATATATTTAAAGTTAAAAAAAAATGTTATTTCAGGAAGTTTCACACAAATATGCCGCGTATTTATAGAGTATATAATTTATATAGTATAGAAAATGTGGAACAGATAGATGAGGATGACTTAGGTCCTAGCATACTTAGGTCAGAGTTTCATAGAGCATTAAATGATTTACGGAATAACAAAGCAGCGGGGATTGATATGATACCAGCCGAATTAATAAAACACGCAGGGGAAAAAATGCAGGAGCGATTATACAGGTTAGTTTGTAAAATATATGAGAAGGGAGAAGTACCACAGGATTTTCAGCGTAGTAGAATAGTAACAATGCCGAAGAAAATAGGAGCTAATTTGTGTGAGAACTATAGGACCATTAGCCTACTATCACATGCATCGAAGATATTGTTAAAGATTATTTATAGGAGATTAGAAAATAAAGTAGAGGAAAGGCTAGGAGAAGATCAGTTTGGTTTTAGGAAAAACAGAGGGACGAGAGAGGCGATTCTAGCACTAAGAACGGTAGTAGAAAAAAGAAAGAGGGTAGGAAAGGTAACTTGCATAGCTTTTGTAGACTTAGAAAAGGCATTTGACAATGTAGATTGGGACATAATGTTTAGAATTTTAAAAGAAACGGGTATAGATTATAAGGATAGGAGAATAATTTTTTATTTATATAAACACCAAACTGCCTTAGTTAGAATTGAGGGGGAAGAAGAGGTAGCAAAAATAGGGAAGGGAGTTCGGCAGGGATGTACACTTTCACCGTTATTATTTAATCTATATATAGAAGATGCAATAAACAAAGTAAAAGAAGAGTATAGTGTAGGTGTGAATGTACAGGGAGAGAAAATATATATGTTGAGATTCGCCGACGATATAGCTATATTGGAAGAAAGCGAAAAGAATTTAGAAAGGCTATTGAATGGTATGCAGGCAGTATTGACTAGGGATTTTAACATGAAAATTAATATAGGTAAAACTAAAGTGATGAGGTGTGACAAAAAGGAATGCAGTAGAAAAATGAGGATCACAATAGGAGATAATAGAATCGAAGAAGTGTCAGATTTTTGTTATTTAGGCAGTAGAATCACAAAAGATAATCGAAGCAAGGTAGATATAAAGTGTAGGATAGCACAGGGTAGGAAGGCATTCGTAGAAAAGGAACAGATTTTAAGATCAAATATTGACTTGGGTATTAGAAAAAGATTACTGAAGGTATATGTTTGAAGTATAGCACTGTACGGGTGTGAGGCGTGGACTATAGGAAAGGAAGAGAAGCGTAGATTACAAGCATTCGAAATGTGGTGTTATAGGAGGATGATGAGGATTTGTTGGGAAGATAAAGTAACAAATGAAGCTGTACTAGAGTTAGTAGGGGAGAAGAGAAATATTTGGAGAGTGTTACAGCGTAGGAGAGACAGATTAGTAGGGCATATTCTTAGGCATGGGGGGATTATGCAATTGATCATAGAAGGTAGAGTGGAGGAAAAGAGAAGGGTAGGTAGGCCTAGATTGGAGTATGTGAGTCAGATAGTTGAAGACGTTGAGATGAATAGCTATAGGGAGATGAAGGGATTAGCTCAGGATAGATCGGCATGGCGTGCTGTTTCCAACCAATCTTTAGGATTGCGGACTCTTTAACTAATAGTATAGAATATCACCCAAATAATTATTTTTAATAAAAATGGTACTTCTTAATCAACTTATTCAATAATAGCAATCTAATCGATTATAAAACGATAAAAACTAAAAGAAACGCATTTGCATTAAAATGCGTCTATTTTATCTATGTGGAACTGGTTGCATAATGCATATTTTCTGAGGTTATGGTCGGAGCGCTTTTGTTTTGATTGGAGCATGTGTTAATATTTATGTTATTTTCAGCTTTCGCTTTGTTGTTCCTTTTTATCTTTACATTCTCGTACGCTTCACTTTTCTATTCCAATATAAAATATTTTTAACTCGAATTACAAAACGTTGAAATATATAATATAGAATATCACCCAAATACCGTAACAAGCATTAAATAGCTAAATGTACATTTCAAGCGCTATGCGCCTATCTTCAGTAGTACAAGATAAAAACTAAATAAAATACCTCTGTCACAAATCGTGATTGATATACAATTAAATAAATAAGTCAACATGACAGAAGTACTTCAAAATTGGCATATAATATCACCTGTAAATCTTTTAAAACAATACAAATTAACAATTAACGAAATTAAAAAGTAACAGCAAAAAAAATTTGTTTGTGAAATCTAAAAGAACTAAAAATAAATTTAAAAATAGTTCTTATTAAATAAATTAAATGGACAAGATGAAATTGGGCCCGAATCTAAATTTCATAAGCATTTAACTCGGAATAATTTAAAACACTTTGAAGTAATTTAAGTGAACTAATTTGAATAGGATGACCTGAGTTAGTCAAAAATATGCTCGGCTACAGCACTTTTATATTTTCTATTTAATCTGAAATGATCTTTAAATCTAGTTTCAATTGGTCTACGTGTTTGTCCTTAGGACAACTAGAACAAGATATTTCATAAATACCAGATTTTTTATTGAAATCAATCAAATCTTTTTGATTTCCTAGAAAATTAGCAAGACTATTAGAAGTATTATTTGTTACTTTAAATTATATTTATTTAAAATACTATCTACGTGCAATTATAAAATCAAATGGTAATTTAACAAATTTTGGAGTTGAATTATTACTTTGTTCTAAATAACTAATTCTGATATCCCTTAAATTCTTTTAATATGTTATTTATAATTTTATAAAAATAGCTATTTTGTACTGCTACATTACGGATATTATTTAATTCAATGTTATATTTATCATTAGATAAAGGAAAATTTAATATGCGGTTAATTAAAAAAATAAAAACAGCATATGTTTATGTTGACGACAATGATTTGAATCGTTCCGTATATAGCAGGTCCGTATTTGTAGCTTTTCTATATATATCAAATTATTATTTTCAATGAATAAAACATCTAAGAAAGGTAACTGATTATTATTTTCGATTTCATAAGTCAATTTAATTGAAGGAAATTTGGAATTTAATATTAGAATAAAATCATCAATATTAGATTTTTCACTATAAAAAATCGCAACGATGTCATCTACATATCTAATCCAAATTCTAGGAAAATAAATTTCAGTTTCCTTTAATTTAGTTTCAAAATAACTCATAAATAAATTAGCAATAAATGGACTTAAACAATTTCCCATAGCTGTACCTTCTTTTTGCTCAAAGAATTTACCATTTATGGAAAAACAATTCCAAGACATACATAATTTAGTAAGTTTTAAGTATTCATTAATAATAACATCATCCACAGAATTATTTTTTAGCATATCTTCAAGAAAAAAATTGTTTCAGGAATAAATTTTACGTATAAATTTGTTCATTTATTTTTTTATGTGATTGAAAAGAAAACGTACCTCTTTATGAATTAGCAAGAGGTGGTAAGTGGTCGGCGATTCCCTATTATGTAACACGAAGAAGTTTTATAAATTTGGAAAAAGAAAACACCTAGAAAACATCTAGAAAAGGAGCACTGAGAATAAATACTGTAAAAAATGTAAATATATATATGCCACTGTTAAGAAAATTGTGGATTGAAAAAATGATTATGAAAAGTTAATAAATTAAATGCCTAATTTCTAATTGCATCATAACTAAAGAAATTATTTTGAAATGTGAATGAAAGTAAAATATTTCAATAAAAATCTAAGACAAATTTCTAATTCGCACAATCTAATTTATGCTACCTTCTATATCTATCTATGTAATTGCATAATACCCCCATGTCTAAGAATATGACCTACTAGTCTATCTCTCCTGCGCTATAAATACTTTTATTTATAATAAATATTACATAAGATTATAAATGTAGAAATGGGAATAATATGTAAATTCTCAGTTTTTCTTGTATTTTTTTTAATTTCCGACTAGTTTCGATATTTATAATATATGATCTTCTGGGAAAAATGGTCATTTATTTTGAAAAACATGGCCTGCTTAAGATTATTTAAAATAAGAAAACAAGTTAAAAATTACGAAGAAAAACGTTTGTAATTATGTTTTTTTTAGAGCGTAAATTAATTTTTATATTATTATTAAACAATTGAACAACAATTTTGAACATTGTCGAGAAGTTAAAAGTAAAATGATTTAACTTTTAACTTCTAATAATATAACAAATAATATTATATCATAAAAAAAATTTCTCTTCTCCCAACTTCTCTCCCAATTTAGCCTCCCAACCATCATCCTCCTGTAGCACCACATTTCGAATGCTTCTCTTCTACGTTTCTCCTCCTATACTCCACGCCTCACACCGGTACAATGCTACACTCCACACATATGCCTTCAGTAAGCTTTTTCTAACACCCAAGTCAAAATTTGATCTTAAAATTTGCTGCTTTTTAATCCTACTCACTTTATAACAAAATTTTAAAAGAAAGATAATTCGGAATAAAAATGAAGAAAAATCATGAATTGCAGATGGAAGATTAGCTTTCGAAATGCGCTTCTAGATCCTAATGCGCAGGCCTACAAGATTATTAATAAATAGCCAAAATATATTTTGAAAGAAGTATTCAAAATCATCCATTTATTATATAGACTTCATAAATAAATTTTTATATTTTTAGTATTGATATAACAGTGTGCGAGTGTCCTTTCTGATTATTGTCTAAACAGGTGATAATTTTGCAAACCAAGTAGGAATTGTATAGTAAATTTTAGCTCAAAGTTCTTCCAATATTTTACTTCAAAATGTTAATAATAAATATTACAAATCTCCAATGCAGGAGTGGATTTAGGTTATTTCAGAACGTCGTGGCAAATAAAATATTTTTTTTGACCAATAAAATTGCAACATAAATTAAACAAATTTGCAAAAAATATAAACTATTATCTACGAGAAATCGCTTAAAAAAGTATATTTAAAACAGAAGTAAAAATTTAGTTAATCAAACAAGTCTGTATTCCACCAAAATAATCGAATTTAAAAGTACTCTTAAAAAGACCAAACTAACAATTAAAATCTGCGCTGAAGCGTTTTAATTTTTAATTTTCATCAAAAAAATATTAAAATTAATTTAAAAAATTGTAAACTTAAGCAGACAAAAATAGATATTGCAAATTGCACATGTTGTAACAAAATTACATTTTTATAAATAATTTTAAACAAAAAATGTATTTATTAAATAAAAAACTAAAAAAAATTGTTTGAAGCCATAGGTATTGACAATTTACTTTATATTAGTATATACCTTAGTTACAATATTCTACAGGACCGAATTTAATTTTTCTTTTTTAAATGATAAATACAATATTTTTATAAATCAAATTTTGAAATATTTTTTTGCGCTAGCGACTGTGGCGCTGTTCTGGAGAAGAAGTGAATTACCGGCTGGTAATATAAAAAATAATTTTTAATTAAGAAATTCTACAAATTTTTACAAAAGAATAAATTCGAAAATATACAAATATTTATTAAAAATTAATGTTTATATAATTTAAAAAAAAAATCAATTCGATGGAATTTAAAATTCAAGTTTGAATTAATGTGCTATTTTCTGTCATGATGTAAACATTTTTTATTACAAAAAACCAAGGACAGATTTATGTTATTTCCGTTTTTATGACAGAATTTTTATTTAAAAGTCGAGATAAAGCTATAAACAACAAATATTAGTTTGTAAAATGAAATCATTATTTGAGCAATCGTAAATATTATTTTAATTCAATTTACATTTATTTTGTTTGCAAAATCATTTACCGGAGAAATTGGTATATACCGCAACCCAACGTACATCAAATAAAACGTATTATTTAAAAATATTTTTGTTTTATAGTATCTAAATTTAAATATTTACAATGCACAATTTTACCACGAAATCTACTCGAATTTTTATCAATTGACATCCTTCAAATTTAATGTGGGCGAGGTAAGTTTAAACACACAGTTCAATGTCAAATACAGCAAAATGACATCACGCTGTATAAAATGAGGTAAATACTATAAATATTTTAAGCAGTATAGAAAATATAACGAAATTGATTTGTTAGCGAATTTATATGCAAATTGCCCATTTGAAAGTAAGCTGTTGCTATATAGGGACGCACCTCATACAACGCGAATTGCAACGTTTTTTTAATATTAAATTTTATAGTAATTTATGTCAATCGAATTGAAACCGAAACATAAAACCGAGTACATTTTTTAAATACAAATAGTATAAAATGTCATTAAGAATTAGAAATATGATCAAAAACGCTATAAATAATGGTAGCGCATTTTTGAATTAATTTGTAAAATTGGACATTAAATGAAATTTTTAATCGTTTTCATTTCTATCATTTAAAAATACAACAAAACAATTAAAAAGATGTTTATATACACACGAGGGGATTTACGATAGACAATAATCTTGACCTATTTTATACAATTCACTGATACAATTACTTTTAACAACACAATTACAAATTAATTACGTTTTAAATTGTTGTAACCAACGACAAATAAATACCTTAGGAGATATAATGGTCTTCCTCCTACTTTTTCTCATCATATTTTGCATATTTAGGTTTGTTGCACCTTTCAAGTGTTTTATAGAACTGCTGTTCAGTTTTTAATAACAAAAGTAAGAGTAATTCTGATAAAGTATTATCATTATTATCATTGCATTTTGATAAGGAAACTATGTCTGATTAAGAGGAAATGTGTAAACTTACAAGTAGGTAAACTATATAATCTAAACGAGTTCCAATCGTACTCTTTGTTTTTGTTTAGAAGCAAAAGAGAACGCTTCGTATACCAAGCTTTTGAAAATTTATAATGTATTCTTTATTGCTATTTGTACTTACAAAGTTTCCAGATTTTGTTTTGTCGCTTCTGGACATGTTGGCGTAATTCTTCACTGTGGTGTTATGTTGTGGTTAGTTCGGACAATTTTCGTTAACGTTTCTTTATTTAAAATACCCACATTGAATCAATCCAAATCGTGCATTTGTGCGGATAAGTTTACGTATAATTATGGATATTTACAGAAGAATAACGGTTCAATCATTGAGGAATTGTTGATGTTGTTTTTCCGCAGTGTATAACCTATATCTGTCAGAATGAAGAAAACACTCCCTGTTTTTCGTTGCACGTTGGAATTAGGGGCATGGAATTAGATTATTTTCGATACATACGCACAAACTGATCATGTTTTATTAATATTGATAGAAAATATATCAATTTTGTGTAAATATTAAGCGTTTTTGATAAAAGAGTTACATGGCAACTTGTTGATTATATAGGCATTTCAGCGAGACAGTTATGTAAGAAACACAATGTGCTATAATTGCTGTCGAAAAATGATTTGGTTGATTGTGTGGTGACGGTTTCATTCTATGGCAGGTGTTACTATATACTACCGAACATACTCCGCAGTAGAACGATGTGATCTAACTCAAACTTAAGTTTAAATTTGAAATGAAAATTGAAAAAAACGATTATTTATTGTTCTAAAAACACGGTGGATTTATGGTGTATTTAGATCGTTAATGAAAATAATCTATCGCAAAAAAAATTATTTGGATTAAATCCAGATTACCTGGTGACCCACTTTCACGAAAAAGCAATTCGTAATATTTCGAAACGTAATTTTATTCTCGCATGAAACAGTTTTCACGAAAATTGAATTTTCATGCTTG
Organism: Leptodirus hochenwartii; assembly: GCA_947310635.1. Taxonomy (NCBI): domain Eukaryota; kingdom Metazoa; phylum Arthropoda; class Insecta; order Coleoptera; family Leiodidae; genus Leptodirus; species Leptodirus hochenwartii. Next base: position 5,675,037 of record OX371186.1, read on the forward strand.
TGCCATCGATGCCATTTAGAATTAGATTTACTACAAAATACAACTAGTATTAATTTGTATTAAGAGTCCGATCTGCTGAATATAAAAATATCCTTTATTTCAAGCGTGCAAAAGAAATTTGAAATCTTAATTGGATCTTAGTAGGTGTTGCAATATTGTAAGATATTTCATTACCATTAAAATATTTTGTTGAATATTGCAATAATGTTTAAAAAATATTTCGAAAACAACATTCCGAAAAATATATTTTATAAAATCGTGTATTTGTCGTCTTCCTCTGAAGAAAATAATTATACCAATATGAAACAATTTATACTCAAAATGTGCTACCATTATTAATTTAACAAAAATAATAAATTCTCAGGAATAAGCCTATAAAACTGTTAAGACTGATATTTGGGACACCCTGTATTACCATCAGATATTCCTCTTAAATTCAAGGCTCTTTCACTTGAAATTAGTCAACACAAAAAGGTTTTTTGTTTTCTATTTTTAATGTAGTTAATTTTCGCCAAGAAAATAATTTTCGTGGGTTAACACATTAAGAGACGATAGATGCAATGTTTAAATTACGTTTTTCAAACTTGTTATATTTGTTCTATTTACCGAAAAAAGGTTCATGCCCCAATAGCGTGCACATTGTACAACGAGGTTTGAATTATCTGGCTTTAAACCTATTTTCGTGAAACCGTAAAGAAATTGTGTTGGAAATTTGGAATCAAAATATTTAGATAATTTTGATAAAATGTATAGTGTTATGAAAGAAACACGTTAAATTGTATTTAAGATTCTAAGAATTGTAAACAAATTTGTGAAAATTTTAAATTTCAATTATTTTTGAATAATTTCATTATTTTTGCTATATTCAAAGCTAAAATTCTTAGATTTTTTTAAATTATGCGCATCTGATTTTTTTTATTTTCTTCTCAATTTACCATTTTTTATTCGATTCTAAAAATTGAATTTGAAAACATTTTGACGTCAAAATTTAGTAGTTAAAAAGTGAACTATAAAATAATTAAAAAATTCTAATAACATACACACTACAAGAAATACGAAGGAAACTAAAGTGTTCATTATTGAAAACTAAAATTAAGATCCATTGTCAAAGATTTATATAATAACAAAATAATAAATACATGCAGTATTGCATCAGTGTCGGTCGTGCCACCTTGGGATTTGTATTACACTGCCGCCCACGGGCGCTGCCGCCCAAGGGGCGTTGGCATCCCAGAGGGCGCTGCCGCCCTAAGGGCGTTGACACCCCATGGGTCCCTCTGGGCGCCAGTGAAATGAAAAATGAAATCGCTATTTATACTACATAAATAATTTAAAGTATACAATAACATGGAACTCATGACGAAACACATTATCGGCCATTTAACATACAATAAAGATGGCGGGACGATTTAATTTCATAGTTTCAAATATAAATAATTGATGATTTATATTTGCGATATTTATTAATGAAATTGCGAACAAAATATTAAGTACTTGTTGCCTCACAACGCATTTAATAACGTCTACATTCTGTGAAATTTAGTCGATCTAAGAATTACAGGATTGGACTGAGGAGCAGTTTTTAACTGGAATAATTATGTGAAAAATAATAATTTTAGCGAACGCTAAAAAAAAATATAAAGATTCAAAAAAGACTGTGCGTTACGATTATAAACGTAGGTTAAGGAAAACTATTATATGAAATCTTTTTGAAATGAAAACGTTCTTAAATTTATTTCATCCATATACGGCCATCGCATATTTTCAGTATTGACGTGTCGAAAAATTTTTTAAAACTATTTATATTAATAATTTGAACATTATTAAGCATAGAATTTACTTAGATTATGATTATTATAATTATAAAAATTATAAAATTATAAAAATAATTATAACAGATTATAATTTAAACATCAGTATTTGTATTCGTATGTGCAACAAAAATGAAAAGTGTTTAATTGTAAAAATGTATTCATTTTTAATTTTATAATTTTCCTTTAATTTAAAACAAATCGTGCATTCATTTAAAATAAATGTTAATATGTATATACATGCATAAATCTACATCAAATTTAATGAATTTCGATTCAGGCCCAATTTCATCTTGTCTATTTAATTTATTTAATAAGAACTATTGTTAAATTTATTTTTATTTTATTTGTTTTTGGTTATTTTAGATTTGACAAACCAATTGTTGTAACTTATCAGTTTCATTAATTTTAATTTGTATTGTTTTAAAGGATTTATAGGTTATATTATATGCCATTTTTGACATACTTCTCCGAAGCCACACGACCCAGCGAGCCAATGCCGCTACCATTCGCTCCCATTTGAAATATTCTAACTAATTCGGGCCCATGCATTACTCAACTCTGTTCACAGGGCGCACACGAACCCCCTTTACCCGTCCATGATCGGATTGTTAGACACGACTGAACCATTCACGTTTTATTATATGTAATTGTTTTAAAAGATTTATAGGTCATATTATATGCCATTTTTGAAATACTTCTCCCAAGCCACACCACCCAGCGAGCCAATGCCGCTACCATTCGCTCCCATTTGAAATATTCTAACTAATTCGGGCCCATGCACCACTCAACTCTATTCACAGGGCGCACACGAACCCCCTTTACCCGTCCATGATCGGATTGTTAGACACGACCGAACCATTCACGTTTTATTATATGTAATTGTTTTAAAAGATTTATAGGTCATATTATATGCCATTTTTGAAATACTTCTCCCAAGCCACACCACCCAGCGAGCCAATGCCGCTACCATTCGCTCCCATTTGAAATATTCTAGGTATTTTATTTAGCTTTTATCTTGTGCGCTACTGAAGATGGGGGGGCATAGCCTTCGAAATGCGTAATCTAACTACTTAATGCTTTAAGTTACGGTATTTTGGTGATATTTTATACTATTTTTTTATAACTTTTTTTATATCATTGTTTTTGAGGTAAATGTGTTGTTCTTTTATAATAAGCTCATTTAGCAATCAAGATTGATATAAGTAATTACGATGAATCATATTTGGATCGAGTGTTTTATGAATCACCAGGTATATTGCCCGTACAAAGGTGCATATAGTGCGAGACAGTGCGTACAAACTGCGCTAAAGAAAAAATAATATACAGCCAGTTATTTTCAGTATGCTTCGAGCATCTGCACAAAATACCACCAATTCTAACTAATACCACTTAGTTAGTATTCACGGATGCATTTCCATCGTTTCGCTAATTAGTTACAAAATATTTTACAAAAAATATAATTCGACACTATAACAAGTGACGCACAAAATAAACGTATTAAAAAAAAACATGTAAAAAAATACCACGATGTTTCAATAACAAATTAATAACAAGAAGAGCTTAGGAATTTTCAACAAGCTGTCAAAGAACTTCGTGTCGACTTTTAATTAACAATTGCACACGATATTCAGTTAATAATTGAATTAGATTACGTAAGTTTACTTCCGGTTTCGCAAAAGTGTTCAATATTGGTTTCAGTCCAAGTGTTTTGTAATCTAGTAAATGGCACGTAAATGTTCAAATTGAAATTGTAATTATAAATGTAATCAACAGGTGTGTTGCAGTTGCGTGATTCGCTAGTATATGCCAGAAATAAGTGCTGAATGCATTTTTTGAGCTGCGATGAAATGGTGAGTGTTGGAAATATATTTACGAACAATATTTGCAGTTTTGTTGTCGTATATTCGCTTCGTACGCGTTTTTTAAATTAAGAAAACTGAAAAATCGTTTGGCAACAATAAAATGAAAATTATTTCAGAAGGCTCTCTGTAACCTTGCAAAGAAATATTTTTTATTTATTTTTTTCTTTTTCTGAAGATTACTAATCTGCTGTTTTGTAGAAACAGAATTTTTGATAAAATAACAATGCGGAAAAATCACAATTTAAAAGTAATATCAAGATGGCCTAAATAATGTAATATAAAATGTTCGTCTTTATTTAGGTAATAGCTTTTTATTCTTTTTATATTTTAAATTTGATTCTAAAATATTTTAAATTGATTCAATAAAGACTATTTATTTGTATTATTGTTATTATCCGCTAAAAAGTGGGTATACAATTTTTAGCCACATGTCAATATACTTTAATTTAAAATATAACACACTATATATAATTATGACAGTCTTTTACGGTTTTCCATAAAAAAAAATTCCAGAGAAGCGCTAAGTTGTAAAGAAATGAAGAGAGTTAAGAAATATTATTACAAGGTAGAAATTTTAAAAATTATTTCCTGGACACTTAAAAATTATAGAAAATAAAATTAGTACCCATCAAATTATCATGTTTTAACTGCTTTATTAAACGGTCATGAATAACTTTTTTTATCTGAAGATATTAAGAATGACAAAACTTTCGTAATTAAGGACAGACATTTTTTCAGAGAAAACGACTTTTTTAAATAATATTTGACAGTTATATTGCCTGTAATCTTTTTAAAAGTTAAATTACAGTAATGAAAGTAATGTTTTTTATTATTTATTCTTAAATGAGGCACTCAGTCAATATTATTTAAGAAAATATATTCAATTCAATACTTACTTAAAAAGAAGAATAGTTACAAAATTCTAATTATTATGCTACCTAAATATTTAATTCCAAAAATATCATTCCGTATTGAAACATTGGGTAACTATAATTGGACAAAACCAGAGAAAATTATCGTTTTTGGATATTTTTGTTTGCTTTTGTAAAAAAGCGTTAGAAAATTATTGTATTTAAATATTTTTCTAATTTGCGTTTCTAATAGAGCTATTAACGAATCCAAATGAGTTTGTTTATAGCGAATTTGAGTTCGATTATAGCATAGGGCAATTTACAGCTTCAAAGTTGGTAGCACTGCTTGCTAGTTATCAAATGTCAAACTACAATAGAAAGCAACAAATGGTTTCGATTTTAATTTTATCCCTGAAATGTACAATTATACGTCAAACTACAAAAGAAAGCAACAAATAGGTTAATTTAAATTTATTTGACAATTTATTTCAAATGTTCCAAATGTGCCAATAGATACTTTCAACAGTCAAAAAATTCCCTAAATTTTTAAATTTCAATTTTTTATTTAAAGACGCAAATTAGAAAAAAATAGTATTAAAAACTCATTTCATAAGTCATTTACAACACTCGTTCTTTAGAAAATTCGATACTACGCACCTCGTTTTCTAAACTTGAACTCGTGCAATAACACCTGCCTTATGAAATTCGTTCTTTAATATACTATTTTCTAATTTGCGTTTCTAATAGAGCTATTAACGAACCCAAATGAGTTCGTTTATAGCGAATTTGTGTTCTCTTATAGCATAGTGCAATTTACTGTTTCAAAGTTGGTAGCTCTGCTTGCCAGTTATCAAACGTCAAACTACAAAAGAAAGCAACAAACAGTTTAATTTAAATTTTGTCCCTGAAATGTACAATTGTACGTCAAACTACAAAAGAAAGCAACAAATAGTTTAATTTTAATTTATTTGACAGTTTATTTCAAATATTTCAAATGTGTCAATAGCTACTACCAACTGTCAAACAATTACCTAAATTTTGTAATTTCTATTTTTTTTATTTAAAAAAGGGCATAAAAGACGCAAATGCGAAAAAATAGTATAAAAAACTCATTTCATAAGTCATTTATAACACTCGTTCTTTAGAAAACTTGAACTCGTGCAATAAAACCTGCCTTATGAAATTTGTTCTTTAATATACTATTAAGATATTGCTTTCTTAACCGCACGAATTTTGCAACACTAAATTTCAATGTAAAAGTTGCTTTTCGTTATACGAAATACGATAAATGAAATTTCAACTAAAATTTTATAAAATATAATATAAAATCAAGAATTATGTAAATATACCATACCATTATATGAACATGTCCTCATTATGTGTATTTGATTAGCCACCTAACCTCAAAATTGTCGCCCAAGCTGTCAATTATGAAACAAGCACATTTGACAAGTAACATAAGAATGAATTGTCCAATTATAGCTGTATTCTTTAATATTTCTACATTTCTTGTTATCTAATGTACACGTACTTTAAATCAGTGATATTTTAATAAGTATTTATTAATTATTCAGTTTCTATTTTAATTATTTGTTGCGGAACGCACTGACATGTAATGTTTACATTACTTAAGTCAGTAGTTCTTATGTGTTATCAACAACGTATGGCCTACGTGTGCAATATGTGGCCTACTTTAGCGAAAAACATCACATAAAAATATAATTTCAATTAAATTAATTAATGCCCAGTCTATATTTATATATTGTGCATTATAACATGCTACAAAAATATCAAAGATCGGTGATCTGACAGAAAATCGATCGATATTACTAGTTTAAAACTCCAATTACTCCCTTCTGGATCCGCCACTGACTATTTTCGAAACGCGATTTATTTATTTACACCTGGTTCAGTTCCGCGATCAAATTAAAGTTTTAATGCGAATTCGCCGAAACAAACTGAAGTGAATTCACGAAACACGTTTTAAACTAAAACGCAATCAATCATTTTCATGAGAAACTTGACTAGGTTTATAATACAGAATAGCGGTAAATATTTTATTTACAGCGAAATAACCAGAAATACATCGAAATAATGGCGGTAATTGGAATGGATCGTAATAAATTAACGACTGCAGATTCGTATATAGTGACTTTAATTTTTGAAAGTAAATAATACGTAATAGAAAATACTATTTAGCTTAATTTAGTTCTCGTGGAAATATTTACTACCATTTTATTTTTAATACTTAATAGTATAAAGTAGTGAAATTGAAAGTAGTGATTTAGATGCAAAAATTATCTGAAATATGTTTTAAAATCTCCTTAAATCAAAAATTCGTTTTTGAGATAATCTGCCTTGTATGAACATAGCAATCTTGCGCTATTTGGAAGATGCTAAGATGATATTATATTATTACAATATTTATTATTATTATTATGAAATATCTTGTTCTAGTTGTCCCAAAGGCTAAAGTATATATAGAAGACAACAGCGTAGACCAGTTGAAACTAGATTTAAGGAGCATTTCAGATTAAATAGAAAAGGTAAAAGTGCTGTGGCCGAGCATATTTTTGAAACAAGTCATCCTATTCAAATTAGTTCACTTAAACTACTTAAAAGTGTTTTGAATTATTCCGAGTTAAATGCTTATTAAATGCTTATACATGCATAAATCTAAATCAAATTTAATGAATTTAGATTCAGGCCCAATTTCATCTTGTCTATTTAATTTATTTAATAAGAACTATTTTTAAATTTATTTTTGGTTATTTTAGATTTGACAAACCAAAGTTTATGTTGTTACTTGTCAGTTTCGTAAGAAACTGACAAGTAAGTAATAATATTTTTCTAGTAAGTAACTAGTAACTAGTAACTAGTAATATTTTACAAAAACTAGTAATATTTTTCCATTCCCCGAGTCATGATTTGTTTTATAATATCATAGAATATTTAAATTCATGTTTACCTTTAAACGAAATAGGCAAAAACATCAATCGAATGCGTAAATGACAGAATTGACAGATTTTGTAAATAATTAAATTATGTTTTGTTAATGCAACATCATTCAGATGGGGCCACATATTGTTCAATTTTCTTCAACGCTAAAGCTAAAAATAAGATTTAAAAAATTATATTCACGTTTTAAATTTGGAAGACATTTCTTTTTAATATTTGATTTAAACAACAAATTAGTGTGCATTCCATTTATACACATAACTATGTAAATAATTTAATAATAATAATAACTCACCGCATTTAAGAGCTAGATGCGCATTTCGAAGAGTGTGCTACTGAAGATGGGGGCATATCCTTCGAAATGCGCATCTAGCTACTTAATACTTTGAGTTACGGTATTTGGGTGATATTCTATACTATTATTTAACACCGTAGTGATAATTTTTATAATTAAATGTGAAGGGGTAGAATAAGAATTTTTTTGTAATTAAAAAAATAAGATGATGATGGTTTAACATGCGAAAAGCGCCTTTTTGCTTTGGTTGTAGCAGTTATAGATAGTTTACGAATTATTTAATATATACAGACAATTCCATTATTTTTTATTACCGCCGAAATTTGAACAATTTCATAAATATTGCTAAGCGTAAAAATTGTTACATATATTTTATTCATTAGATAACATAATCATTGTCTAATTCCAATAAATCACTTTTTGCAAACCCGTTTGTGGTAAATAATGTATTTTTAAACTATTGCAATTTATATTATTGCTAAAAATATAAAAAAGCGACAGTAGAATTATTTTTTTATCGAATATCTAACTTAGAATGAATAAGAGCTGCCTTTTGGTTTGTGCTTTCAGTTTTTATGGATAAATAAGAAAATAAAAATAAGTAAATTTACAATTACTCGAAATAAAATAAAGGAGACACGTTTGCACCTGTTGCTTAGTAATTTAGTGAACTATCAAAAAAATTACGTGTATTTTAATTTTTTGTTCCGTTGTTTATGACTATATAACTAATTTTATCAACAATAATAACAAAAATAGTTGAATTAGTAAAAAATTGTTTTTATTCATATTTATCAATTATCTAGTCTATTGCAATTATCAAATGCAATTAGTAATTTTGCATGAAAAAAATTAAAAAATTATGAAATTATTATTTTTTTAATAAAAGATAAAAAATAAATAAACAAATAAGAAATAAATAAATAAATAATAACATATATATAGCAAAAATAAGCAAATGCTAAAAATAATAAGGAATATACAGGGTGCGCAAAAACTCTGGGTTTCTTCTATAGAACTCCTTCAATTATGAGTTAAGAAAAAAATAGCGAAAGAAAATTTTAGTCCCAAGCATGAAATGCACATTCTAAAATTATTTTCAAATATACATGATGATCGGTATTTGCTTAACAAATTTTAAATATTTTTTTTAAATCGATCTTTATGTATATTTTTACAAATTACTAAATCGCCTTGTATTGGCATTATAAAACATTCATTTTGTCTTTATAACTTCAAAACTTAAAGTAAAATATAATGTAAATCGGCATTTTTTCGATATGTTTTTTTTTCTCCTCTACTGTTTTCTGTATATAGTTGTTTTTATTTTTGTTGGTAACCCTTTCATTAGAGCATATGGTGCAGGTTGCACTACCCAGACGACCGATATCAAAAAAAAACTAGAGAATCGTTGTTAAGAACTTTTTAGTATATTATAACAAATGATTGTAATTATAATATAGAATATCACCCAAATACCGTAACAAGCATTAAGTAGCTAGATGCGCAGTTCGGAGGCTATGCCCCCATCTTCAGTAGCACAAGATAAAACTAAAACTAAATAAAATACCTAATTTTATAATAGTTATTTTATAATAGCGCAGGATATATACGTGGAAAATGCCAGGAGATATAAGGAGGTATCAGATAGATTACATACTGGTTAAAGAGAGGTTTAGGAACCAGATTAAGAATTGTAAGAGTTACCCTGGAGCAGATATTGATAGTGACCATAATTTAGTAGTCCTGGACCCAGAGGTCAAATTCAAGAAATTACAGAAGTCTAAACAGGTCAGAGTAGATGTCGATAGGTTAAAATTAGCTGATGTATGTGAAAAGTACAAGCAGAAAGTAGAAATCATGGCTAATGGAACATCTAGGAACGACATAGATTGCGAATGGAGGGAAATCAGAAATGGGTTAACTACAGCAGCAAATGAAGTATTAGGCACAAAGAAAAGGGCAGGTAGGAGGGAATGGATTACGGAAGAAATAGCTGAAATGATAGAAGCAAGAAGGAAAATTAAAATAGGAAACACAGAAGCAGGACAGAAAAAATATAAGGAACTAAGGAACTTAATTAATAGGAAATGCAAGCTAGCGAAAGAAGAGTGGATAAAAGAAAACTGTGAGGATATTGAGGAGGATATGAGAAGAGGTAAAGTAGATTTGGGCTACAGGAAAATTAAGTCACATTTTTCTAAAGTAAAACCAAAGGGTAACATTATATGTGATAAGCAGGGTAAGGAACTCACGGAAAATAAGGAAAAAGCTAGAAGATGGAAGGAGTATCTTGAAGATTTATATAAGGGTAGGCAGGACATGGAGGAGCTAGAAAGTGTGGAACAGATAGATGAGGATGACTTAGGTCCTAGCATACTTAGGTCAGAGTTTCATAGAGCATTAAATGATTTACGGAATAACAAAGCAGCGGGGATTGATATGATACCAGCCGAATTAATAAAACACGCAGGGGAAAAAATGCAGGAGCGATTATACAGGTTAGTTTGTAAAATATATGAGAAGGGAGAAGTACCACAGGATTTTCAGCGTAGTAGAATAGTAACAATGCCGAAAAAAATAGGAGCTAATTTGTGTGAGAACTATAGGACCATTAGCCTACTATCACATGCATCGAAGATATTGTTAAAGATTATTTATAGGAGATTAGAAAATAAAGTAGAGGAAAGGCTAGGAGAAGATCAGTTTGGTTTTAGGAAAAACAGAGGGACGAGAGAGGCGATTCTAGCACTAAGAACGGTAGTAGAAAAAAGAAAGAGGGTAGAAAAGGTAACTTGCATAGCTTTTGTAGATTTAGAAAAAGCATTTGATAATGTAGATTGGGACATAATGTTTAGAATTTTAAAAGAAACGGGTATAGATTATAAGGATAGGAGAATAATTTTTAATTTATATAAACACCAAACTGCCTTAGTTAGAATTGAGGGGGAAGAAGAGGTAGCAAAAATAGGGAAGGGAGTTCGGCAGGGATGTACACTCTCACCGTTATTATTTAATCTATATATAGAAGATGCAATAAACAAAGTAAAAGAAGAGTATAGTGTAGGTGTGAATGTACAGGGAGAGAAAATATATATGCTGAGATTCGCCGACGATATAGCTATATTGGAAGAAAGCGAAAAGAATTTAGAAAGGGTATTGAATGGTATGCAGGCAGTATTGACTAGGGATTTTAACATGAAAATAAATATAGGTAAAAATTAAAGTGATGAGGTGTGACAAAAAGGAATGCAGTAGAAAAATGAGGATCACAATAGGAGATAATAGAATTGAAGAAGTGTCAGATTTTTGTTATATAGGCAGTAGAATCACAAAAGATAATCGAAGCAAGGTAGATATAAAGTGTAGGATAGCACAGGGTAGGATGGCATTCGTAGAAAAAGAACAGATTTTAAGATCAAATATTGACTTGGGTATTAGAAAAAGATTACTGAAGGTATATGTTTGGAGTGTAGCACTGTACGGGTGTGAGGCGTGGACTATAGGAAAGGAAGAGAAGCGTAGATTAGAAGCACTTGAAATGTGGTGTTATAGGAGGATGATGAGGATTGGTTGGGAAGATAAAGTAACAAATGAAGCTGTACTAGAGTTAGTAGGGGAGAAGAGAAGTATCTGGAGAGTGTTACAGCGTAGGAGAGACAGATTAGTAGGGCATATTCTTAGGCATGGGGGGATTATGCAATTGATCATAGAAGGTAGAGTGGAGGGAAAGAGAGGGGTAGGTAGGCCTAGATTGGAGTATGTGAGTCAGATAGTTGAAGACATTGAGATGAATAGCTATAGGGAGATGAAGGGATTAGCTCAGGACAGATCGGCATGGCGTGCTGTTTCCAACCAATCTTTAGGATTGCGGACTCTTTGACTAACTAATATATAATATATAATTATATAATTTTACGTAGTGATAATTTTTAAAAAATATTGTAATTATATTCAAAAATATCTTATACAGTGAAGTTTCATTGCTATCCAAAAATTAAACTTGTTTTTTTTGTATTTTTTTTCAAATGTTCATATGGTCATTTTTTATTATGTTATGATATTCAAAAGCGATCTAAGATCAAGTCTTTCGTAAAGGTATTGAATTATAACCATCAAATGCCCACACGATAGACCGTGGACATACCTTGAGGAAAAAGTAAACACCAAGAACCTTAAGAATCCAATGAAGCGTAAGAAAATTCGCTTCCAAACGCGTATCAAGTTTGAAGAACGATGCAAACAAGGACAGAACAAATGCTTCTTCCAAAAACTAAGATTTTAAGATAAAACGTTTGTATCTAAATTAATTTAGTTATAAAGTGATAAATATTCAAATATTTGCAAGCTATAAATTTGTTGTAAGTCAATAGCAGTAAAAATTTACCGCTCAATCAAAGATCTTCTTGCATATTTCACCAAATTATATATATATATATATATATATATATATATATATATAGTATATCGTCGTTTTACTACCAAAATCTTGTAATTCTCGAAAAAAAAAATCGCTAAAAAGGCAATTATTCTATTATAGAATATCACCCAAATACCGTAACTTAAAGCATTAAGTAGCTAGATGTACATTTCGAAGGCTATGCCCCCATCTTCAGTGGAGCATTTCTTTTCTATTTAATGTTTTGTTACAAATTGATGATGGAAGACAATATTTCAATGTTTCAAAGCAAAAATTACGAGATTCGTTATGTTTCGTCTGCCGATGTAACACCCGGTAAATCTTAGATATGCATCTTGCACATGCACAACAAGAATGAAACAATGATTATTTCAGCTCTTTCAGCCGTGTTACAGGTTACAGACGATGGTTCAGAGGCATCTCTGAATCTTTAATTGTCCGAACTTGAATTTCCCATATGTGTCTGTATATAGCAGCAATCTAACAGTTTATTTTTCCGGACGTCTTTACGTTTTAACCAGATGCGCTGCATATCTGTTTAAAATTAGATGCATCAACATACAGTGCCGTTTTTTTGAAAATAATATAAAATTTTGGGCAAATAAAAATTTGTGGAAATGCTTGGACAAAGTTTATTTTAAAAAAATGTTTACATTGTCTTCACTCCTTGAACTAATTAATTACTCGAGATAGATGCTCGTAAATAGGTTATATTTATAAAAGCTAAAAATCGACCAATTCTCTAAATATTCCACGATTTCCCGATTCTTCATTCTCGCGGCGACCTCTGAGAGCTAATTCAAAACCACTGCAAAATTTCACGCAACAAATAATGCGTTTTAAATTATAGCGATTCCTCCTCACTTGTTCGTTATATTCTATTACATGTTTGCGATATGCAGAACAAAGCTGAGTCATGATGTTTACTTTGCCAAGTAAAGCCAACTGTGCGCATGAACTGATACGGCCTCGAGATGATCCATGCTTTCTTATTTTATCAGGAAGGTGATGCAAATCTTTCATACCTATTCTGGCCCAATTCTAATCCATTCCAGTTGCTGCAGGATTGTAATTTAATATACATGGAAAGCAGTACAATAAGTTGGAAACTTCACAACCACATATCCATGTATTTTTTTTGTAAATGTCTCTTGAAAGCGCCGCGTAAATGACTGGTTTTGAGCACTCCTTGCATAAGTTTGCGATAAATTTAAATCAGGCAATGGCCTACCTAATTCTTTAATTTTTACTTTGTCCACAAGAGAAAGTCTACAAAACTCTATTTTCAATAAAGAGCTAACACTATTCATTTTTATTAAATTATTTCTATTAAATATATTCTTGGAGAAACACGTGGAAAAATCGTACATACACAGAACAAATGCTACTGTCTTATCCGACTATTCTATATCAATTTATATACATATATATATACTCTCTGTATATATATAATACTCTCTGTTCTCTCTGAACTTCTCTAAGCCGTTAAAGAAGCACGACAAACAATAGATCGGTCGCCTGCATTCTATGATAGACTCATCTCATTGCCTGCACTCATTGCATATGCATTTAATTTGTACGGGCCTTGGATAGCCGCTGGAATGTGTGAAATATATTAGACGATATATGCGACAAGCGAACCGAAGAAACAGAAGATATACTGCTATACGGTCGCTCTCACTGTATTGCTTGCAATAGAGTGAGATGAGTGTATATGCATTTAACTCGTATTGGGTCGTCTGGCTGGCGCTGGAATGTCGGCACCATGTTAGCGATATAGGTATTAGCGAACCGAAGAAACAGATGATATACTACATACGGTCGCTCTCACTCTAGCGCTTCCAACAGATAGGATGAGATTTGACTGGTACTTGCTAGCTGCCATATCGTATTGAGTCATGAGTGTTAGGTATGTTCGCGGCGCAAGCTTTATCTTTTAGGAAAAATAATGTCGAGTTAAAATATCGCAATACAATTATATATCTACGGTGATGCGTTCAATGTTCAGGAGGGGCGCGCGGCCCTGCGGCCTGCATAAGGGACCGCCACTGATTAATTTCATAAAACAACCACGGTGTCATTTTCATAAGCAAAACAATTTTCATTGTGCTCTAAATATACTTCCAGCCAAATAGGTGAAAAACCACAACTGACAGCTCAACCGATGTATATGTTGCTAAAATACACGCTACTCCCCTTTGATATGAGTTTTGGGAAGTTATTTTTTTGGCATATGTTTTCCGCGTCTGCTCGTAAACTACCATGGAAATATTTACGTCGTGATTTCACAAGAAAATTAGAGGATATATAAGTGTATCGGTTTATGATGTTTAGTCGATGAATAACATATTAAAATGTATTGTTATTTTGCTTTTACCAGAAATCAAAAGTGTAAAAATAGGAATCAATTTCCAAGCATTTTATGAACAATGTGTTACTTTTTAACTGTTTTGATGAAAACTATGTTATTAAGTGATCGAATTTGAATAGGATGACCTGAGTTAGTCAAAAATATGCTCGGCTACAGCACTTTTATCTCTTATATTTAATCTGAAATGAGGTAAATGCTCCTTAAATCTAGTTTCAATTGGTCTACGTGTTTGTCTTATATATACTTTAGGACAACTAGAACAAGATATTTTATAAATACCCGATTTTTTATTGTACTCAATAAAATCTTTGGGATTTCCTAGAAAATTAGCAAGACTATTAGAAATATTATATATTACTTTAAAATTATATTTATTTTAAATACTATCTACTAAACCACGTGCAATTATAGGATCAAATGGTAATTTAACAAATTTTGGAGTTGAATCATTACTTTGTTCTAAACTAGTAATATTTCTGATATCTCTTGTTCTTTTAAATTTTCCTATTATGTTATTTATAATTTTATAAGATTAGCCATTTTGTACTGCTATATTTCGGATATTATTTAATTCAATGTTATATTTATCATTAGATAAAAGAAAATTTAATAAGCGATTAATTAAAAAAATAATAGCAGCATATTTATGTTGACGACAATGATTTGAATCGTTCTTTATATAGCAGTCCGTATTTGTAGCTTTTCTATATATATCAAATTCTAATATATTATTATTTCTAATGACTAAAACATCCAAAAAAGGTAACTGATTAGGTAATAAAGTCACATAATATTTCATACTATAAATTTATTTATAAATATATATTTATTTATTGCCTGTAATAATGTGCTTTGTTATTGTTATTGACGTGGCCATTTGAATCTGAAATGAGCTAAATGCTCATTAAATCTAGTTTCAATTGGTCTACGTGTTTGTCCTTAGGACAACTAGAACAAGATATTTCATAAATACCAGATTTTTTATTGAAATCAATCGAATCTTTTGGATTTCCTAGAAAATTAGCAAGACTATTAGAAGTATTATATGTTACTTTAAAATTATATTTATTTAAAATACTATCTACTAAACCACGTGCAATTATATGATCAAATGGTAATTTAACAAATTTTGAATTATTACTTTGTTCCAAACTACTAATATTTCTGATATCTCTTGTTCTTTTAAATTTTCTTAATATGTTATCTATAATTTTATAAAAATAGCCATTTCGTACTTCTATATTTCGTTTATTATTTAATTCAATGTTATATTTATCATTAGATAAAGGAAAATTTAATAAGCGATTAATTAAAAAAATAAATATACATATATATTTTTTAATTTATAGCATAAGGTATAAATATTTACTAGAATTTACGTAACGAGGTCGATTTGCAATTGGTTGTTTAATATTTTCACGATCTGCCACTGAAATTTGGATCTTGAATTTTGACGTGCTACTTGTAAATTATTTTAGCTGAGTAATCATGTTAAAATTGAGAATAAAAAACGTTTTTTGTGGAAATTTGGATGATCATAATTTTAAACGTTTAAGAATAGCGTTTAAGTGTATATAGTTTTACAGTAAAATCGTTCAGAAAAAGTAACAGAAAAAAATACAGAAAATATATGTCATTGTCTTGTTAAGCTCGTAATGTGTAAGAGAACTTTGTTAATGTATAAAATTACTTTGTTGAAATTTGAAATACCTAATCTATAAATAAGCAAGGTAGGCTAAAAATATTTTCGGTGCCAGTGGCGTAACTATATTAATTAAAATTGTTTATGATTTGGTATTTCGCGTTAAAACTTTTATAAAATTTTCAGTAAAAATATTTTTTTAGCTTTGTCTGAACTTAGCTAATTATACGAACAAATTGTAATAATATAGCAATATATAGTAATTATGCAATTGTATATCAATCACGATTCGTGACAAAGGTATTTTATTTAGTTTTTATATTGTGCTACTGAAGATGGGGGCATAGCCTTCGAAATGCGCATCTAGCTACTTTGTTACGGTATTTTGGTGATATTCTATACTATTATTTAACACCGTAGTGATAATTTTTAAAACAAAAAATAATGATAAAAAAAATTCAATATTATTCTGCTCAAACAATAGTTCTGATGATTTTATACATTTTTTTTATTTTTATTATACATATATTATATACACATTAAAAAATATAAAATATATATTATATATATACATATTTTATATACATATTTAACATACATCATCCATATTTTTTTTTACTTTTATATATCAGAAAATCTGATGCTTTTATACATTTGAACAGTTCCAGCATATTTGATTATCTTAGTTTTTTTCACTTTACAAAGAGAAAATCAAATCTACGCCGCTGTATTTAGTATATTTATAGATTCAATGGCAATTTTAAACAAGCTGTAAAAAATCGAACATTGATTTATTGTTTTCAAAATTGTGCATCACTTCAAAATAAATTGAGGCTTAAAAAAATTGAAATAAATCAAAATAAAATTACACCAGGGCTCTACCGCCATTATTCTACAATACCATCACTTAATAAATTAACACTAATAAGGCTGCTGAAAAATACGATGATCTATGACTGTGAATGCTCGTGAAATTGTTAGTTTTATATTATCAGAGGCGTATAAATTTTGACAGTGTATTATTAGAATAATGAAATCTAAAATTACTGTCGTCTTTATGGTATTTGAGATATTCTTATCCTAATCGCATGCACATTTTCATTACATAAATATATTATTTCAGGTCAGACTTACAAAATATTCTCAAAAATGTGAATTTAATTGAATAATATCAATGAACTTTATAATATTGTATATTTTAGTGATTTTATTATACAGTTTTGGATTGATTTAGTATTAGACTGATCCAGCAGAAAAATATTATTAGCTAGCTAATTTATTTATTTATTTATTATTAATATTATTAGATACAAATGGGACTAGCCCAAAACAGTATCTTATACTATATAGAAGTATACAAAATAGCGATGTGTAGTTCACTCGCGAACCATTCATTCTGTACGGTTCAATCAAATGACGGGCGTCCTGTGAGACGATGTTTTGCAACGACTTATAGGTCACTATGACATAGTTCGTGAACTGTGCACTAGATGGTGCACGGTGTACTTGTACTAGGTCCTGAACCCGTCGTACTAAACCGTTCATAAACTTGTGCCGGCATTTGACAGCTTGTGCTAGCAATAGGATATTATTAGATTTAATTAAAAAAATAATATAATTTACAATTAAAATATTATACTAAAAATATATTATAGTATTCATTGGCTTCATGAACCAAGTACCAATATGTTACAAATATGAATAGCTGCTTGTGCCGACACTTGGCCGCATGAACAGCTATATAGGCTGTAGCTATAGAAGAGCCATAGAACAGCTATTCGGCTCTCGGTTTACTACTTCGTGTTTTCAACTATTTTGGTATACAAGGCGGGAAATGGTTGTTTGAATATGTTTAAAAACTTTTTAGCGTCTGGCTGTTCAACTATGACTATGAAGAAATCTTATTTCTAAGCCAACCATCTAGTCAATTTATTAATTTAGTAACCTCTATACTGCTTACATTTAAATTATAATACGATTTAAAATAGAGCAATTGTAGATTTCTACAACAAAAGCAATAGACTTTATATTTAAATGAATAAGCAATAACTCGTGTTACGCAAGTTGTTGCAAAAACCATATAGATGTTATTATAAAACAATTAATTAAAGTAAAATTATACAAAACATTAAAATGGGAAAGTAAAGAAACAAAAAGTAAACTTGATGGCACTAGTGCACTTATTAAAGGCGCAAAATATAAGAAGTTAGTTAAACTTTCCTGAAATAACTTTATATATTTTGTGTTGGTAAACTTTTTATTTTTATTTTTGATTTTAAAAAGATGAAATATGAGATTCAATACGTGAGAATCTATTCCCAGTTGCCTGTGAAACGTCATCTGATGACTCTGAAATATTTCAGTTAATGAAACATAGTTAAAAAATAATGTATCGAAATCATCGTCTTCTGAAACAGATTCAGTCGCTGCTGGCATTCCTCTTCCAGCTGAAGACACTTAGATTTTATTAAAAAAATAATATAATTTATAATTAAATATTATACTAAAAATATATTATAGTATTCATTGGCTTCGCATCATGAACCAAGTGTCAATATGTTAAAATTTGTTACAAATATGTTAATATCAATATTTTTCTTTATCATTATTTAATTTTGGGCAACCATTGTAAAAAATAACATTGGAAAAGCGTACGGTACATTCACAATAATTATTACACAAATATCTCTTGATATCGCAATCATTATCTCTCGTAATTTGATCACGTACATTATGTTGCACAAACTAAACATACATAGAATTTCTTACAACTTACGGCTAACGGTATACTACGGTAGGCAACCTAACCTATTGCACGCCTAGCGTGTATTACACGTGTAATGTGCAATAGCAACCCCTGACGCTGCGGCCAACGATATCATCTGGTCCTCAATCAAATAAGTGCAGATATTTCATTGTATTTGTTAATATTGTACATATGGCAACGCTGTATTGATTCTCCTATTAATCACCACGAGCCAGCACTGTGTGAATGCTGTTTTCAATATGAATAAGACAAGGACACCTCAAAATAGCATTCTGTCCTTTAGGCTCGATTTGGCCGTATGCGTTAGGCTTCTTTATATAGTTAGTATTCATTGGGTATACTCTTCTTTTACCTTGTTTGTTGCATCTTCTATATACAGGTTAAATAACAATGGAAAAGTGTACATCCCTGCCTGACTCCCTTTCCAATTCTCGCTATCTCTTCTTCCATTATGTCCCAATCTAAGAATTATCAAAGAAACAAATCTTGAGAATTATTTTATTATTACGAATTAGTTACATAATACTGCGCGTTATTCTTGAACCGCATTTCAAGCGTCGTTTATGGACTACCTAGTTTTTTGTTGCTAACCAACAGATAGGATCATTACGATGGATATCTGAAGACGTGATATCCGAATACCTACACTACATAAATAAAAATAATAAAAATCCAATCACTTCAACTGGGAATATTTGGCATTTTTGAAATATTTCCGTCATGTTGACTTATTTATCTAATAGTATATCAATCACGATTCGTGATACAGGTATTTTATTTGGTTTTTATCTTGTGCTACTGAAGATGGGGGCATTGCCTTCGAAATGTACATCTAGCTACTTGATGCTTTGAGTTACGGTATTTGGGTGATATTCTATACTATAAATATGAGATTTATTATTTTCTTTCCTTTGTCATTGATGACAGATATTAAAAAATCTGACATTATATTATTATATTATATATTACAATCAACAAATCAACATAACAATGACATAACTAAATAAAAATTGTTTGTTAAATTGTTCAACACTAATTTATTGTTTTCAATGTTTATAAACAAACATGTCCAGAATACGTCAATGTCAACATAGATTACATATGTCAATAAACACAACATTCAACATTTTTGTACTAGTATAAAAATGAATTTGCTTTTGATCTACTAACTAAATTAACTCGTTGTGTGTTTAATACACTTGTAGGAAAGTTGACCATTTATTAATTCGGTTAATCGACCCCACAAATTCTTAGTATAAGAAAATAGTGTCGACGCTGATTATACATTACAAACGTTAACTGGATGTTGGTTTTGAATGTGTTTTCTTTAGTTCTGGCATAAATCTGCTCTCTGAATCTACACTCTCATCTATTGCATTTTCATGTTAGTGTTGCACCTTCGATTCGCTCAATTAATCTTCTCAATATATAAAACTAACAGACAGCCAAATTGCAGCGACTGAAACGCCGAAATTCTTATGGTTCCGCTTACGTTATGTTTTACGATCGCCTAGTTTCGAAATACAGCACGATGTCTTCATTTTACAACTATTTTTTTTTACACTCGCAGTATTTGAAACGTAAGATCCCAAATTTCATCTAATTCGTTTTAGTATAAAATAAATTGATGGATATAAGAAATATCTTTTTATTTCATATAATATTAAAAAAAAAAACATTAACGAAACATTTTTTATGATTTATTGATGAAATGATGAACTGATCATTTTTCCGAAGGATCGTGATCATCGGCTTTTTTGTTTATATTGATCCTCTAGGATCCTAAGATTTAATTAATTGCGTGATGTGATAATTCAGGAAAATTCATTAATACGGCTAAAATTTAACACAAGCTATTTCACTATTGTCAATATCTATCACTATGAAAGTTGTTTTCTATAGCCGTTTGTTCAAAAATAAACAACAGAGAAAACAACCTAAATAATGACACATTGACAATTACTGAACGTATTTATTTTGTTTAGTTAAAGAGTCCGCAATCCTAAAGATTGGTTGGAAACAGCACGCCATGCCGATCTATCCTGAGCTAATCCCTTCATCTCCCTATAGCTATTCATCTCAACGTCTTCAACTATCTGACTCACATACTCCAATCTAGGCCTACCTACCCCTCTCTTTCCCTCCACTCTACCTTCTATGATCAATTGCATAATCCCCCCATGCCTAAGAATATGCCCTACTAATCTGTCTCTCCTACGCTGTAACACTCTCCAGATACTTCTCTTCTCCCCTACTAACTCTAGTACAGCTTCATTTGTTACTTTATCTTCCCAACCAATCCTCATCATCCTCCTATAACACCACATTTCAAGTGCTTCTAATCTACGCTTCTCTTCCTTTCCTATAGTCCACGCCTCACACCCGTACAGTGCTACACTCCAAACATATACCTTCAGTAATCTTTTTCTAATACCCAAGTCAATATTTGATCTTAAAATCTGTTCTTTTTCTACGAATGCCTTCCTACCCTGTGCTATCCTACACTTTATATCTACCTTGCTTCGATTATCTTTTGTGATTCTACTGCCCAAATAACAAAAATCTGACACTTCTTCGATTCTATTATCTCCTATTGTGATCCTCATTTTTCTACTGCATTCCTTTTTGTCACACCTCATCACTTTAGTTTTACCTATATTTATTTTCATGTTAAAATCCCTAGTCAATACTGCCTGCATACCATTCAATACCCTTTCTAAATTCTTTTCGCTTTCTTCCAATATAGCTATATCGTCGGCGAATCTCAACATATATATTTTCTCTCTCCGTACATTCACACCTACACTATACTCTTCTTTTACTTTGTTTATTGCATCTTCTATATATAGATTAAATAATAACGGTGAAAGTGTACATCCCTGCCGAACTCCCTTCCCTATTTTTGCTACCTCTTCTTCCCCCTCAATTCTAACTAAGGCAGTTTGGTGTTTATATAAATTAAAAATTATTCTCCTATCCTTATAATCTATACCCGTTTCTTTTAAAATTCTAAACATTATGTCCCAATCTACATTATCAAATGCCTTTTCTAAATCTACAAAAGCTATGCAAGTTACCTTTCCTACCCTCTTTCTTTTTTCTACTACCGTTCTTAATGCTAGAATCGCCTCTCTCGTCCCTCTGTTTTTCCTAAAACCAAACTGATCTTCTCCTAGCCTTTCCTCTACTTTATTTTCTAATCTCCTATAAATAATCTTTAACAATATCTTCGATGCATGTGATAGTAGGCTAATGGTCCTATAGTTCTCACACAAATTAGTTTTTTTAATATTTTGTTTAATTGTCATAATTGTCCCACCCTTCCCATATGTTGCTAATATCCCTGTATAACTACACTTTTAAATTAGCATTTTATCCTGTTGTGGTAGTTGCCATAAAACAAATAACAAATAATCATAGCCAGTCTTATAATATCACTAAAATTTCGCGAAAATATTTAAAATTTTGTGATAATGGGAACAAGGATTACAAATTACAAATATATGAATTTACCCCATTCGTTTATAAATAATTAGAAAATTCAACATTTGAATATGTCTAACTTAACTATGGATTTCTTACATTGCATTTGTCGATGTGGCACCCGATATAATAAACATCAGCTGTTCTCTAATCTAATATTAATCTTACCTGTACTACAAATAAAATGTTGTTTTCACACACAAATAACTTTGCTTTTATGGACCAAATTATTTTATTTTCATTGTACCGCCGAACTGTCAGCCAAATTATTTTCATGCAAACAACAATTGTGACGTAATCTCAAACGGCGGTGCCACGTGCACTGAAAAGAGTTGAAAAACTGTCTGCTGTCACTTTATTGTTGAAATATCTCGACTTGAAAAATGTTGACGCACTTGCATTTAATAACACTTAGAGTAGTACTTCGATTAATGTTTTTTATTTTGATGATTATGATGGATATTAAAATTATGATAATGTTTTTTCGATTAATGATAATAATTTTATAATGATAAAAACAGATTCGTATTTTAATGCGAACATATGTTTCAGCATCTTTATGTTTATATAATTTATACTTTATATTATTTTATATTCCTGTGAACGAAAGAAAATGAAGACAGGTTTTTTCATAATACCCTCTCTATAAATTCTAATAATGTCTTTGGAATCAAAACTATATTAAAAACATGTGTGGCATTGTTGTGAGACGTGGCCAATAAAAAGAAGGGAAACAATTGCTGATAGTGAGACATACGTTTCTGTTCAAATAAATCGCTGTTAACAGCATTATTACTCTATCTATGCTTTGACAAAATATTTTCTAAAGTATCTCTATTTATTTTTGAAAATAATTCGAGGAGAAGCATTTTATAAAACAGACTTTCAACTAAATAGTAAATATTGTAGTACATCATTTGTATAGAGCGATAGACAATTTAAGTACATTTCTCCAAGTGAAACTCTGCCAAATTTTCGATAGACAGTAAATGAGATACTATCGCAATTTATAATAGTCACACAGGGTCGTGCTTGTTTATATAAGCAACCCCCTATATATATATAGTTGCGCTGGCTTTTTGTTATTAGTTTGCAAATTTCAGTGTATGTGACATTGACATTCAATTGATCTAAGATCAAATAAGTAATCAAAGGCAGAGCTCTTTAGTTATTACATATACAATAAAATAATTCCACATAATTTTTTATATTGCTTTCCGTGCATTTAGTTCATTTCCAATTCATGGTTTTCTTCGTGCATTCATTTTTAATGCATTTTTTAGATAATATAATGAGTTCGGTAATTACGTCCATTTCAATTATTAAATAATAATAATGAAAACCAAATTATAGAGTCTAAGTAACGATGTACCTTTTTCTTTGCATAATGTAACGACAAAAATGCAATAGGTGTTAGATTTAACATTTAAATTTATAATTTGATACACGCCATCAGCCAAATCAGATTAAATACATCATATTGAACTAAATTGCGGCTTTTCGAAAATGCAAGGTCTTAGAATGCAATATTACATGTTTTTTTTTGAAAAAAGAACAAATTTTAGACTGATTGCTAATTTCAGTATGCTCAAAATATATAAAAAAAAAGATCGTACGCGATATGATACTGCAGAAAATATCTATAATTTTTTTCTTAATTTATTTCTTCCTTTCTACATTCAAAAAGAAATAGAATTTACAGACATAGCTTGATTTAACACCTTTTTTAATATTCCTAAGAAATCACTTATATTCTCACAAGGGCAAAAAGATTTACCATTATAGATTCATAAACAACTGAAAAAAACTTAATGTCTATGTATTTATTTAGTGAAAATTTAGTTCATTTTATTTATAATCGAATGAGATGAAGACGACAATTCACCTTTATACTAATTTTGAATTCCTTATTAATTATTCGAACATCCATCGGATTTGCACGCATAAAAACCGATTGATAATTTTTCTGCTGTTGCTGAAATTCGAAACCACAGTCAATGATGGATTTCAAAGCGAGCACTTAACTTACTAAGCCAATGTAAAGGTAGCCCTATAATAAAATATTAAGAATCTTTAAGAAAAGAAACTATAAAGATCTTTCAAGTTATGAGGTTTTTATCAAATTATTAGACTTTTCATCTGCGCATGCACCATTCAATTGATGGTTTCATTAGCCCGGGAGAGGTCGCCATACGCAGGAAATGAAATACAAAATATATTAACTTTTATTAATGTATTGTCCCAAATTTCCTTTGCAATTCTCGCATATGTAATTCATGTGCTCTGAACAAAGCATATAATTGCAGAGACAGCAAGATTTTGTTGTTTTTCAATCTCGTACCCTTGGACATATGTCACATCTTTCTCTAGCACGTTTTACGAGAGGTTTTTGGCTTGCCTCAAGATCAAATCCAAAGATTATTTTTATTTTTGATTTTTAAGCAACTGACAAATTTGGTAACGATAAACGGAGTATTGCGTGTTCTTGGAATATAAGTCGCTTTATTCGCCAAAAAAAAAACTAAGGGAACTGAATTCTGGCAGAGGTTATTGTTAAAACACTTGAGAGAAAATACCTAAAATGTGGGGAGTCCCTCTTAAAGTAAGGTAAAAATATCTACAGATTCACACGACTGGGGTCATTATATACCCCGTGCGACCTCTCGCGGGTTAAGAGACGCATATACTGCAGAAAATATCTATACATTTTTTCTTAATTTATTTGTTCCCTTCTGCATTCAAAAAGAAAATAGAATTTATAGACAATAGCTTGATTTAACACCAATTTTAATATTCCTAAGAAATCACTTATATTCTCACAAGGGCAAAAAGATTTACCATTATAGATTCATAAACAATAGTGAGATACTGAAAAAAAATTAATGTATGTATTTATTTAGTGAAAATTTAGTTCATTTTATTTATAATCGATTGGAAAATAATGAGATGAAGACGACAATAATTCACCTTTATACTAATTTATTAATTATTCGAACATCCACCGGATTTGTACGCATAAAAACGATTGATAATTTTTCTGCTGTAACTGAATCAATAGAATCAACCACAGTCAATGATGGATTTCAAAGTGAGCACTTAACTTACTAAGCCAATATAGATGTAGCCCTATAATTTAATATATTAAGAATCTATAATCATGGCTAATGGAACATCTAGGAACGACATAGATTGCGAATGGAGGGAAATCAGAAATGGGTTAACTACAGCAGCAAATGAAGTATTAGGCACAAAGAAAAGGGCAGGTAGGAGGGAATGATCACGGAAGAAATAGTTGAAATGATAGAAGCAAGAAGGAAAATTAAAATTGGAAACACAGAAGCAGGACAGAAAAAATATAAGGAACTAAGGAACTTAATGAATAGGAAATGCAAGCTAGCGAAAGAAGAGTGGATAAAAGGAAATTGTGAGGATATTGAGGAGGATATGAGAAGAGGTAAAGTAGATTTGGGCTACAGGAAAATTAAGTCACATTTTTCTAAAGTAAAACCAAAGGGTAACATTATATGTGATAAGCAGGGTAAGGAACTCATAGAAAATAAGGAAAAAGCTAGAAGATGGTGATTTTCTTAGGCATGGGGGGATTATGCAATTGATCATAGAAGGTAGAGTGGAGGGAAAGAGAGGGGTAGGTAGGCCTAGATTGGAGTATGTGAGTCAGATAGTTGAAGACGTTGAGATGAATAGCTATAGGGAGATGAAGGGATTAGCTCAGGATAGATCGGCATGGCGTGCTGTTTCCAACCAATCTTTAGGATTGCGGACTCTTTAACTAACTAAGAATCTATAAAAATCTTTCAAGTTATGAGGTTTTTATCAAATTATTAGACTTTCATCTGCGCACACACCATTCAATTGATAGTTTCAATTAATTGTATCTTTTCTTCGAAGTTTTTAATTTTTCACAACTACTCTGCATCAAAATCACTCTGTAAATATTGTTTTCCACAAAACGTACAAATATAGTTACACATTCGGTTATACCTGTCATTATGTTGAATTTTGCAATATGATATGTCAAAATTATCAGTGCGACAGTTACGTCATTGGCGAAAAGAGGCATTTGTGTCGATTGTTAATAGTGTTAAAGTAGCACCTCCATTCCTCAAGAAATTTCGGCCATATAATTCATCAAATCCCAAGTAAACCATACGTCTTAATACAAGATCTGCACAACCGTCGTAACAATTCAGAAAATAAAACATAAACAACGCTCCGCTTCACTAACTGTTGTCGCACATCCCAAGAAACTCTGTACAGCTAACGTCAGAGCACTAAGCCGTAGCGTCTAGCTTCACTCTGGTGGCCAATGGTATTTAGCTGTAGTGTGCGCGGAAACATCATGGCGGACGCTCTATTGATTTATAATAGCAAAAGTAAACGTAAGACTATTTCTAGCCTCTCATAA
The DNA here is from genome assembly GCA_947310635.1 of Leptodirus hochenwartii. Taxonomy (NCBI): domain Eukaryota; kingdom Metazoa; phylum Arthropoda; class Insecta; order Coleoptera; family Leiodidae; genus Leptodirus; species Leptodirus hochenwartii. The sequence goes on from OX371186.1 coordinate 5,701,926, forward strand.
AACACACGCAAACGGCCGTTTAATACAACCACAATTTGTAATATACTGCTTTTGTTCTATGATTTCTACTAATACTAGCCATGCATGATTTTTTTTTTGCTATTGTCCAATTTTGAATTTGGTTTGTAGTTATTTTTGTTAGGGTTGCTTTTTTTAATCCTTATACGAGCGACCGGACTCGGTTAATATCCATGTAGTAAACACAAACAAGAATAGTAGAAACTATTGGTTTTAATTTAAGTGGAAGCACTTGATCGTTAATGGTTCGTCATATCCCATTTTCAGGAACCACCTGATTCGAATGCCTTTGATCTATTTCGTCTAAGCATTCTAATTTTAACATAGCAATAGTGGCAAAAAATTCATATAGCTGCTATAAAAAATGTAGTTATTCATCATCAATCGCAGTTTGGTCAATGACACTTGTCATTTTGAATTTTACATTGTCATTTGTCAATGACTTATCTAATTTTATAATCGTTTTCAGCTTGCCTTTTCTTTGAATTAGTAATATTTATTTATACTGTACGGGAAAATGATGTGTTCTTGCATGATATGAAGTAATATCCTTTGTTAGCGCATTTGGTGGTAGGTTTTTTAACAAATCTCGCAACGTGATTTTTTAATACCCCGTTGTGGCGAGTGTTGAAACGGCGAATATCCCGTATAATAAAATCAATAATCAACGGGCGGTTTTGTACCGATCAAGGCCATAATGTTGACTTGTGGTGATTGCGCAAACGCAGCGCAAATATCAGCTGGTGCGAATTAACGCAAAAATTGTGTACGATCCGCTATTGTTTTTTTAGGCAGTTTATTTAACGATAATGTGACGAGTGTTGCGTAATAATTGGTTTAAAACACATGGCAGTGCCACTGTGCATTTAAAACCAACGAATTGAAACTGTAATGCTACAATATATGAAAGGTAGAAAATGTCTTTGCTTCTACATCCCATGAATATCTATAGATAGATTAACTCCCACGTATAATATGCACATGATTCTCACAAGTTACAATTGATTTTATTGACTTTACACTCCGGCAAACAATGCCTATTGTTACAACCGTTTTTACACAGAAATACCATGCCAAGAAATTCAATTATTATTAATACAATTTCGAAATATATAGTGCATCGATAGTCTTAGTTTCGAAAACAATTGTACGCTAATATCTAAATAATTTAAATGAACTTGCAATTGCAAAAAAAATCAGTTTAAATTTCTTTAGGCCATTTTTATATTTCTTTTTCTTTTATTAGGCCAAAAAATATAAGTTGGGAGGGTCATCTAGACTCGACCGATCAAAACAACAACATAACGATGACGTCCGAGGACCTTCTGCAGCCTGGCCATGTAGTTAAAGAAAGATGGAAGGTACTGTAAAAGACCGAAAAAGCTACATTTTGATATTGTTAATTTTTAATTATTGTCGAAATATTTATAATAAGTGAGCTTTGTGCATGTGCAGAAATGTAAAATATCTTTAATTTGATTTCAAACGACGATAGATCAATACTTTTTAAATTTATGTAAATGTATTTTTTTAATTTAGCGTATACTATATAAAAATCATTTAGCTTAAGATTAACTTAAATTTGCCACTACGACATTAAACATCGCATAAAACGTCACTGCAACGTAATACAAAGCATTTATAAGGTACATGCGCATTTCAAAAGCTAAGCCGCCATCTTCAAGAGCACAGTTATACACCTGGATTACTAGAGAATTGTACACTGAAGACCGTTTAGCATATCTAGCTTATAAATTATTTGAATTACAGTATTTCGATAATGTTATATACAATAATACATTAATTGAAAATCAATCGGGACAGATTTGTCTTAAGTCAAATACCTGGTTTGCGCAAACATGTATAAATTTGTACAACTTTCGTAAGACATTGACCATAATTTTCATTGGTATAAAATGTATATTTTCGAAAAATACCATTCATCACTTACCGTAAACTATAAAGTAAAATATGTTGAATGTTGATCATCGTATGAGTATATGGCAGGGTTGTGTTTCTTTTGAGAAAATGTATTTATTTGCGTATGTGCAGGTGGTGAAGAAGATCGGTGGTGGGGGGTTCGGGGAAATTTACGAGGGATTGGATCTGATCACGAGGGAGCAAGTGGCCCTGAAGGTGGAGTCTGCGCGCCAACCGAAACAGGTGCTCAAGATGGAAGTGGCGGTGCTCAAGAAACTGCAAGGGAAGGAACATGTGTGCAGGTTAGCACTATATACATAAATACTATATAGACATTGTATAATTTGCAATTTTTGATAACCGAGTAGTTTGTACAAAATTCATGCTTTTTAAGTTGCATGTAAGTATCTATTTTAGATATTATTTTAAGGAAATAAATATTGCAATTAATACTTATTGTTGAATAATATTAAAATATGGCGAATTATTGTTCATGTATCCAGATGTACAGCAGAATTTTAAGTTCCGAAATTGTAAAAATTCTTCGATACTTCTGCTATAAAAAATAAATTCATTAACATATTGGATCTATTATAATAGTCTTCTTAACAAATCGTTTACCTGTTTTGTTGTTCTTTTGCTTAGTTGATAGTTAGAACGATGTATAACTATGAAATGTCAAAATATCAATTATGAATATTTGATTCAAATATTATTAATCGTGTATTTTATATAGAATCCCTTAAAGCCATTAATTTGGACCAATTTTAATTTAAAAATAAATAAACATAAGTAATACGTAACACAAATATTGATAATATCATAATAATAAAACATGAAAAATCGTTTCATGTGACTTCTTCGTGCAATTTCTTATTCCTTTGAAAATCAGCTTGACGCTTCGTGTTCTAAACGTGACCGTGTGCATTAATACATGCGATCCTTTAACTTTTGATATATTTTTATAAAATTTACTACTTTCATTTTAAATATATGCTCCTCAAGCGTAACATGGCATGTACTATGCTATCAGCATTGACAACTTGCGCAATCAAACATGATTAAGTATCACTTGAACTCATAATATAATCGAATTCTTAAGCTTGAAAATACATCCCTTATACAACAAATTTCTTAACATAAATAAGGGCGCATCGAATCTTTTTCTATGTACATGTCGTTCTTGTTAGAATTTTTATACAACAGAAGTCATATAAATCATATTTTTTAATTTACAATTTGTATAAATCTGGAATATGAAAGTATTTTTGTATTTTTGTAAAGCTGTTTTAGTCTAAAATGTAAAAAATATATATTTTTCTTGTATTGTAGGTTTATAGGTTGCGGCCGTAATGATCGATTCAACTACGTGGTGATGCAACTACAGGGTCGTAATCTGGCTGAGTTAAGAAGGGCGCAGCCCAGGGCCGCATTCTCTCTATCGACCACCTTACGCCTTGGGCTGCAGATCCTCCGTGCCATCGAGAGTATACATTCTGTTGGATTCCTCCATAGAGACATAAAGCCGTCCAATTTCAGGTAATATTTTATGTGAAATTTGTATTTATATGAGTTATATGAGTTGCCCCTTTCTCTTGATAACATTAACTTTCAACTAGAAAATTTACAGATTGATGTTCAGCTCTCGGTCGAATTGAAAATATTTGTGCCTTTCCAGTGTTTAGTATGAGCTTATTGCTATTTAACCAATTCCTTGCTTTGTCTAAAGCTTCTTCAGTCTTCCTTCGGGTTTCTTCTGGTGTTTATTGGCAGAATTAATGTTTCTTGTCTAATTTATTCTGTTGAGTACTACCCATTCAAAAAAATGTCAGGTTCCCGTGGGTCACCCTGTATTTCCCCGTAACAGATTAATTTAGAATGTTTTGCGTATATAACTTTTGTACGGAAAGTTTAGTTTTTCAAAATATTGAAATATATACGCCCATAATCATCCTGTAATTAATCAATGGAACACCCTGAATATAACTTTCATACATTTTCGTGACTTATATTTAATATTAATATTAATTGTCTTTACTTGAGGCAATTTTTTAATCAAAGAAAAATGTATTAATATAATATTTGTTTCTGTTAAAGTATGGGTCGGCTGGCGTACAACTGCCGTCGTGTTTATATGCTGGACTTTGGCCTAGCACGGCAGTATACCACGGGTACGGGAGAAGTTAGAGCGCCCAGGGCGGCGGCTGGCTTCCGGGGCACTGTGCGGTACGCCAGCATCAACGCCCATAGAAATAGGGAGATGGGCAGACACGATGATCTCTGGAGTCTCTTCTATATGCTAGTCGAGTTCGTCAATGGACAGTTGCCTTGGAGAAAAGTACGTTATCACATGTCTTTTATTCATTTATTTTTAAATTAAGGGATTACGCTGAACGGCTAAGCAGCAGGTGGTAAAATTCAAACACTAATGGTTTAGTTAATTAAGATTTGACAACAGCTGTTCTAAAAAGAACTGCTTTACTTATAACAGAAATACTTCACACTGGCAGTCAGTTGCGCGATGTACCGTAGGCAAATAGGCAAGTGCTAGGGGCCCCGACTTGGGGGGGGACTTTTAAAGTACTTATTGCGTAATAAATTAAATAATATTAAACTACTCGAGGCAGAGAAAGCGCGAAAAGAAACTAGTAAATATAAATAAAAGAGTTAAAAACCAATCAAGAAATTATTATTACTATTATAAGATAGTAATAATAATAGTCTCTGTGAGAGGACAAACTAAAAAACTCGCCATTACGTGCATAGAAGGAGACGCGACAGAAATTACTAATTTTGATGACATATTCATTTTTGCAAATATAAAATAAAAATAAATTTGTGAATAATTTTTTTAAATGTTAATTATAAATTATATCGGTTTTACTAGCAACATTGGGTTAACATATAAATATGGCTTATTTATATGGTTAATAAAACTGAAATTGAAACATTTAGTCATTAAATATTTGGATTATTATGTAAAAACACTAGAATATTTATTGAAATATAGGTTGTTTTATAATATCCGTACAATCTGATTAATTATTTACCCGCGAAATATATTTAACTAACAATCCCAATACCATCTTGCAATGGTCACATTTTTATAGTATGATATAGTATGATATAGTTTTTTTATAGCATAAAAATAAATATAAAAAAATTGCGTATTTCAAAAACGATTGTATAGAATATCACCGAAATACCGTAACTCAAAGCATTACATAGGTAATACACACTTGGTAGTGCCTGTTTTGATTTTAGAAAAAAGCATTCAACAATCACAATGTTTTTAGATTGTTTTACCGCGCACGTCAATCTGACAAGGTGTATGATCTTTAAAATACATCAATGCGCACTTGCGATGTGCAATAATGTCGCTCAAAACACTGTTTTACCATAGATAATAAAAACTATAAATAATAACACAAATAAAATGGAAAACTTAACTCTTTTAAGTAATTATAGCTATTTAATGCTTTGAGTTAAGGTATTTCGGTGATATTCTATACAATTATTTAACGCCATAGTGGTAATTTTAAAATAAAAAATGATTGCTTTAAACTCTCCATTATATATACAACATTAAGATTTTTTTCACTTTATTCTTTCGATTCTAAATTTCCCCTCGTCTATGCAATATAAACCAAAAAATAATAATATAATCTAAACTTTAGCAATATCTGTTTTTAAATATTAACTTGTCTATGTCTATGCAACCCCGTCAGGTGAAAGACAAGGAACAAGTGGGATTAATGAAGGAGAAGTACGACCACCGCTTGCTCCTCAAGCACCTCCCGTCTGATCTGAAGCAGTTCCTGGAGCATATACAAGCGCTCGAGTACGCGGACAAACCGGACTACGGGATGCTCATCACCCTCTTCGAACGGTGCATGAAACGGCGCGGCGTAAAAGAGTCCGATCCCTTCGATTGGGAGAAACTACCCGCCAGTGATAATAGCGTTGGCGTTATAAGTGGGGGAAATGCAACGGCGACTGCGCAACAAGTCACGCAGCCCACTACGCTGCCCAGACGGTACGTTGGCGGCACCACAACGGATAATAACCAGGAGAATATAGAGCCCATGGATAACAAGGAGGTGAGTGTGATAGATAGTGATGAAATGTAAAATATATGTGAGTTAATAATGGGAACAGAATTTATGACGGGTAAAAGGGAAGCATCCTTGGCGTGGCTTGGTCTAACCAACCCATACTAACCAACTAACTAACTTACCACTAATTAATAGAATAGAATAGAATAGTCTTTATTCGACATATCACTTGGAACATGTAAAAAATATTAAAAAAATTACAGAATGTTATTTAACCACGTCATTAATAAAAGCTAAATACATAGTTATAGGTGAACAGTTAAATACAAGATACTTAGCTAGCAAACAAAATGTATAATAAAAAGAATGGACACTAGAACTTAAAGGCTTGCAAAAGAGACGAGACATTACAAAAATTAGAACAGGTGAAAAATTCCTTGTATATCATAAATCTGGTTAGACACTAGTAGCGTTTTACGAGATTTTTTTGTACAAATTTAGGGGCAAAGAGGAAATTTCTGCCGGTAGGTGGTTAAAAAATTTATAGACCAGTTTTGGCATTTTGATATCCTGTATCTCGGGATTGCATTTTTTTTTTTGTATCATGACTATGTGAGTCGGTATGCTTTTGAAAGTTTGGATAATTTATTTTAGCGAAAAGTAAACATTCAAGCACATATAGACCAGGTAGGGTCGAAATCTTCAAATAAAAAATAAAATAAAATGACTAGTCAAATAAATCTAAGTGGTAATAAATTAGTAATATTTTTTCAGAAAATTTCTTTATTTCTCAACAGACAATCAATTAAATAAAAAAGAAAATTAAAGATAAAATAAAAAGCTAAAGAATTTAATAGTTTGCGAATAAAAACCGACTTATATATTATATATATTTATAGAATATATATCACATGAATCCAAAATAAATGCATTTAAGTAACGGCGTTCAATCGTTTTGTTGAAAATAGAATTGCGTGTCTGATGCTATTAAAGATAACGATATATTTGGTTTGATTGAAAATGCGGAGGCAACACGAATATTATTTTGAAATTATTATGACTCGCAGAATTGTGCACATGTTTCAGTTTTATTTGAATTTATGCACGCATGATAAATGCGGATATATTTGATATGTAAAATATATAAAATATATAAAATTGGAATTTAAAGTAATCAATAAGAGCAACACGAGTATTGAATATTAATTCAAGAAAGATATTCAACTTTCGTGATATAAAAACTAATTAACGTTATTTATTCCCTTCAATTACGATATTGTTGCATTATACCCCTCTTTAATATAATATCACGATTTATTGCCGCTACATTAGATACACCCCCATTTATTAAAAGTAAAGTTTTTTTAAATTAATATTCTATAAAACAATAAAACTATAAGTACTAATTATGAATCAGAATCAATAAATAATTAATCGTTGTGGAAGTCCATCTTTGTATGGTTGAATTTATAATAAAATATTGGTAGAGTAAATATTGGGACGAAAGAGGCGATTCTAGCACTAAGAACGGTAGTAGAAAAAAGAAAGAGGGTAGGAAAGGTAACTTGCATAGCTTTTGTAGACTTAGAAAAGGCATTTGATAATGTAGATTGGGACATAATGTTTAGAATTTTAAAAGAAACGGGTATAGATTATAAGGATAGGAGAATAATTTTTAATTTATATAAACACCAAACTGCCTTAGTTAGAATTGAGGGGGAAGAAGAGGTAGCAAAAATAGGGAAGGGAGTTCGGCAGGGATGTACACTCTCACCGTTATTATTTAATCTATATATAGAAGATGCAATAAACAAAGTAAAAGAAGAGTATAGTGTAGGTGTGAATGTACAGGGAGAGAAAATATATATGCTGAGATTCGCCGACGATATAGCTATATTGGAAGAAAGCGAAAAGAATTTAGAAAGGGTATTGAATGGTATGCAGGCAGTATTGACTAGGGATTTTAACATGAAAATAAATATAGGTAAAACTAAAGTGATGAGGTGTGACAAAAAGGAATGCAGTAGAAAAATGAGGATCACAATAGGAGATAATAGAATCGAAGAAGTGTCAGATTTTTGTTATTTAGGCAGTAGAATCACAAAAGATAATCGAAGCAAGGTAGATATAAAGTGTAGGATAGCACAGGGTAGGAAGGCATTCGTAGAAAAAGAACAGATTTTAAGATCAAATATTGACTTGGGTATTAGAAAAAGATTACTGAAGGTATATGTTTGGAGTGTAGCACTGTACGGGTGTGAGGCGTGGACTATAGGAAAGGAAGAGAAGCGTAGATTAGAAGCACTTGAAATGTGGTGTTATAGGAGGATGATGAGGCTTGGTTGGGAAGATAAAGTAACAAATGAAGCTGTACTAGAGTTAGTAGGGGAGAAGAGAAGTATCTGGAGAGTGTTACAGCGTAGGAGAGACAGATTAGTAGGGCATATTCTTAGGCATGGGGGGGTTATGCAATTGATCATAGAAGGTAGAGTGGAGGGAAAGAGAGGGGTAGGTAGGCCTAGATTGGAGTATGTGAGTCAGATAGTTGAAGACGTTGAGATGAATAGCTATAGGGAGATGAAGGGATTAGCTCAGGATAGATCGGCATGGCGTGCTGTTTCCAACCAATCTTTAGGATTGCCGACTCTTTAACTAACTAGAGTAAATCCTTACAGTTTTATTATTATGTAAATTTTCGATTAGTTTCGGCTTTTGGCCATCATCAGGTGAAAAAAGTGTCATATATTACTTTAAAGACAACATGTTGTTTAGTGGTTTCGTTAAGATCTTAACAAAATTAATTATTCTCGAAAACCTCTTTATATTTCTCAAATAATTATTGTTACTTTTATTCTTATATAATTTTTATTTGATTTCTATCTATGATCCCACCTCTCGGATGTATCTGTGCACAATATTTTGCCTATATCATATTATTATATAAAAATATTTTTTTATCTTACCGCATGTTCTCTTTTGACCATCAACTAATATGGCTATATTTTAATTAATAATTTCTTATTTTACTCTTTTTAGCTATTTAAACAATATCTTTAACTATTTATACACAATTTGTATTTATACAATTTTAATTAATCTACATTCTGTGAGTCCATCTTTTACAACTAATAACCATGTCTACTAGTTTCTATTACCTGACAAGTATGTATAATTTTTCTATCGATTTACTACTTAATGTTTATATCTATACTATTTCTAAATTGTGATCTTGTAACCCCTTTGTAAATTTGGTCTGATGATGGGCAAATAAGCCCGAAACCGGTCACCAATATAAATTAAGAATTCGTATAAGGTTTTACACTCAAACTTCATATATCAAATTATACCCCGGATAGACCTTCATTATTATTGATCTTTTCTTCCAATGCTGCAAATTGATATCAAATATCGATTTTTTTTATCGATTTTTTTATCTCTTCCTATACATTGTTGCCGATTATAAATGAAATACGATACCATGCTATATCAAAGTTAAATATAAGTAATAACAATTCTAGCGCCCTCTACAACTCCCTACATTCCTTACCCTGCAGACCAACTCGCCCTCACCTCTACCCCCTTTACCGGCTCGTCACCACCTGCTTTCCACCCCCGACCAACACCACCACGCGCAAGTAAAGGCGATTTAATGCTACCAAACAACCTAGCTAGTGATCTGAACAATATTTATCGTGCGTATTCGTAAATAACATCGAGTGAAGACGTAAATGTTATTATTGCCGTTGATATTAATAATCTCGCGGAAATTCTTGTACGATTTCATCAACGTTTGTTGCTTGTGCGTAGGCTCAATTGGAGGCTCGGAGGAAGAGAATTGAGACAGAGAATACCGCACCGCTGGCAACAGACACACAAACCAATGCGGCTGGACGTGGTGCTGTGGATAAGAACTGTAATGCCACGGATTTGGATCGACAACAAAGTGAGTTTCATATCATCAATTGCGTGATACATTTGAAATGTAATACATAATATTCTATGTTTGAAATGGCCAAAACAAAAGAAAGTTTTGCATTATTCTTTATTTTTAATTGCCGCATTATCAACAGGACCAACGTTACAATTATTTCTGTATTTGAGTATCAATTGTGTGAATTTTTTAAAACATCTATGAAAAGGTCATGTTACTGAACGTACAAATTCTAGAGGTTTAATACAAAAAAAAACATTTTATGGGCTAAAGTTCATATGATACATAAAAAATACTGATACATAAAAAAACTAAACTAAACCACGTGAATTCGGCTTTTTGAAAAAGAACATGGTTTTATTTACTTAGGAATTCATTTTAATATAAATCGTTCTGGAATCCTTTATGTATTTAGCATCTTCTTATAGCAACAATGTAATCAATAAGTATCTTGCCAAAAAAGTTTTGTTGGTAAATATTATTCAACTAATTATGTCTATATTTATAATTCAAATTGAACTGATATATAAAAAATGCAACTAAACCACGTGAATTGGGATTTTTGAAAAAGAACATGGTTTTATTTACTTAGAAAATAATTTTAATATAAATCGTTCTGGAATCCTTTATGTATTTAGCATCAATTTATACAGCAACAATGTAATCAATAAGTATCTTGCCAAAAGGTTTTTTGTTAGATATTATTCATTTAATTATGTTTATATTTATAATTATTATAATTCAAAGTAAACTGACATAAAAAAAACTCAACCAAACTACGTGAATTAGTCTTTTTGAAAAAGAACATGGTTTGATTTATTTTAAAAATAACTTTTATATAAATCGTTCTGGAATTCTTTATGTATTTTTTTAGTACCGCGTCGACGCGCCACGTCCCACCTGGAGCAAGCGCCCGAGCGACTGGACAATGAGCCAGCGGCTGCATCGGCACGCAGCAGTTCCGACGCCCACCACGTGCCGGGCAAACAGGCAAACACGGGCGGCAGCGGCACGACAGCCGGCGCTGCTATTGCTACGAGCACCTCGGCGGGGAGCGCTGGCGCCCTCAGTAAGGAACATAACGCTGTTGCGGCTGCTTTAGCAGCGGGCGCTACTCCACTACGAAAGTCTCAGTCAGGTAGACGTAATATCAATGACTATTTGTTTTGTGGAAACTACCTCAACAAAATATAATATCCCAATTACAGAGTGTAGTTATAGAGGGATATTAGGAACATATGGGAAGGGTGGGACAATGTTTTGGTGACATTTAGAAAGTTTTGCATTATTCTTTATTTTTAATTGCGGCAATATCAACAGGACCAACGTTACAATTATTTCTGTATTTGGGTATTCATGGTGTGAAAAAAAATTGAAATAGTACGTTATTTTACTAGAAGTAAAAAGTTGACCATTTTGAGATGAGTCCACAGGTGTGGGCATAGAGAGCAGCGAACCTGTCAAATACACAGCACTTTTACAGCCAGTGTAACTTTGAAGCACAAACCACATACATTTCACAATGTGTAATAAATAGTATAGAATAGCACCCAAATACCGTAACTTAAAATACGTAAACTTATTAAGTAGCTAGATGTGCATTTCGAAGGCTATGCCCCCATCACCAATAGCACAAGATAAAAACAAAATAAAATACATCTGTCACGAATCGTGATTGATATACTATAAAATAAATAAGTGGCATATAATATGACCTAATAATCACTTAATAATTAATCTAAGAAACATATGATAAACACGTATCATTGACATACATTCGAACAATTTAAAAAATCCTCTATGGAATAATAGGGTTTAGATAAAAGAAATTCTTTTAAATTGCGTAATTTCTAATATTCTGACATGCGTTGGAAATTTATTAAAAATGTATTGTCATAATAATTAACCTTATCTCTACCTGATTTCACCAGTCTATTTTCTATATAACCCTAGCATTACGAAAATACAATAAATCCACAGCAAAACATTTACACATGTGTATTGTTTCCGTGACAATGCCAGGTGTTGCTACCCTGGGCAGACTTCGTGTTTCGTCAACGCCGGGCGCGGGCGGTTCGGGCAGCGTGATAGAATCAGTACCGGGCGCACCGAATAGTGGCGCCGAGCAAGAGCGGCCCAGGCGACGGCAACCGTCCGCCGTGCGCAGCTCGAGGAGTAGCGGCGCCGCTGTTGCCGCACCATCACGGGGAGACCAGAGCCTAACACAGTTCGCTGTCATGGATGATGAGAATGTCAGCCAGCAGGTAAGTGTAAGTTATCAATCATCAACTGATAAAATATCTAGAATAGAATATAGATGTATTGTTCAACGTTTATTGGATCATATAGCAGAAATTTTTATTTAAAAATCAAATTTCATCTATGATGAATACTGAATGGATAATTGCTATTATTATTATTATATTCTGTATATTTTGCATAAATATTAACATACATAATAATGGGGAAGAGAAATAAAAGTACAATGTCTTATATCACGGTTAAAAACGAGGATTTATTCGACTATAGTACAATAAACATTGGAATTGAAAATATAATAAGCTATCAAACAAAATAAAGTTACAAAAAAATTTTTAAACTTTCAAAACAAAAGTAAAAAAATATTTAAAAATTATATAATAAACTAAAAGCTAAACATTAACAAATATTGGAACAGACTCTTTTGTATTTTGTTGCTGTAATATTATAATTCTAAGATTAGTATTATTTTTTAACTTTAATTTAATTTTAAATTTAGTTTAGTATAGTGTTATGAAAGTTGTAGAATAACCTAATATATAAAGTAACATATGTCATCAGCCTATGACTGTTTTATATGTGTTTTGTAAACTAGTTAAAATAAATATAATCTTCTTATAGTTTCGCTTATTAAGCATTATCAAGAAATGATTAACGAATTACAGAAAACTTATTTATATATAAACAATCTACCTGCAGATAATATCGAATAATGGGGGGGAGATTAGGTCTAATTTGTCATTAAGTAAATTATAATTGGGGTTTTTACGGCGTTTGTGAATTTCTAGTGATTCAAGCAAATTTAATTTACGACTCTTTGAACAAACATGTAAAATTGTTACACATTATCTATATTAGGAAAATTATGTTCAGATTCTAAAATATGGTTAGCAAAGTTCGAATTAGTTATTGTTTAATTTATAACTATTAACATGTTCATTAAATCTAATTTTAAAGCTACGGCTAATTTTAAACTATATAATTAGTATTCATTGATTGTACTTTTATTTCTCTCCCATAATATGGAATATCACAACATAACCGCAAAATCTTAACCTATACATAATCGTAATTAATAATAATAAACCCAAACTAAGGTTACGCCTAATTTAAGCACTTATATTTAAGCACTTTTATTAGGTTTGGTTTATCAGTTTGGTTTTAGGAAAAACAGAGGGACGAGAGAGGCGATTCTAGCACTAAGAACGGTAGTAGAAAAAAGAAAGAGGGTAGGAAAGGTAACTTGCATAGCTTTTGTAGACTTAGAAAAGGCATTTGATAATGTAGATTGGGACATAATGTTTAGAATTTTAAAAGAAACGGGTATAGATTATAAGGATAGGAGAATAATTTTTAATTTATATAAACACCAAACTGCCTTAGTTAGAATTGAGGGGGAAGAAGAGGTAGCAAAAATAGGGAAGGGAGTTCGGCAGGGATGTACACTCTCACCGTTATTATTTAATCTATATATAGAAGATGCAATAAACAAAGTAAAAGAAGAGTATAGTGTAGGTGTGAATGTACAGGGAGAGAAAATATATATGTTGAGATTCGCCGACGATATAGCTATATTGGAAGAAAGCGAAAAGAATTTAGAAAGGGTATTGAATGGTATGCAGGCAGTATTGACTATGGATTTTAACATGAAAATAAATATAGGTAAAACTAAAGTGATGAGGTGTGACAAAAAGGAATGCAGTAGAAAAATGAGGATCACAATAGGAGATAATAGAATCGAAGAAGTGTCAGATTTTTGTTATTTAGGCTGTAGAATCACAAAAGATAATCGAAGCAAGGTAGATATAAAGTGTAGGATAGCACAGGGTAGGAAGGCATTCGTAGAAAAAGAACAGATTTTAATATCAAATATTGACTTGGGTATTAGAAAAAGATTACTGAAGGTATATGTTTGGAGTGTAGCACTGTACGGGTGTGAGGCGTGGACTATAGGAAAGGAAGAGAAGCGTAGATTACAAGCATTTGAAATGTGGTGTTATAGGAGGATGATGAGGATTGGTTGGGAAGATAAAGTAACAAATGAAGCTGTACTAGAGTTAGTAGGGGAGAAGAGAAGTATCTGGAGAGTGTTACAGCGTAGGAGAGACAGATTAGTAGGGCATATTCTTAGGCATGGGGGGATTATGCAATTGATCATAGAAGGTAGAGTGGAGGGAAAGAGAGGGGTAGGTAGGCCTAGATTGGAGTATGTGAGTCAGATAGTTGAAGACGTTGAGATGAATAGCTATAGGGAGATGAAGGGATTAGCTCAGGATAGATCGGCATGGCGTGCTGTTTCCAACCAATCTTTAGGATTGCGGACTCTTTAACTAATTAGGTTGAGCGCAATATGCTAGTAAAATAATATGTGCTTATTCCAGGTGACACGAGGTGGCGCTTTAACGCTGGCTAGCCAATGGAAATCGCAGTTTGACGATAGCGAGGAAACGACTGATAACGAATGGAAGCCGGAGAGTCCCGAGCATCGAGCGGGACTGACGTTGGCCACGTCCGAAGGTAATGCTATGATACCACCAGCCCTAAGTAGAATTAGTGAAGATTCGCGGGGACCGAGCCAACGGAAGTACGTCAATATAGCGGGGATTGAAGACTATCCCGAACTTGTCGGTAAGTGGGTGTATATCGAGTTGGAAATTGTGTATAGAGTGTGTTTTTTATGGTTTTGGATTTAACAAAATCACTGTGTATTTAAGAAAATTTACATCGAAATATATTACATAAAATTTGTTCCATTTGGCCCATAAAAAGTTATTTAAATACTTATATTTTACTGTTGTTTTGTAAAAATGATTTCTGTACAGTATACAGTTTTTGTACTAATCGATTTGTCTATTAAGATCATTATATCCAAACAATACAAGAAAACTTCAAATATGAAATTATTTTATCGGAAATTCTGGCGCGTATTATACAAAGTAATAATATTTATTTATTCGTCAGTATTTTATATATACGCTAGGACAAACATTATATAATCCACGAATTCATTAAAATTTTGTTTATTCTTAGCTTTTCTTTTCTCTTCTTTCTTATACAACTACAGAAAATTTCACATGTGTTTGGCTGCGAAATTTGACTTTGTTTCGTCCGATTTCATTGAATATTATTTAACCCTTTCACTAATGTGGTCTCCTATCGAAACGTATTTTAGAACCGCAACGTTTATTATACTAATTAATTTCCTATTTGTGCATTAACAATTTAAAAAATCATGTATTATTTGAACAAGTTTTGCCAACGATTTTTTTTCTAATATTTTAAACAGATTTCAACATTATCAAAATTGATTTTTTTTTCACTGTACTCGTATTGTAAATGTTGGATACATTTTCTGTTCTTCTCTTGTGTGTTTTCTGCACAATATAGCGTTAAAAGAAGACACCGTATATTTCCGTGTCCAGAAACGACACATAGCCCGGGCAAAGCCAAAAACTAACAAGTTCTGTCTTACTAACAATATCATACATTGTACACTAAATCTCATACTCGTAGAAACACCATTCGATTCATAAACGTTTATTTAAACATGATAAACGAAAGGAAAAAAGGCAAACAATGCCTGTTAGTGTTTACATTTATGCCTGTTAGTGTCTACAATATAGTATGGAGGAGGATTTTAATAATAGAAGATTTTTAAGATAGTGTAATATAATAAATAGGTGTCAAAAGTAGAATAATGAACGGAATTATGAGGGTACGATAGTAATTTATAGATATGAGCATAAAGTACAATGAAAAAGATGTATGAATATATTTGGTCACTATCTCTATATAGAGATAGTGACAAAAATGAATTAAGAGTATGATAGTGAAGGGCCATAATTTTTTAAACATCGTATTTTGATTAATATATTTACAGCAGATATATTTCAATATATATCTGCTGTTACAGATTAATTAATATCTCATACAGATTAATAATTACATATTTCTTAATTTCATTAAATTTAAAACTATTTAAAAAATAAGAAAACCTTACTTTTTACACTGCTCTCTCTCTTTCTCCATCTCTCTAGAAAATTCGATAGAATTATATGGATCAAATTAATATTTTTATTCCTCAGATTATTAGTTTTAATATTTTAACCTGTTTTAGGAATAAGTTTTCAGTATAATGTACTTACCACTAATTTATGATCAACTGTAATGTAATTAAATAATCCATGCTAATTATTGAATTAAAAAAAACTTTACCTATATTAAAGGAGAATATACGATTGTAAATAATAATAACAATTTTTTTGTTACGTATTAAAAATAAGAACATTTGTTATTCGCGGATATTTAAATAAATCGTTAAATATTAATTTTGACACTGTAATTTGATAAGCAAATACAGTAGCCTTTCGCTTAATTTAATTTTTGAAATTAACTATTTACAACGCTAACAATTAATTCTTTACAACGCTACTGACAATAATGCACAGTACAAAATAAGCAACCCTTAACACACACCATCACGCCCCATATTTGTCTTATCAATCTCAACCCCTACCAAACATAACACTGTTGTGCATTCCTATGTTCCATTACATGTTCGCTCGCCTTTGCCCTCTTCCTTCAACATTATCGACAATATCTTCAGGCGGTCTGCCGCACGCTTGGTCCACACCCAGTCTCGGCCCGTATCTACGCTCCGGTTTGAAGCCGCCACTGCTTCAGCAAGCGGCGTTCGATGATATGGTGTTCAGGGTAGATGTGATGCGGAATGTGGCCTCGCGACATTCGGCCGTGGAGGAGGATTCGGCCGCGCCGCAGCAGGAGCAGGCTCAGGTCGGGGAGGGGGCGGGTGTCAGAAAAGGATCCTCGGATGGGGCCATGGGAAAGGTAGCTGTTGCGAAGAAATGGGGCAGTTTGCCAACGGTCGTGCTGAACGATGTGGAGAACTTTAAGGAGGATGATGAGGATGTGGAGCAGAAGCTGCAAGAGGTAAGTGAAGCAGTGAAAAATTACGTGTGGTTTAGGTGTATGATTTTTTTTAGGATTTTCAATATAATAATAATATGCTTTATTAGAAACGATACATTCTTATAAGGAAAATGAAGCATCTACAGTATCTGCCTACCTTATATTATACATATTAAAATATTATGATTTATATTAAGGGTGCACATTTATAAGTTCACGTTATATTCGTTCAGTTGCCTTTTAAAATATATTTTTTACTCAGTTGCTTTATCTTAATACTATTTAATTGTTTTATGTGATTATTATGTGATATATTGTACAAATTTGAGTAAGACTGCATTTATAGGAATTATTAGGAATAAATTTATAGGAATTTATATTATATTATTTTATTATATTTATTATATTATGTTATTCATAGGAATTTATAGGAATAAAAGGAAAGTAACCTAAATAAGCCTAGGAAAATAAAAGGGCAACCGTTATTTTGTCTGACTCTAAAAGTGTTGTACAAAAAATAAAACACTACCCCAGACTCCAATCCAACTATCAAATATCAATATTAATGAATTTTTATTTGGGTAATTTTTAATAATTGAAGTAGCACATAAATAAAGTGATAATACTGTAACTCGCCGAAGATGGTATAATATTATATCGCACTTGTTAATGATGTGCAACTGCCTTAATTTCATCCCGGAAGATAAACCTCATATATTTCCAGGTCGCCGGTAAACTGGAAATCCGCGTGGTCCCAAAAACTACCACCGAACCAACTAATCCACCGATCCTAATCGCCACCACCACGTCCACAACGATTCTTCCAAACTCACGGCCGTCATCTTTGCCAACCGAAACATCATCACCCACGAAACACATCGATCAACAACAAGCACCGAAACAAACCACCGCCGATGCACCATCTCCGACCAAGATCAATAAACTCGAACGCACCAAGAGCATACTGAAACAATCCAGCAAGGAGCGCGCGGAACAACAAGCGGCGCAACAAGCGCAGGCGGAACTGCCGCAAAGTCCAAAGAGAGAACAGATCACGTTCGCGCCCGAGGTAGAGCTGGAACGGCACACGTTGGAAAAGCAACGGATCAAGAGGATCAGTATAGAAGGGGATGAAGAGGTGTTGCGCGTAACAGATGTAGACGTGGATGTTGGCGGTGGGGCGGTCGTGGATACGAAGAAGCAGGAGGGGATTAACACTGAGGATGGGGACGCGGGTGGCGGCTCCAGTGGTAGTGATAAAGTTAAGGTGAGTACTATAAAATAATTTTTTTATATATAATAATATATTTAAAAAATATATATATAAATGAAGGGTTGAATGGATGAAGGTGTTATGTATCGAACATAAGGTTTTAAGATACACATGTTTAAAGTTTTTTCACCAGCGTTTTTAACTCTGTTGATTTCTTCCATGTCGATGGTGTTCCCTATTCTTCAATATTTGCAAATCTACTTTGTATCAGAATCTACTGTTAATATTAAAGTTTAAGTATTTTTTTTAGATTTATTGTACATTACAACTTTATCCAGTAATATCTCTAATGAAATATATATAAAAATATAAAACTGGGGCATCATCTGATGATGCCCTTACCGGCGAAACCTGGTCAACAAAAATTTAAATATTTTAAGTGGTAATATAACTAAGTTATTTTCCTTCAAACCCAGTAATAAATTGCTATTACAAATAGGCGAAGTTCAGCGCTTAACTTAAGATTATAATATAACTGATAATGAAAAAAATATTGATATCAATGCCTTTATATATAATAATAAAGGACGCGAACGCTGCAAGCGCGGTAATATATCCGGTATATTTGTCAACCATAATTCACTATAATAAAGAATTGGAATCAATAACATATGTCTAGTATATCACCCAAATACCGTAACTTAAAACAATTAATAGTTAGATGCGCATTTCAGAAGCTATGACCCCATCTTCAGTAACACTAGATAAAAACTAAATAAAATACCTCTGTCACTCATTCTGATTGCTATATCTATTGAAGATGGTGGCATAGGCTTCGAAACGTGCATCTAGCTATTAAATACTTTGAGTTATTTTGGTGATATAATATATTTGGGTGATATTTTATACAATTATTTAACACCGTAGCGACAATTTAAAAATAACATACGTGTACAAAATTAAGAGATTCTATCAAGTGAAATTTGATAGGTCAAATATATCTCAAATTATTAGATCGATGATTTATATAAAAAAAAATCAACTTTAACGCCTTATATCTTCATGCTTTGAATCAAATAATATACAATTATTCTATTAATCATTCTTAATGCCTCATTCTGTTTATTGCCAATTGTCTTTATTTAAAATGTTCTTGTTTCAAATGACCGGATACAACCTTTAACCGACTTTACACCTATTGCAGTAAGCATTAACTATTCCTATAAATGTTTATATATAAATTTGAACCGCTGCATACCATTGCTCCTTCGTTCGTTAGCCTTCCATGGACAGGCGGAAATCCAAGTCGAATTCTCCACCAACCAAGTCTGCCTCGAATTCTCACGTGAACTTTGACGCCGTGGAAGCTTTAAGCCGAAGTGGCAGCTTTAAAACGGCACATCCACGGTCTCCCCCACCACCACCTACTACGCACAACACATCCGCGCAACATGCGTCAAGCGAAAGTAGCAGCAGTAAATCCAGTGAGAGAGTGATCAGGAGAAACGGCAATGGACTGAGTGATAGCTACAGGTATGGAAATTTATATTAAAAGCGCGACTGTTTTAAACATAAATTGTTAGATATATTATACATAATACGCAGCTCTAAAATTTATTACAATATCACATATTTTCATGCATCTAACTGAACTAGGCTAAACATGAAATTCCTCGTCGCAAAATATGGCAATGAAAAGAACTGAAATAAAACCTTAGTGTTTATTTTATTTTTGTAGACATCATCGGTTATCATCGCCTAGTGCCGTTAAAGTGACGGTACATGACGTGCATGGAGGTAGTGGAGAAGGGGTTGGTCGGCCCCCACCACCATGTTCCCCTGCCGTCGATCTAACGTCACATCCGGCTGTGACATTTGTATCGGCTACCGATCATAGGTAAATATAATATATCTTTGGTAAGATGGCACAACACGATATGTGCAATTTTATAAATTTTACAAGAGAGTAAAAATAAAGTTTGTGATGACATTGTAGTTGATTGTACATATGTCATGCGTGAATTTCTACGGATTTAAATAGCAAGTTTTGATAGCATATAGACCTCAACGTGTATTGTTATTTGTTATATTATAATACTATTATATTATTTGTATTGTTTACTTGAGTAAAAATCAGAAAATGACGAAAACATGCCATAGCATGTTTTGCCATCTTACCACAGATATACTCTTTTTAACCGTAACATAAAATTTACTCAAAATTAGCAAATAGAACTTTAATTTCACACAAAACAATTTCATTTTATTAAATTAAAAGACGTCATATTTTTTTTTAGCAAAAGTAAAAGATCTGTGGTAAATGGTTTAAGTCCTGGCGTTGAGGAGCAGAGTGAATACTTCGACGCCACTGAGAATCCCCTCTTCCGCGATAAGAAACAGGAGCAGGATGACGAAGACAGTGGCGTAGATAATGCTAGTCAAATACTTAGGGAATGTTCGGTAAGTACAACTAAATTATATCATCTAATTAAATGCACTCCAGTTTAAACAAAAAAAGGACGAAACGATTGGATAGCAACGATTTCAAGGTGACCTCTGGCTGTTGAATTTGCTAGTGTTTGTATTATTTAGCGGACATCACTGGTTCAGAAGATGTGCAAAAATTGAAAATTTTAATTGGCATTAGCACAGAATACAGACATTTGATTTCGATGATTAAAACATAAAAAAGAAACGTAAGAAATTTTATAAGTCAACAATTTGCTTAAGAAATTTTCGATTTTAAGTACATAATAGCCATTTATTATAGCCGCATGTAGAAGATGTAATAAATTCAATTTAAAAGATTTATTTTGCCCATTAGCTATTTTCTAAGGAAGGAAGCAGATTTTAAAACGGACAATAATTGTTTTGCAGAATTATAATATGGGATCACTAGGGATTACTATAGGAAACAAAACTAAAACTAAAGTGATGTGTAAGTTAAAGAAAACAAAGATACATTTGGAAGATATTACAGTACAGAAAACTCTCAAATGGATTATATTCACGCATACGGGAATATTACGTAATAGGAGATTAAGTAGAAAAAGAAAAGGTGGATAGATAGACTTAAGCTAGAATTGACAGATTGGCATGGTTTGCTGTCTTCAAAAAAATATTAAGATTATTAACTGTGAGAAAAATATCCATTCGAACTGCTGCAAACATAGATGGTTCGCTGTTCTACTAGAAATTTAACATTTAACTTTAATATTGGAGAATAGATTAATAAAATATTTAGTTTTTATACAACGAAAATAATTTATTTGCCGACTATAGTTTCGCCCTTTCGAGCATTGTCAAGGATTAATATACAAGTTATATTTTTACGACTATATACTACAGAAGATATATTAAGATCTCAGTAAGAAAATACATTAAGATATCAGTTGAAACAACGGTGAAGATACTAAATAAATTTGGTCGTTAACTAAGTGATGAGTTTGGGTTTTTTTTCGATGCTTATGGATTTCCAACGATTCTAGTAAATTTAATTTTTGGCGTTTTGAGCAGACCTGTAATTTTTTTAAGTTATCTGTCGTAGGGAAAGTGTGTTTAGATTCTATAAAATGGTTAGCAAAATTTGAATTGGATTTTTTGTTCTAGTAAATGCCTAAATGCTCATCAAATCCAATTATGAAATTACGTCCTGTGTGGCCGATGTAGATAGCATTCCAATCTGAACACATTAGCTTATACACTCCACATAACATATTTAATTTTAAGTTATCCTAGTTCCAAAATATACCGTACGGATATCAGAGGGTACCCTATAGCGTGTACCATACAGAACTGACCGAAACTGAGATAAAAGGCATATGTGCCGTTATAATGCATTATTATAAATACTAAAATATTCACCGCATATTTGTGTACAGGTAAGTCCAGGTGTAGATGGCACTCGCATATCTCGTATTCCCGTGGCCGTTGGCCAGGTTGGCGGCGGCGGCCCGAATTGTGGCCAGCGCTTGGCCAAGTGCATGTCGTGGTCGGGAGATCTTACACCCGGTTTACGCCGTCGCAGACAAACGGAAAAATATGTTACAGATATGAGTCAGCTAAACTTGAGGTTTAAGCGACATAGTACGGTGGGATCAGCAGGTAAATATTTCAATTTGTTAAACAGATTTTATATACATCCAAAAATAACGCTATAGCGTCGAATGAAAATCGTAGCAACGTGTGAAAAATGTTGTTGTTGTGTTGATGCTGTTAGGAACAGAGCAATTGGATTTTCCTAAATATTAACCAATGATAAAAAATCACGATGTTGATACTAATAGCAATGAATACTAATTATATATAGTTACTATTACTATTCATTGATGCTATTTGGATTTGGCCGATGGTTGTACCAGACCTCAAATTTAAATATTATAAAATTTACAAAATCAAATTAGAGATAATTCGAGAATCGAGAATTTTAGATATAGACAAAGTTTTTTTTTCCATTCTTTTACACTGAACTATAGTAATATAAACTTACTTGTAAAGATAGAATTTCGAATTTACCTTAAAATTTCAAGCGCGTAAAAGCAAAATTAAATTGAAATAATAATGCACTATTATTTATATGAAGTATACATTTAAAAATATCGTAGAAATTGCATTTCGCATCACAATGCATTGTGTCTAAAATATTTCATTATCTTCTCTTTCCCAATACATCAATCATATCAACTTATTTCGACAAATCTGAAATTTACAACAAATATTTCTTTATAATCAGCTTTTACTAAATCCATCTTAAACGTTTAGTTTTATAAGACATTTATCATTGCTACTTCGAGTCATTTGTATTATTATCCATGACTAGATAAATTAATTTTGTTTTATTCAATTACATATTTCTGAAACTGGAATTGTTGTTTATCCAATATATATATAATTTATAAAAAATTATAAAATGAATTAGATCAAAATTCTTCAATGTATATTCGCACATTTTTATTCAAATTGTCCTAATTACATATACCTGCTCTAGTTCATTACATCTCCAGTGAGACCGCCACAATAAGCAATAATTCTTAGGCAACATGAATTCTGTTGTTTTAAGTGTTAGCACTCCCAAGTTTTATAATGAATAGAAAGTTGGGATGTAGAATAAAGAGTTATTGCCAAGTTAGTGATAGAATTATAACTATTAGATTAGACACGAAGCCAACGGACAC
Organism: Leptodirus hochenwartii; assembly: GCA_947310635.1. Lineage (NCBI taxonomy): Eukaryota > Metazoa > Arthropoda > Insecta > Coleoptera > Leiodidae > Leptodirus > Leptodirus hochenwartii. Next base: position 5,725,425 of record OX371186.1, read on the forward strand.
AGTTATAGTGCAAGTATATATGCCAACTTCAAGTCACGATGATGAGGACGTAGAATCCATTTATGAGGAGATTGAATCTAGGTTAGCAAATGTTAAAGGACAGGATAATCTAATTGTAATCGGAGATTGGAATGCCGTAGTAGGTAAGGGAAAGGAAGTTTCAATAGTAGGAGAATATGGAATAGGAACACGTAATGATAGAGGGGATAGATTGGTAGAGTTTTGTATTAGGAATAAGCTAGTGGTAGCAAACACGCTTTTTCAGAATCACAAGCGCAGGATATATACGTGGAAAATGCCAGGAGATATAGGGAGGTATCAGATAGATTACATACTGGTTAAAGAGAGGTTTAGGAACCAGATTAAGAATTGTAAGAGTTACCCTGGAGCAGATATTGATAGTGACCATAATTTAGTAGTCCTGGACTCAGAGGTCAAATTCAAGAAATTACAGAAGTCTAAACAGGTCAGAGTAGCTGTCGATAGGTTAAAATTAGCTGATGTATGTGAAAAGTACAAGCAGAAAGTAGAAATCATGGCTAATGGAACATCTAGGAACGACATAGATTGCGAATGGAGGGAAATCAGAAATGGGTTAACTACAGCAGCAAATGAAGTATTAGGCACAAAGAAAAGGGCAGGTAGGAGGGAATGGATCACGGAAGAAATAGTTGAAATGATAGAAGCAAGAAGGAAAATTAAAATTGGAAACACAGAAGCAGGACAGAAAAAATATAAGGAACTAAGGAACTTAATTAATAGGAAATGCAAGCTAGCGAAAGAAGAGTGGATAAAAGGAAACTGTGAGGATATTGAGGAGGATATGAGAATAGGTAAAGTAGATTTGGGCTACAGGAAAATTAAGTCACATTTTTCTAAAGTAAAACCAAAGGGTAACATTATATGTGATAAGCAGGGTAAGGAACTCACAGAAAATAAGGAAAAAGCTAGAAGATGGAAGGAGTATCTTGAAGATTTATATAAAGGTAGGCAGGACATGGAGGAGCTAGAAAGTGTGGAACAGATAGATGAGGATGACTTAGGTCCTAGCATACTTAGGTCAGAGTTTCATAGAGCATTAAATGATTTACGGAATAACAAAGCAGCGGGGATTGATATGATACCAGCCGAATTAATAAAACACGCAGGGGAAAAAATGCAGGAGCGATTATACAGGTTAGTTTGTAAAATATATGAGAAGGGAGAAGTACCACAGGATTTTCAGCGTAGTAGAATAGTAACAATGCCGAAGAAAACAGGAGCTAATTTGTGTGAGAACTATAGGACCATTAGCCTACTATCACATGCATCGAAGATATTGTTAAAGATTATTTATAGGAGATTAGAAAATAAAGTAGAGGAAAGGCTAGGAGAAGATCAGTTTGGTTTTAGGAAAAACAGAGGGACGAGAGAGGCGATTCTAGCACTAAGAACGGTAGTAGAAAAAAGAAAGAGGGTAGGAAAGGTAACTTGCATAGCTTTTGTAGATTTAGAAAAGGCATTTGATAATGTAGATTGGGACATAATGTTTAGAATTTTAAAAGAAACGGGTATAGATTATAAGGATAGGAGAATAATTTTTAATTTATATAAACACCAAACTGCCTTAGTTAGAATTGAGGGGGAAGAAGAGGTAGCAAAAATAGGGAAGGGAGTTCGGCAGGGATGTACACTCTCACCGTTATTATTTAATCTATATATAGAAGATGCAATAAACAAAGTAAAAGAAGAGTATAGTGTAGGTGTGAATGTACAGGGAGAGAAAATATATATGCTGAGATTCGCCGACGATATAGCTATATTGGAAGAAAGCGAAAAGAATTTAGAAAGGGTATTGAATGGTATGCAGGCAGTATTGACTAGGGATTTTAACATGAAAATAAATATAGGTAAAACTAAAGTGATGAGGTGTGACAAAAAGGAATGCAGTAGAAAAATGAGGATCACAATAGGAGATAATAGAATCGAAGAAGTGTCAGATTTTTGTTATTTAGGCAGTAGAATCACAAAAGAGAATCGAAGCAAGGTAGATATAAAGTGTAGGATAGCACAGGGTAGGAAGGCATTCGTAGAAAAAGAACAGATTTTAAGATCAAATATTGACTTGGGTATTAGAAAAAGATTACTGAAGGTATATGTTTGGAGTGTAGCACTGTACGGGTGTGAGGCGTGGACTATAGGAAAGGAAGAGAAGCGTAGATTAGAAGCACTTGAAATGTGGTGTTATAGGAGGATGATGAGGATTGGTTGGGAAGATAAAGTAACAAATGAAGCTGTACTAGAGTTAGTAGGGGAGAAGAGAAGTATCTGGAGAGTGTTACAGCGTAGGAGAGACAGATTAGTAGGGCATATTCTTAGGCATGGGGGGATTATGCAATTGATCATAGAAGGTAGAGTGGAGGGAAAGAGAGGGGTAGGTAGGCCTAGATTGGAGTATGTGAGTCAGATAGTTGAAGACGTTGAGATGAATAGCTATAGGGAGATGAAGGGATTAGCTCAGGATAGATCGGCATGGCGTGCTGTTTCCAACCAATCTTTAGGATTGCGGACTCTTTAACTAACTCCCAAGCATATGCACTTCAAAAGCCGTGCACGCTCGTAACATGCATGTCCATAGTTCTGTCAATGAATACAAACTATATGAAGAAGGCTACGCATATGGCCAAATCGAGCTTAGGAGATAGAATGTAATTTTTGGGTGTCCTTGTCTTACTCATTAGAAAACAATATCCATAGAGTGTTGACTCGTGGTGATGAACAGGAATATGAATACAGCATTGCCATATGTACAATATTAACTAATACAATGTAATATATAGTTAGTATTCATTGGTTCTGTCGTTAAGAAAGAAAAACTATCTTATCAATGTAGATATTTTATTAATTTTCATAACGAGTAACGATAAACTCGACCTAAAGTGCAAGTAACAATCGTATTATTTGTTTAAAATAATCAAATTAAGGCATGACCAAAATTACCATAATAAAAATTATTCAACCAAAAAAGCAACACTTAAATAAAATAATAATTAATTATATTAATACATATGAACAAAATATAAATGAAGTCTAACTGAATCCAATAACGGGGAATTAGTAATTAATAATGCACAAATTTGCAACTTGTATAGAATATCACCAATATTCTATCATTACAGTTGTAATTATATAGCAATCATATAGGTGGGGGACTGACACTGAAGATGGGGGCATAGCTTTCGAAATGCGCATGTAGCTATTACGGTATTTGGGTGATATTCTATACTATTATTTAGCACCGTAGTGAAGACTTTACAAACAATTTGAACCGTTTATGTTTTATATATCCAAAAATTCGGTACCCTTATGATTTATACTATCTATATAGGATATATAAAATTCATGAAGTGAAAATACTGAAAATTGTCATACATAAAATTGTCATTTTTACCTATACAGTGTTTCTTTTTTTGTTCGTAGTTCAACTCTTATATTAAATGGAATGATATAGCTTTTCTTATTTATTTATTATTCTGCTTGTCAATTAACAAATTTCACAAAAATATGCCACTTACAAAGTGTTTAAGACGAATGAAAGTAATGTTGATAAATATTGCCATATTAAAAAACAATTATTTTGTTGGTATAATAAATTGCTCTGTCTCTAGCGGAATTGCCTGATAGTTAGAGCACGCCATTTGTCCTTATATCCTGAGCTAACTCCTTCATCTCCCTATAGCTCTTTTCATCGCATACGTCCTCCGCTATCTGACTCCAATCTAGGCCTACCCACCCCCTTCCTTTCCCTCATCCTATACGGGACTATTTCTTGTTACAATTTAATTCCTATTCTAAATTAGCATCTATTTCCTCTCCCTGAATCTTCACACCTACACTATACGATTCTGTAACTTTGTTTATTCTATCTTCTATATATAGATTATATAATTATGGCGAAAGTGTACATCCCTGCGGGACTCCCTTTCGTATTCTTGCTTCATCTCTTCTTCCCCTTCAATTCTAACTTGAATTGTTTGATATTTATGCAAATTGTAAATGATTCTCCTATCCTTATATGAGAATTGTTTTGCAATAAAAATATCGTGATTACATGTTAAATGTTTTTTTTTTTAATATCAATATTTACTGCTTATTTTTGGCTACTTTATATTTTATGAAATTTTGTAGACCTACAATTTGACTTTGAATTTGATAGTCCAACTTTAAATAAAGCGAAAGAAATTTGTTCTCTAAGTGAGTAAGAATGTTGAAATACTTTTTTTATTTAAAGATACTATTTACTAATTTTTTGATATTAGATAGCCATAAAAATAATAATAGACTAATTTTACAACATTTTTGAGGTACTGTTTGATTTATTAATATTTATCACTTGACCTTTAATTAATAATAAATTAAAATCTCACTAGTATTGTTTTATATTTTTTGTACGCCAGAAAATACTAAAATATTTTTTAATAATATAATATTTAATTAAGCATAATGCAAAAGAATGATAATTTAAATTTTTATAATTAATAACCGCACATATGTAGCACCAATTTTATTTTATTAATACATTTGATTTAATACTAGTGATGTTTTTGTTTATATACTTATTTTTAAATGTGAATGCTATTTCTAGAAGATTATATCTTTTACCACTCACATTACACACAAATACAGACATTTACAAAACCAGCTTCAAAAGTTTTGAGCCTCAATCAATGGCCTTGATTTAAACAAATATTAATCTAAAGCAGAGGCGTGGCAAATAGTTGTTAATGAGGAATTCAATTTTGGGAAATACAATATTGTAACATTCGCCTAGATAAGGGGCGGAAGAATATTAGGCAAGCGGTATCAATGATTTTTTTTTAAATTTAATAGCTGTGGAATAACATCGTCACCCTAATGAGAAAACCTGATAACCTCCACATTTGTTCGAAAATGAGATTTCAGCGCCATCTAGTTCCAATCAATCTAACGCATCATAACAAAAAAACTTTTAAATTCTCTTGAATATTAAAATCTAAATCTTCACTCACAACACACTATCGATATTAGATTTGTTTTTATAAAAAACAAACAAATAATGCACTTCTCCTGAAAAAATGATCATTTTGGATTTAAGAGTTTTTGTCATGAAGGTGACGAAATGCGCCACAGGTCAACGTACATTAATCGCTGATTTTTAAGTTATTTTGACAGTTATAATCGAAAAATGGATTGTTATTGAAGCCGTTTTGCATAAATAATCACACTTTAGTTTGATAACATAGTTTATTCTTCATCTCAGCGCAAAAGCATCAAAAATTATTCGAAATTTGCATTAATTATGTGACTTAAAGGACTAAACTTTGAGACGTTTTGCCGAATCAACATATTTGTAGCTATCAGCTAAAAAGACTTCCGAATCTACAACTAACGATTTTATACGTTTAAGAAATGGTGAACCGTAAATTTATAAATATAAATTATTTTCAGTTTTTAATACTTATAATTAGGTTGATAGGTTGCCTGCGGCGCATATACAGAAGGCGAATACTATATTTTTGGTTGCACTATGTGAAAAATGTTTATCATAAGAATTTCAATTAATCTTAAAACCAAACATATGTTAAAATTGAACACACTGTAAATAAATGCACGAATAGAAACAATTACGCGAAATTTGCGAGTAAATCTAATAACCAATGCGCATTTACCAAACACCACGCTAAATCGAAAACAATTACTACCAATTATTAACGCTACCAACTATTTCCTTTGATTTCGTTTCTGTTTTTTCATTGTTTACCCAACCACCTCTTTTACAAACCACCACAGGTAGAGTAAGGGGCGTTCCCACTTGTCTTATAGGCAACACAACAAACACCAACACGACCACCACCACAACGGGCGCCGGTTGCACCGAGAGCTCCCCAGACACGTCAGATGGCGGCGGCGGCGGCAACATGCATCTACACCAGCCACAACTGAACGTAATCCTCGGCGTTGGTAAGTGCATCACGCCCCCACCACCTCCGCCCCCGCCCACAGAGAAGGCACCACCGCCCACCGAGTCGACGGTGCGCTGCCGCCGATTCCGGCCAGTTACGTAGTATTGCATTGTGAAGTTATCGTGACCGTCGGTCGTCTAATGATTTACACGAGAATATTGTTTGCTGCTGATATTGTACTACGTGTAGTATATATACAAGATCGGAGCTGGCAACGTGATTGTGAGGTTATGTTATATTCTGTGCTAATGTTGGTAATTGTATAGAAGAGAGGTCAGAACAACGATTCGGCTAGATGAAAAATCTGAAAACTGAAAAGTATTATATATTTTGCATGAATTGACTTTTTGCAAAATATTAGAACTTTAAAAAGATCAAATAGATTTACAGAAGTTTAAGTCAGATTAAGTCAAGACGATTGTTAGAAATAGACAGAAAAATTTCCAAAAAATCTCTTGAAGTTTAAAAAACAATCCTGTCATGATCGCTTTACCTAATTTAGAAGAGTTTTTATTTTAGGAATTCAAAACAAGTACTTATGACCTTACTGTCAACCAACCTCACAATCTTATGGTAAATTTAAACTTCTGTTGATATTCAGATTCGCCAAAAATTGAGAGAACGAGGAAACATTTATCTAATCTAAACAAAATTTTAGCGAATATTATAATAAAAATCAAACAGCGCTTGCGCCATTTTGACAGTAAGATGGCGATATCCGATTTTCTACGTCAATAAAGTCTTGATGTCAAATTTGCTATTAAAATTATTTATCTAATGCAAGCATAATTTTTATAATTATAACGATAAATCTGTCGGTAGTTTCAATATAATTTTATATTTACATCTCATTGAACCTGCTCTTAAATTTGATATTACAACAGCATACAAATATAACATAACGTTATAAGAAAAACTAGTCTACGAAAAAATGCACATTTAGGATGTAAATTAACATGCTTTTGGATCGCTCTGTATGCTACTACGTTATTGGCGGAGTCAATAAGCAAAGTTAAAGAAAGTGAGATGAAGAAAAATAATTAATATTGCCTGATTATCTTGTTCCGGTGATATACAATTATATATAAATATAATAAATTAATTTATAATTATTGTCGACAGAGCTTTGTACATACATAATATTGGTAAATCTTGTCTGTCTCGTATAATACTATTTGCTGCTAGTAAAACAAACTTAAATACAACCTACTTGTTAGTTCAAGACAAAACTACTATTTAGCGAGTAATATTTATAAAATATAGAGCCTATTTCGCGTGGTAAATTGTTTTAGAAGAGTATTTAATTGATTATGATAATTATTGTAAAAAATCGCGTTAAATTGATATTTATAGTATGCAACATAATAACCATCTAGACTTTCCCAAATAGTGGAAATAACTTTATCCTAGTTTTTTTGTTAAATAAATAAATCGTTAAAATAAATAAAAATAAATCGTTAAATATTCTTTTTTAACAATTTACTGTTGTACTGATTTGTTGTAGAGAAACTTTAGGGCGAATAAAAGATGCCTTTGGAGCGATGATGTTGATAATAATCAATAAAAAAATATGAAGAACAAAAAGTCTTTCAAACACATTTGATTATTGCTGTAATACTTATAGATGTTCGTTAAAAAAAAAAACTATACAAGGAAAAAGTAAAATGAGCAGAAATGTTTGTGCAATTATCGTCTGTACATGCAAGAAAATATTTTACTAGTTCATTAGTGAGCTTGTAAAGAAGCTAGTTGAATATTGAAAATTATAAATATTAATATGTACAATTTTTTCATCATATTCACTTGCAAGATTTCTTTTCGAAGCAAATGTTAATTATAATGGAACTTACTCCCATTTTCTGAAGACACCGTTATAAATTTATTCATTTATTTAAATTGGCAAGGTCTACCTAATTTTTGCATATTTTGTGCAAAAAACCCGTAAAAATATTTGCATAGAGTACTTAATTGACGAATCACTTAAAATATATATTAAAAATATGAAAATTAGGTTGAATATGGCTACCTTAGCGCTCCGCCCGTCGCATTAACTGAGTGTATAATATTGCATAATACTTAGCAATATATAATAAATATATATATTATGAATAATGCGCTTTTCGTATGATGTCGGTTTATAAACGTTGGGACTTAACCACGGGTTTTTTGAAGAAGATTGAATGATATTAAAAATATAATAAATATTGAAGATGTTTCGCGCCTCACTTGTGATATTTGTTTATTTATTTTTTAATGTTTAAGTGTGTGCTATATCGTGACGTTTTGTACCATAAATTGCAACACTGCAAATATTTTTATCGCATGATTGTATAAATGAAGCCGTTAAAATCTTTTTTTAAATTTGAATTGTTGCTCAACGTGGCAAAGAATAGCTTCTGCAAAATAAATGTCATGGAGAATTAAAAAAAATTTTGCAATGTTGCAATTTGCGATAATATCATTGTATCCCACAGTTGTAAATTCTCTACCTACTCACAATATATAAATATCTGATGATCAATTCATTATATTTTTGACATGACCTGTCAAAAATATTTTGACGTCATTTTTGGAAGCTTTATAAATGGCCGCTATATGCTTTAATCCAGTAACTACTAAATCTAAATATCTCTTGATAAATCTAAGGCAGTTTGTTCAATAATATTTTCTACCAGATTTATTGAATAAACTATACATTAGAATCAATGCACTGCGTTTTTTTTTTCATAATTCGTAATAAAAGTTAATGAAAGCACAATATTTTGGAAATATTTTTTGTATTTTCAACCTTAAAAATGCAGTGTGTTTTTTCTATATGAACCGTCTCCTATTATTGATTAAAATAATTAACGTCGCCTCAAATTGTACCTTTTTCATTTGTTATTGTATAAATTATTGTGATTTTTTGTTATAACTTTATTGTTGTTTTTTTCTGCTTCTTTTTTTTGTGCGACTTTATATTTTTTGTATTTTAGGGAAAATTTAAAAAAATTAGATACTAGAATATTGACATACAGAGAGTAAAAATTGTTATAAAATAGAGAAAAGTCCAGAAAAGTCCCTAGAGATTAATGTCTGTCTTTATTTAATTGTAATGTCCGTAATTGTTTTTGATTTTTGTTTGGTCAAAATGCGTTTTAGTCGGAACGTGCCATTTTTTAAATTAACCATTTTCATGGACGGTTTTTCTGGTTAGGTAGATTGTAGTTTCGTTTGTTTTAAGAAGCGAATAAGTTAAATTTAAACAAGAAATTGAAACACAGTTACTTAAGATATTATTAATATTATTGTAATTGTTATATGACAAAATGCAGCCATTTTTCTAGTCGTATTGAAAAGGACAATTTTTTTTTTTTATTATAACAAAATATAAAACAATGAAATATTGTCCCAATAGTCATTTCAATTATGAGAATCGTAAAATTAAATAATTAGTCTAATAATGAATTAAATAATCTGTAATATATTATATTATTGTAAAATTGAAAATAATGAGATAAAATACTATATTTGCAAAACACTATAGTTAATATATTATTAAATTATTTAGTTATATTTATAAAGATCGTGACTTTATTAATTTATTAATTATTACATACCGCTGTACATGCAAGAACTATTAGTTTTTATTAATTTATTTTACTTGTTTATATATACAAATGTTTTTATCCGAAATGTAGTGCTATGTATATCAAAAATATTCTGCAAACAACAATATGAAGATATTATAGTTAATGAGATTAATTATAATAAAAAATACTCAGTACATACCGAATTTTTTCTTTTTTTTTTTCTTTCGCTTTGTAACTATCCACATTATCGATACAAGAAGTGCAATTTTATAATTTGTTGAACTCATGGGACAGTGAAGCAAATATATACGTGGACTGGACCATAACTGATTTTAAAAGAATCCTTTTTCTATGACATTTCTCGCCAAAGTAGGTATATTGCACAGGCCTTTCATTGTAGAAACGCGTGAGAACTACTCACTTAGTTAATATAAATATTACGTATTAGTGCGTTCTATATTTACGTTCAGAAAATAAGGAAAAAGCTAGAAGATGGAAGGAGTATCTTGAAGATTTATATAAAGGTAGGCAGGACATGGAGGAGCTAGAAAGTGTGGAACAGATAGATGAGGATGACTTAGGTCCTAGCATACTTAGGTCAGAGTTTCATAGAGCATTAAATGATTTACGGAATAACAAAGCAGCGGGGATTGATATGATACCAGCCGAATTAATAAAACACGCAGGGGAAAAAATGCAGGAGCGATTATACAGGTTAGTTTGTAAAATATATGAGAAGGGAGAAGTACCACAGGATTTTCAGCGTAGTAGAATAGTAACAATGCCGAAGAAAATAGGAGCTAATTTGTGTGAGAACTATAGGACCATTAGCCTACTATCACATGCATCGAAGATATTGTTAAAGATTATTTATAGGAGATTAGAAAATAAAGTAGAGGAAAGGCTAGGAGAAGATCAGTTTGGTTTTAGGAAAAACAGAGGGACGAGAGAGGCGATTCTAGCACTAAGAACGGTAGTAGAAAAAAGAAAGAGGGTAGGAAAGGTAACTTGCATAGCTTTTGTAGATTTAGAAAAGGCATTTGATAATGTAGATTGGGACATAATGTATAGAATTTTAAAAGAACGGGTATAGATTATAAGGATAGGAGAATAATTTTTAATTTATATAAACACCAAACTGCCTTAGTTAGAATTGAGGGGGAAGAAGAGGTAGCAAAAATAGGGAAGGGAGTTCGGCAGGGATGTACACTCTCACCGTTATTATTTAATCTATATATAGAAGATGCAATAAACAAAGTAAAAGAAGAGTATAGTGTAGGTGTGAATGTACAGGGAGAGAAAATATATATGCTGAGATTCGCCGACGATATAGCTATATTGGAAGAAAGCGAAAAGAATTTAGAAAGGGTATTGAATGGTATGCAGGCAGTATTGACTAGGGATTTTAACATGAAAATAAATATAGGTAAAACTAAAGTGATGAGGTGTGACAAAAAGGAATGCAGTAGAAAAATGAGGATCACAATAGGAGATAATAGAATCGAAGAAGTGTCAGATTTTTGTTATTTAGGCAGTAGAATCACAAAAGATAATCGAAGCAAGGTAGATATAAAGTGTAGGATAGCACAGGGTAGGAAGGCATTCGTAGAAAAGGAACAGATTTTAAGATCAAATATTGACTTCGGTATTAGAAAAAGATTACTGAAGGTATATGTTTTGAGTGTAGCACTGTACGGGTGTGAGGCGTGGACTATAGGAAAGGAAGAGAAGCGTAGATTACAAGCATTCGAAATGTGGTGTAATAGGAGGATGATGAGGATTGGTTGGGAAGATAAAGTAACAAATGAAGCTGTACTACAGTTAGTAGGGGAGAAGAGAAGTATTTGGAGAGTGTTACAGCGTAGGAGAGACAGATTAGTAGGGCATATTCTTAGGCATGGGGGGATTATGCAATTGATCATAGAAGGTAGAGTGGAGGGAAAGAGAGGGGTAGGTAGGCCTAGATTGGAGTATGTGAGTCAGATAGTTGAAGACGTTCAGATGAATAGCTATAGGGAGATGAAGGGATTAGCTCAGGATAGATCGGCATGGCGTGCTGTTTCCAACCAATCTTTAGGATTGCGGACTCTTTAACTAGTGCGTTCTTAACCAATAATTAAAATAGAAACTGATAAACAAATTCGTACTAAAAAATGTGCACTAACAATGATTGCTATACGATTCGTGTCGGAGGTATTTTATTTAGTTTTTATCTTTTGCTACTGAAGATGGGGGCATAGCCTTCGAAATGCGCATCTATCTATTAAATGCTTAAAGTTACGATATTTGGGTGATATCCTATACTATTGCTATATATATATATATAGTTTATATTTTTATAAATAAATTTTAGGATGATAAATTATTTCATTAATTAATAATTTTGTAGCGGGCCGATAGAATTATTTTGAATTATTGATCTTTTTAGTCTTAAGCGTGCAATTAATCTCATCGTTGTTTGAAACCTGGTGGTCTCTTGTAGAAATTCTATAAGACCCTAGCCAGAATTTAACATCATTTGACACGAATACAACTGATCTACCAATCTGCTGCTCTGCATGTTAATAAAAACGAACTGTACTTTCGGTTATAGACATCTTATAGACTTTCGGTTATAGACTTCGGTTCGTGACATCTATCGGTAAAAAATGAATTTATATATACAAAAACATAATATCACAATTGTAAATAAAAAAGAAAATGGCAATAAGCGTTGTTATGTTATGCATCATTAGCACAATCTAACTAGGTTGTTATTTAATTTTGTGTTGTATAATTTCATCTCTATTACCGACAATACGATTGCTTCAGTGATATTCCCTTCATACGGTAAATGTTGTTTTATACCTATATTTACCTGCGTATTATATATCATTTACGTATAAATTTGGCTACATTCTATTTTTGACATCGTCAATCGTATTCGATACTAGTGCCATCTTCCGCTATCTTTACTTTTTACACTACTGGTGTCCTGTTTCGTGTGAGCTCGCTCACTCACGACGTGCTAAAACTTGCTCTGCTTAAAGTAATTTGTCAATGACTTAAACAAAATCATATACAGCCATAAAAAAGGAGCGTAGTGTCATAATTTCGAAAACCAAGATTATATGCTCATCCATTTTAATCAATCGTTCGAACTACGGCAAATTTAGTCTTCTTTTATGATTTTAATTCAAATGAACTATAATTTAGGCTACATTCTATTTTGGACATTGTCAATCGTTTTCGATACTAGTGCCATCTTCCGCTATCTTTACTTTTTACGCTACTGGCGTCCTGTTTCGTGTGAGCTCGCTCACTCACGACGTGCTAAAACTTGCTCTGCTTAAAGTAATTTGTCAATGACTTAAACAAAATCATATACAGCCATAAAAAAGGAGCGTAGTGTCATAATTTCGAAAACCAAGATTATATGCTCATCAATTTTAATCAATCGTTTGAACTACAGCAAATTTAATCTTCTTTTAAGATTTAATTCAAATTAGGCTATAGTTTAGGCTACATTCTATTTTTGACATCGTCAATTATATTCGATACTAGTGCCATCTTCCGCTATCTTTACATTTTACGCTACTGGTGTCCTGTTTCGTGTGAGCTCGCTCACTCACGACGTGCTAAAACTTGCTCTGCTTAAAGTAATTTGTCAATGACTTAAACAAAATCATATACAGCCATAAAAAAGGAGCGTAGTGTCATAATTTCGAAAACCAAGATTATATGCTCATCAATTTTAATCAATCGTTCGAACTACGGCAAATTTAGTCTTCTTTTATGATTTTAATTCAAATGAACTATAATTTAGGCTACATTCTATTTTGGACATTGTCAATCGTATTCGATACTAGTGCCATCTCCCGCTATATTTACTTTTTACGCCGCTACTGGTGTCCTCTTTCGTGTGAGTGAGCTCACTCACTTCTTGCTAAAACTTGCTCTGCTTAAAGTAATTTGTCAATGACTTAAGCAAAATCATAAACAGCCATAAAAAAGGAGCGTAGTGTCATAATTTCGAAAACCAAGATTATATGCTCATCCATTTTAATCAATCGTTCGAACTACGGCAAATTTAGTCTTCTTTTATGATTTTAATTCAAATGAACTATAATTTAGGCTACATTCTATTTTGGACATTGTCAATCGTATTCGATACTAGTGCCATCTCCCGCTATATTTACTTTTTACGCCGCTACTGGTGTCCTCTTTCGTGTGAGTGAGCTCACTCACTTCTTGCTAAAACTTGCTCTGCTTAAAGTAATTTGTCAATGACTTAAGCAAAATCATAAACAGCCATAAAAAAGGAGCGTAGTGTCATAATTTCGAAAACCAAGATTATATGCTCATCAATTTTAATCAATCGTTCGAACTACGGCAAATTTAGTCTTCTTTTATGATTTTAATTCAAATTAGGCTATAATTTAGGCTACATTCTATTTTTCACATCGTCAATTATATTCGATACTAGTGCCATCTTCCGCTATCTTTATTTTTACGCTACTGGTGTCCTCTTTCGTGTGAGTGAGCTCACTCACTTCTTGCTAAAACTTGCTCTGCTTAAAGTAATTTGTCAATAACTTAAACAAAATCATATACAGCCATAAAAAAGGAGCGTAGTGTCATAATTTCGAAAACCAAGATTATATGCTCATCAATTTTAATCAATCGTTCGAACTACGGCAAATTTAGTCTTCTTTTATGATTTTAATTCAAATTAGGCTATAATTTAGGCTACATTCTATTTTTCACATCGTCAATTATATTCGATACTAGTGCCATCTTCCGCTATCTTTATTTTTACGCTACTGGTGTCCTCTTTCGTGTGAGTGAGCTCACTCACTTCTTGCTAAAACTTGCTCTGCTTAAAGTAATTTGTCAATAACTTAAACAAAATCATAAACAGCCATAAAAAAGGAGCGTAGTGTCATAATTTCGAAAACCAAGATTATATGCTCATCAATTTTAATCAATCGTTCGAACTACGGCAAATTTAGTCTTCTTTTATGATTTTAATTCAAATTAGGCTATAATTTAGGCTACATTCTATTTTTCACATCGTCAATTATATTCGATACTAGTGCCATCTTCCGCTATCTTTATTTTTACGCTACTGGTGTCCTCTTTCGTGTGAGTGAGCTCACTCACTTCTTGCTAAAACTTGCTCTGCTTAAAGTAATTTGTCAATAACTTAAACAAAATCATATACAGCCATAAAAAAGGAGCGTAGTGTCATAATTTCGAAAACCAAGATTATATGCTCATCAATTTTAATCAATCGTTCGAACTACGGCAAATTTAGTCTTCTTTTATGATTTTAATTCAAATTAGGCTATAATTTAGGCTACATTCTATTTTTCACATCGTCAATTATATTCGATACTAGTGCCATCTTCCGCTATCTTTATTTTTACGCTACTGGTGTCCTCTTTCGTGTGAGTGAGCTCACTCACTTCTTGCTAAAACTTGCTCTGCTTAAAGTAATTTGTCAATAACTTAAACAAAATCATATACAGCCATAAAAAAGGAGCGTAGTGTCATAATTTCGAAAACCAAGATTATATGCTCATCAATTTTAATCAATCGTTCGAACTACGGCAAATTTAGTCTTCTTTTATGATTTTAATTCAAATTAGGCTATAATTTAGGCTACATTCTATTTTTCACATCGTCAATTATATTCGATACTAGTGCCATCTTCCGCTATCTTTATTTTTACGCTACTGGTGTCCTCTTTCGTGTGAGTGAGCTCACTCACTTCTTGCTAAAACTTGCTCTGCTTAAAGTAATTTGTCAATGACTTAAGCAAAATCATAAACAGCCATAAAAAAGGAGCGTAGTGTCATAATTTCGAAAACCAAGATTATATGCTCATCAATTTTAATCAATCGTTCGAACTACGGCAAATTTAGTCTTCTTTTATGATTTTAATTCAAATGAACTATAATTTAGGCTACATTCTATTGTTGACATCGTCAATCGTATTCGATACTAGTGCCATCTCCCGCTATATTTACTTTTTACAGCTAGAGTCTGCTACATTAGACATTAATTCATTTGATTGAAAAATTCTACTGTAAAATCAACTAAACAGCTGAATAATCAACAAAGAATACGATTATTGAAGTGTAACGTTTCTATATAGTTATATACACGATTGTTACACAAAAGGTAGAATAAAGTGACAGAAGTGCAACATAAGTGACGGCTAATATACACCTATTTAACTTTGTGGAACAATTGACATACGGTAGGTACAATTTTAGAAACATGACAACAATGTAAACTTCCAACCAATCAAATGATGGCGCTCAGACACTTCACAAAGTTAAAAAAAAAAGCGATTGCCGCAAGTTCCACGTTTTACGCTCACTGAATATAAAATATCCCACGGTCAGTCGGTATATTTGAGTCCAGTCGGTTTATCGTAGCTTCGGCTAATATATTTGAGTGCATGCCTTTACAGTGCATTTTCTGTTCTAAAATTACGTTTTTCGTCTGTTTTCTATAGTGAGAGTGTCTGTTTATTCTTAATATTGTGTTTGTATAAGTATTGATCTCTAAACACCGAAAACTTCCAAAAAATTGACTTAAATCGAATATATTAAATCATTTTATAATTATATCTTGATTAGAGATACATAATAAATATATTATCTCTGTTTTTTTCTTTATAAATACCTTGCTTTGTACAAAAATTCGTGAGTTTCTTTTGTTAGGAGTAGTGGTTTGAAAAGTGATTTAATGTAAGTATAATATTTTGAAATACTGTAAAAATAGTTGCATAAGAACTTCTTATCATCGATTTCATTGGTCAATTTTATAGTTTCACTTAAAATTCATTAAAGATAAATGAAAACCGCCAAATCGAAATAACATCCCATGAAATTATAATACCGGCTCAGGTAACTTTCAATGCACTATAAAATCTCAGGTAAAAATAGTTTTACCTGAGAACATTTGTCGAAAATATATTCGGAATATTTGTCGGAAATATATTCGAATAAACAATATAATTTGGTAGATGGACATAATTTCAGCAACCCAAAATTAATGTGAATGTAAAAACCATTGTATTTATTAAATGGGATTAAAATAGCAATATTTGCTCAAGATTTACGAAAGCTACGCTATTCTCGTGAAAATATTTGCACTAGCTATTGATAAAAGATTAAATTATTAGACTGATATCTGAACCACGACGCAGTTACTAGATGATTCGTGAATTTGCCACTATGGTGTTAAATATTTGTATAGAATATTACCAAAAAAACGGCAACATAAAGCATTTAATAGCTGAGGAATCACCATGAGTGATAGAGGTATTGGGTTGATTTTGTGCTACTACTGAAGATGGTGGCATGCCCTCGAAATGCGCATCTAGCTACAGGAGAAGTTGACTCAAGAAATTGTATTCAAAGAAATTAATAATATTATTAAAAATAATGATCCTTCAGAAGTTTGAAAATTCTAAATCTTGCAAATTGCATACCTAATTTTAAAATATTAACAATTTTTAATTACCAGAATTTGAAGATTAAAAACTCGAAAAATTCAAAATACTGTAAGATCCATTGATTGATATGTTCTTTTATTTATAATAAAATCATTAAATAGAAATTATGGTTTATAAAATAATAATTTATAATTAATAATATAAAATATCATTTGGGTGATAGATATTCTAAATTATTAATTAGAAAGTTGAAATTTTTTAACAAAAAAGCAATTTATATTATAATCTCGATTTTTAAATAATGGCGTCTTCAAATAATGAAAGTATGCAACCAAATGTGCATAATATTCTTTAAATGATTGATTGATTGATATGTTCTTTTATTTCAATAAAATCATTAATTAGAAATTATGGTTTATAAAATAATAATTTATAATGATTTATAATTAATAATATAAAATATCATTTGGGTGATATTCTATATTATTAGAAAGTTCAAATTTTTCAACAAAAAAGGAATTTATATTATAATCACGATTTTTAAATAATAGCGTCTTCAAATAATGAAAATATGCAACCGAATATGCATAATATTCGTTAAAAATATAGAAATATATTTTTTTAATATGGAAATGCTAATTTAGGAAAGTAAAAAACACTAAACTCAAGACTACATTGCTTTTTATACAATTTTATGAACTGTTATATACTGGAATATTAAATTATAATTTTTTAATTCACTTTCGAAATTATTTACTGAAAAGAGATCAATTTTTCTATAAGAAATGTGAACTAACCTTTACATACAGAAAAACACAGGCACGAAAATAGGAAGTAGTGTTTATAAGATCATCGTAAATAAACAAAATAATGTTTTTGTTAAATGTAAATAGTTGGGCTTCTAAATGTAATCAAGAATTTCGACAGGCAAAATGAATTAAAATACATGAGGAAATCTATTTTTGAATCTGAATCACCCACAAACCATTGCAATGCAATAATTGCATTAATAATTGCAATAATGAAACATTACTCAATTTTCTGCAATATCTAGGCAATAAAAAAATTCCTTTCCACCTACGCAAGGACCTTTAAAATATTCTGGAATAGAACTTGCCTATATTCTATATTTCTTGAATGTCCTGCGTCAAGTTATCGATTCGTTGATGTAAATTGTCATCGTACAGTTGTGAAGATTAAAAATGGCCTTGTATATAATTTTTAAAATAAATTTTGTTAAACTAAATATTTCTGTATAAAAATTACCAAAAAACCACGGACCAAATATATAAGGGCAGGACATAAACAATTTTTGTGTAATTATTTTTGAATATGACATTTCCCGCCAAAGTAGGCACATTGCACAGGCCATATACGTTATAGATCACGCATAAGAACTACTAACATGTCTCAAAAAATAATTAAAATATCTTTAATTGGAGAATGCGCTTAGTGACGCTACCTGTCAAATGTCGCGATTATATCGAATCAGCTGTTTCATAAATGACGCCGATTCATTAAAATGCCTACTCTGGCGAAAAATTTGAGGTTAGACACGGTATCCAGTCAAATATACGTATGGATCAAATTGAATTCGTTTCTAACAAGTTTTTTTTAGCTATTATTGTAGTCGAACAGTAGTGTACAAGTGAAATACGTTCTTACGATGTATACAATTAAAAACAGCCGGTTTTTCAGAAGAGTTCTTTTTAGACCGACGCAAGGCTACGGTTAAAATACATCTATATGTATATATAAAATTCAATTAATCGTATGTGGAAAACCGAATTTATTGGTTGAAATAATTACGGAAAACAGTTTAGTACTTAAAATTAAGAAAGATTGATTTTGTAAACAATTGTTGTGGTTGGAATATCGGTGCCAGAAAACCGGAACGATTAGTAAATTTGATTTCTTTTTTACAAAAATTGTATAAATAAGATGATAATATAATAAAACAAAATAAAGAATCATTCACAACCAACTAGTGCACGTAACAATTAAAAACCAACCACAATTATTGCGAGATAATCACTGGTAAATAAGCGTGGAATTATTCCACGACTGAGAAACCATAAAAACAATAACAAATTATCATACTGCGGTTGGATTTAAAACAACTTGTGATTATAACAACAATCCATTGTTAATTTAATTGTAAATTCTCCATTCTTCGCGTGATATAAAATCATATTTTCCAATAATCATTTCATTATGAATTACGCTCATCGTAAACACTTCAGCCGTAATATATTTCATGTACTCTGCAAGCAGATGGCTGACCATGAGGAAATGAAGAATCTATCCTCCAGGATCTGCCGGGATTATCTGCATGGAGCGTGGAAGCAAGTCACGTCGGATAATATCGGATTCAAACATATTAGGTGAGTTTACTGTTCATTTATTTTTAGTTTACTGTATTAGATGTGGCCGAGGAGTGGACAACATGGAAATGTGGTGCATAAATTATGAAAGTATGGGGTGAATTTCAATTTCCTGTAAATTCTAGAAAAATGAATAAATATCTGGAAATAACAGGGCATATAAATAAGGAACAGGGAAATTAAAGTATGTCGAATAGCGATGGCAAACTGTAGGTCACTTTGAAGAACTAGTTTGTAGTTCATTTCAATGTATCGTTTACGAACTATAGGTCGTGAACTACTACATCTTTTAAAAATGAACTAGTTCACGACCTATATGAAATACATGCACAAAATATAATCTTCTCTAGTGAAATAAATGTTAGTACTGTATATGTAATGTATACTATATTGCATCGTTTACGAGACGTTGTGATTCATGAACGGTTTAGTACACGACGGGTTCAAGACCCAGTACAACTACATCAATGTAGTTGATGTAGTTGTACTAGGTCTAGTGACGGTCTGGTCTAGTCTGTAGACGAACTAGGTCCTAGTGACCTATAGGTCGTTGAAAAACATCGTCACAGTACGCCCGTCATTTGATTGAACCGTTCAGATTGAACGGTTCGTGAGTGAACTACACATCGCTAATGTTGAAGCATCTGTACATATTAAATACTGTATTAAGAAATATCGGTAAATACGGGAAATACTAGAAAAGGTAAATATGTCAGTAAGTACAGGGTAATCGTGATTTATCGGTAAAAATACGAGTAAATACTTGTAAATGTCAATAAATACAAGAAATATAGGTTAATACTAGAATTACGAATTTAATTTAATTATCTAAAATATCAATAAATACAAAAAATTTCGGAAAATACTAAAAATTTGAGGAAATCTATGAAAATATTAGTAAATACTAAAAATATTAGTAAAACGTGAAATAACGGTAAATGGGTAAATACGCGAATTATGCAGAATAAATATTGGTACATACAAGAGCGACATTAATACGAAAAATACCAGTAAAAATTCGGAAATATCAGTAAATACCAGATAAATGAGCAAATATCTTGAAATACCGCCAATAACTAATAAAAAGCGGTATAAAAATGCTTAAATACAAGAAATACCAAACATATTACTAAAGATATGAAATTCTCCGTAAATAAAATACAAGACTTCAATAAATATGAGCAATATTTGTTTAAAAAATCGTGTGCAGGTAAAGAGGAATTTGTTTATATTTCAAATGATTGTCATTTAAAAATATCACCTGCAGCGCATTTTTTATGATTGATGATATACCATCGTCGAATGATGATTATAGATCCATAAAAAAAGACAATGACTAATCATTCTAAAATTAACATTTTTTGAAATGATTAATAAATGTTTTCTAGAAAGTTTTGAAAGCTCCAAAGTTTTGAAAGCTCTAAAGTTTTGAAAGCTCCAACGTCCTGAAAGCTCCAACGTTTGAAAGCTCCAACGTTTTGAAAGCTCCGAAGTTTTGAAAGCTCTAAAGTTTTGAAAGCTCTGAAGATTTAGAAGATTTAGAAGATTTCGAAGATTTCAAAGAGTTCAAAGATTTCAAAGATTTCAAAGATGTCTAAGATGTCAAAGATGTCAAAGATTTCAAAGCTTTGAAATATTTGAACTCTTTGAACTTACTTTCAGTAATATTTTTGATATGGATATATTTTAATATAGAATATCACCAAAATACCGTAACTTAAAGCATTAAGTAGCTAGATTACGCATTTCAAGGGCTATGCCCCCATCTTCAGTAGCACAGGATAAAACTAAATAAAATACCTCTGTCACGAATCGTGATTGAAATACTATTAAATAAATAAGTTAACATGACAGAAGTATTTAAAATATGGCGTATAATATGACCTATAAATCTTTTAAAACAATTACATATAATAAAACGTGAATGGTTCGGTCGTGTCTAACAATCCGATCATTGACGGGTAAAGGGGGTTCGTGTGCGCCCTGTGAACAGAGTTGAGTAATACATGGGCCCGAATTAGTTAGAATATTTCAAATGGGAGCGAATGGTAGCAGCATTGACTCGCTGGGTCGTGTGGCTTCGGAGAATTCGGAGAATTCTGTCATGTCCTATAATTGCACGTGGTTTAGATAGTATTTTAAATAAATATAATATTAAAGTAACATAATACTCCTAATAGTCTTGCTATTTTCCTAGGAAATCCCAACGATTTGATTGATTTCAATAAAAAATCTGTTATTTATCAAATATCTTTGGTATTTAATAAGAACTATTTTTAAATTTATTTTTATTTTGTTTATTTATTTATTTTTGGTTATTTTAGATTTCACAAACCAATATTTTTGTTTGAAATGCGCATCTAGCTACTTAATGCTTTAAGTTACGGTTTTCGGGTGATATTCTATACTAATAATTAACACCGTAGTGACAATTTTTTAAATGTTTTCCTTTATAAATATTAATTTGAACACACCGTATATACGTCTATCTATACTTCAATTGATTGCAAAATTTCTTTCATAACGAGCGTATTTTCTATGCGATCTGGGAATTTATTTACGGAAATGTAGGTCTTGTATTTCCTGGGCCACGGCTGTACGAGTAATATGCTCGTACCACTTGATAGTTACCGAATTCCCGGTTGGAAATCCTTGACCAAACTCCACGGAGACTGAAATAACATACGCCGCAAATAAACACCTCAACAATAATTGTTTTAATGAGATACTCAGGTATCACATTGCAATCGTTCGTAATCTGAAATAGCAATCGAGAATAAGATGTAAATACAAAAACACACATAAATGTGCAAAATACACATTACCAGGGGCGGCCAAAGAAATGTATGGATTTATATGCAAGATATTTGTTCTGCCTTTAATAAATAAGAAATAAAAATGATAAAAGGAATCAAAAATAAAATCGAGTGAAAGCTCCCATTTTAGCTTTGGCAAAACACTTTTTTTTCGATTTTTTTAGTACCAATTTTATTAATTCGTCTTACATATCGTAGTTCAAAGAAAATAGTTTCCTTGTATTTAAATTGAGCTAAATTTTAATCGAAACTGTTAGAGACGACCTTTTTTATATATTAATTTACTGGCTTTACTTGACAAAAAAATTAAATCAACCAAAAAATGTTTTATATAGTAAATTAATTTTATTAATTTTCAAATTTTCATCGTACGTTCCAATTATTATTATTTTTTTAATGATGATAAAATGCGTCGATTTTATTTTTGATTGATTTGATCATTTTTAGTTATAATCTATTAAAGACAGAACAATATTACGTATATTTTATTATACTAGATTTTTATATACTTTATTTATTATACTTTATTCGAAATTACTTGATATCACACATATAGGCTCGCTAAAGAAATTCTTTGTGCATCCCCCTACAAAGACTTAATTTTTAACCTAAAATACAATATTTAAGAAACCTCAATATATAATTTTAGCTTTGTAGGAAATCAGCAAGTCAAGAGATTTATATATCTGCATATACATGTGTATCCGCAAATAATTTAAAATTATATCTATCTATACGGGCTTTGAGATAATTGGTAACAATGGTACAAACACGTTATACAATAGTAGTATAACGTGTATACAAGTACAATAGTACAAGTACAAGTACAAGTACAATAGTATACAAGTACAATCGACCAGATAAACTATGGTCATGAATCATTAGTGGTATCTATTGGCAGAAGTTTGTCCCTAATTTGGAGACGTCGCTCTTAAACATTTTTGTCTCCACATAAAACACACAGAATTACCTTCAAAAATGACACAGCTTAAAACCATAAAAACTCTACGCCATAAAAATATTCGAACCTATACAGGGTGTTCCATTTGATATGAGCGCAATAAAAACTCTTCTAAAAAGAATGATGCATTTTCTCCCTACATTATACTCGAATTTATTTTTAAACGAATATAATTTCTTCAAAAAAATTATTGCATTCGTAAAAATTTGCCGTGGATGAAGAAATTCCGGGTACGTGTTGAACAATGTCTTGAACATCTTGAACAATCTTGAACATGTTTTTTAAAACCCATAAAAACAAAACTGTTTTTTATGTAGTTTCAGAAATAAATACAAATTTTTACAAAAACAATCCCGGTGAGTGACAGAGGTATCTTTATTGTGCTACTGAAGATGGGGGCGTAGCCTCCGAAATGCGCATCTAGCTAATAGAAAGCTTCGTTAATTTTTTATACTCCTTCAAAATGTGGGAGATCTTTATACCGCGCCCTGTATTAGTTTACCTATATTTTGCAGTTTATATATCGAACATTTCTATTATAAAATAATGAGATTTTTAAATAACGCACTCGTTATATTTTAATTAACTTTGAACCGAATTTTATGGGCTTTTTTGATACATGATTATTATAGATAATGTACAAAAATAATTATTATGTTAATACTTAATTGAAAATTGATTAAATGATTCAAAATTAAAGCGTTAAAGTCTTAATTGCAGTTATTTAGATATTTAGAACGTGTAGATTAATTAAAATTTTATTCTTATCAATAATTTTGGTGTTCCAAGCAAGTTTTTCGTATTATGCAAGTCATTTATTAAGCTTATACAGAAACTATACAGAGCTTATACAGATACAGAACCATTAAAATGAAAAAAATAAATAAATAAAGCAGAAGAAAGAATTTTTCGACGAAGACTTATTGTAAAGGTTGAAGGAACAACATGGCCGGTGCAACTTTAGGTGCAGTGAAAACATTGACCTCAACAAATATCTTACAATAATCGATATTAGATTGCAAAAATCTAAAATAAAAATATTTATCTACATACGAATAATAATATGAACAAATATTTAATAAGTATGTATATATTAGTTCAATTTTCTAGCTTTGTAGTAAATAATAACACGCATAAATGATTGTAGACTGTCTATACTTGCGTTGAAATATTTACCGCATTCGTATTTCGATAGCAATGCCTCATATGATACGTGTCTTATAAATAATTAATGAGATTGGTTATTAATAAACTATCGTGCCTATAGAATCGTGCCTAACTTTTAACTTCAAAATAACAGACGGTGTGGTAAACATTTTATACGATGAAATTCAATAAATTTAAATTTGTTTAAAAAACGATGTCGTTAACCGAAATAATGTCATACAATAAAATCGTCGATACGCATAACTATAAATCGGTATAAAAGGCATTTAGTATAACCATAAACTAGGAAGACTTCATCAATTTCAAAATGATGGGGAAAAATTGCGCAGTGTTGTGGAATATCAGTTTTTAAAGTTTGCAGACTTTAAGTGTGCAGTCTACAATACAGGGCGGAGTAATAACGACCTTACGCAATTTTAGGAGAATCATTTTTCTATGCGACATTTCTCGCCAATGTAGGTATATTGCACAAGTAGCCCAAACGTTGATAGCGAATAAGAACTACTTACTTTGTAAACATTTCGTTGTATCACAATATTCCCCAACGAATAATTTAAGTATAAGTCGTTTAATTAACGACTACTTATTAAATATCGCGAAATAATATTTAAATTAACTTAATTGATTAAAAGAAATGCCGAAATATTATATAATCCAACCCGAGGGGCGGATAATTACGAAATAAGGTAAATACGGAAAATATGAGTACATTTCTGAAAATATAGAAAATATTAGTGTCAAATGTCGAATGAATATCTGGAAGTATCGGTAAATACGAATGAATACCAATGTTACAGAAAATCTCTAGGAAATATCTTAAATATCGGTAAATACGGGAAATACGAGTGAATATTTGTAAATACGAGTAATATTAGTACAAGGAAATAGTACAAGTAAATACCAATAAACGAATGAATACCAATGTTACAGGAAATCTCAGGAAATATCTTAAATATCGGTAAATACGGGAAATAAGAGTGAATATCAGTAAATACGAGTAATATTAGTACAAGGAAAGAGTACAAATAAATACCAGTAAATACCAATGAATACCAATGTTACAGGAAATCTCAGGAAATATCTTCAATATCGGTAAATACAGGAAATATGAATGAATATCAGTAAATACGAATGAATACCAATGTTACAGGAAATCTCAGGAAATATCTTAAATATCGGTAAATACGGGAAATACGAATGAATATCAGTAAATACGAGTAATATGAGTACAAGGAAATAGTACAAGTAAATACCAGTAAATACGAATGAATACCAATGTTACAGGAAATCTCAGGAAATATCTTAAATATCGCTAAATACGGGAAATACGAATGTTAGTTAAAGAGTCCGCCATCCTAAAGATTGGTTGGAAACAGCACGCCATGCCGATCTATCCTGAGCTAATCCCTTCATCTCCCTATAGCTATTCATCTCAACGTCTTCAACTATCTGACTCACATACTCCAATCTAGGCCTACCTACCCCTCTCTTTCCCTCCACTCTACCTTCTATGATCAATTGCATAATCCCCCCATGCTTAAGAATATGCCCTACTAATCTGTCTCTCCTACGCTGTAACACTCTCCAGATACTTCTCTTCTCCCCTACTAACTCTAGTACAGCTTCATTTGTTACTTTTTCTTCCCAACCAATCCTCATCATCCTCCTATAACACCACATTTCAAGTGCTTCTAATCTACGCTTCTCTTCCTTTCCTATAGTCCACGCCTCACACCCGTACAGTGCTACACTCCAAACATATACCTTCAGTAATCTTTTTCTAATACCCAAGTCAATATTTGATCTTAAAATCTGTTCTTTTTCTACGAATGCCTTCCTACCCTGTGCTATCCTACACTTTATATCTACCTTGCTTCGATTATCTTTTGTGATTCTACTGCCTAAATAACAAAAATCTGACACTTCTTCGATTCTATTATCTCCTATTGTGATCCTCATTTTTCTACTGCATTCCTTTTTGTCACACCTCATCACTTTAGTTTTACCTATATTTATTTTCATGTTAAAATCCCTAGTCAATACTGCCTGCATACCATTCAATACCCTTTCTAAATTCTTTTCGCTTTCTTCCAATATAGCTATATCGTCGGCGAATCTCAGCATATATATTTTCTCTCCCTGTACATTCACACCTACACTATACTCTTCTTTTACTTTGTTTATTGCATCTTCTATATATAGATTAAATAATAACGGTGAGCGTGTACATCCCTGCCGAACTCCCTTCCCTATTTTTGCTACCTCTTCTTCCCCCTCAATTCTAACTAAGGCAGTTTGGTGTTTATATAAATTAAAAATTATTCTCCTATCCTTATAATCTATACCCGTTTCTTTTAAAATTCTAAACATTATGTCCCAATCTACATTATCAAATGCCTTTTCTAAATCTACAAAAGCTATGCAAGTTACCTTTCTTACCCTCTTTCTTTTTTCTACTACCGTTCTTAGTGCTAGAATCGCCTCTCTCGTCCCTCTGTTTTTCCTAAAACCAAACTGATCTTCTCCTAGCCTTTCCTCTACTTTATTTTCTAATCTCCTATAAATAATCTTTAACAATATCTTCGATGCATGTGATAGTAGGCTAATGGTCCTATAGTTCTCACACAAATTAGCTCCTATTTTCTTCGGCATTGTTACTATTCTACTACGCTGAAAATCCTGTGGTACTTCTCCCTTCTCATATATTTTACAAACTAACTTGTATAATCGCTCCTGCATTTTCCCCCTGCGTGTTTTATTAATTCGGCTGGTATCATATCAATCCCCGCTGCTTTGTTATTCCGTAAATCATTTAATGCTCTATGAAACTCTGACCTAAGTATGCTAGGACCTAAGTCATCCTCATCTATCTGTTCCACACTTTCTAGCTCCTCCATGTCCTGCCTACCTTTATATAAATCTTCAAGATACTCCTTCCATCTTCTAGCTTTTTCCTTATTTTCCGTGAGTTCCTTACCCTGCTTATAATACGAATGAATATCAGTAAATACGAGTAATATGAGTACAAGGAAATAGTACAAGTAAATATCAGTAAATACGAATGAATACCAATGTTACAGGAAATCTCAGGAAATATCTTAAATATCGCTAAATACGAAAAATACGAGTGAATATCAGTAAATACGAGTAATATTAGTACAAGGAAATAGTACAAGTAAATACCAGTAAATACAAATGAATACCAATGTTACAGGAAATTTCAGGAAATATTTTAAATATCGGTAAATACGGGAAATACGAATGTATATCAGTAAATACGAGTAATATTAGTACAAGGAAATAGTACAAGTAAATACCAGTAAATACGAATGAATACCAATGTTATAGGAAATCTCAGGAAATATCTTAAATATCGGTAAATACGAAAAATACGAGTGAATATCAGTAAATACGAGTAATATTAGTACAAGGAAAGAGTACAAGTAAATACCAGTAAATACGAATGAATACCAATGTTATAGGAAATCTCAGGAAATATTTTAAATATCGGTAAATACGGGAAATACGAATGAATATCAGTAAATACGAGTAATATTAGTACAAGGAAATAGTACAAGTAAATACCAGTAAATACGAATGAATACCAATGTTATAGGAAATCTCAGGAAATATTTTAAATATCGGTAAGTACGGGAAATACGAGTAAATAGGTAAATACGAGAATTATTAGTACAAGGAAAAATTGGAAAGAAAATACAAGGAAATATTGGAAATATCAACAAATGCAAGAAAATACAGAAAATCCTTGGAAAAAAACGTATTTTTTTTGCAAAATGTGAATAACGTGTAGAAAATTTTGCACTTGTCCTTGCAAATGAATAAATAATGGCTGATAAGTTTAATTGATACTTTGGCGAGTATTTCGAGATTCAGTATGGTATCCAATCTTATAATCATTAGAACTATATAACAACTAGATTTTTGCATTTACAAAAAAAAATGTACATAACGAATATTGTCGGTTTGATATTTACAAGGAATTAAAAATTAACCATAATGAATTAAATGTACAAACATTTTTTTTTGTACTTTGGAACCGTAGCTTCATTTTATTTCATATGATAAGACTATTATATTGTTGTTTGTTTGGTATCAACAAATTTCGTTGTTAAATAATATTGATGGGAACTTCTAGCTAACATTAAATGATGAAATATAAATATATCTGCTACAATGAAAAAACATACAGCCGTACATTTGTATATTTAAAATAATTTACATATTACGTAGTTTGCAATTTTATGAAATAGCATGCTGGAATTTTAATAAAATTTTTGCAAAATTACTTTAGTCTACCACGAAATAAACGCATGGTATTTAAATAAGAAATAACGTTATAGTTTAGCTTTAAAAAATGAAAATATATAAATAAGCTACTGAGTTTATCATCATGTACATAATAATTTTTTATATTTGCACGAACTATACACAAGTCCAATGTAAGTATGTTTTATATCAAATATTATATATATTTTTGACAATAAATGTAAAAAATATTACCTCATAAAAATTACTAAGTTGCAACTAAATGTTTATCATGACGTTTTTCTATACTATTAATTAATTTTATCATCTAATATCAAATTTATTGATTTATATCTAGTAAAATATGTCAAGTGCAGACACCATTGTTGCTCTGGAAATTTGATTAAAACGAAAACTACATGATTTTGTAATATAATAGCGTATCTACAATTTCGACAAATCAAACGTGCAAATCATTTTGTAATTAGCCAAATATTGTAGATTTAATTTGAAGATTAAATAGTAATAATCATAATTGAACAAAATGTTGAACATTTCTATGCTGCTTTATTCTAATATTATGTAAGTACTTGAAGGATGCCTATATTGGCTTGGAAGTAATTAAAAGTATCTGATGGTCTATTTCTTAGATTTAGTTATGAAGCAATTATAGTAAAATATTTAACCTCACAATTTTATTAAATAATAATACTAAACCTCCTTGAAGTAGGCATTTAACGCATTTTAATTTTAACGACTAGTTAGTTAAAGAGTCCGCAATCCTAAAGATTGGTTGGAAACAGCACGCCATGCCGATCTATCCTGAGCTAATCCCTTCATCTCCCTATAGCTATTCATCTCAACGTCTTCAACTATCTGACTCACATACTCCAATCTAGGCCTACCTACCCCTCTCTTTCCCTCCACTCTACCTTCTATGATCAATTGCATAATCCCCCCATGCCTAAGAATATGCCCTACTAATCTGTCTCTCCTACGCTGTAACACTCTCCAGATACTTCTCTTCTCCCCTACTAACTCTAGTACAGCTTCATTTGTTACTTTATCTTCCCAACCAATCCTCATCATCCTCCTATAACACCACATTTCAAGTGCTTCTAATCTACGCTTCTCTTCCTTTCCTATAGTCCACGCCTCACACCCGTACAGTGCTACACTCCAAACATATACCTTCAGTAATCTTTTTCTAATACCCAAGTCAATATTTTATCTTAAAATCTGTTCTTTTTCTACGAATGCCTTCCTACCCTGTGCTATCCTACACTTTATATCTACCTTGCTTCGATTATCTTTTGTGATTCTACTGCCTAAATAACAAAAATCTGACACTTCTTCGATTCTATTATCTTCTATTGAGATCCTCATTTTTCTACTGCATTCCTTTTTGTCACACCTCATCACTTTAGTTTTACCTATATTTATTTTCATGTTAAAATCCCTAGTCAATACTGCCTGCATACCATTCAATACCCTTTCTAAATTCTTTTCGCTTTCTTCCAATATAGCTATATCGTCGGCGAATCACAGCATATATCTTTTCTCTCCCTGTACATTCACACCTACACTATACTCTTCTTTTACTTTGTTTATTGCATCTTCTATATATAGATTAAATAATAACGGTGAGAGTGTACATCCCTGCCGAACTCCCTTCCCTATTTTTGCTACCTCTTCTTCCCCCTCAATTCTAACTAAGGTAGTTTGGTGTTTATATAAATTAAAAATTATTCTCCTATCCTTATAATCTATACCCGTTTCTTTTAAAATTCTAAACATTATGTCCCAATCTACATTATCAAATGCCTTTTCTAAATCTACAAAAGCTATGCAAGTTACCTTTCCTACCCTATTTCTTTTTTCTACTACCGTTCTTAGTGCTAGAATCGCCTCTCTCATCCCTCTGTTTTTCCTAAAACCAAACTGATCTTCTCCTAGCCTTTCCTCTACTTTATTTTCTAATCTCCTATAAATAATCTTTAACAATATCTTCGATGCATGTGATAGTAGGCTAATGGTCCTATAGTTCTCACACAAATTAGCTCCTATTTTCTTCGGCATTGTTACTATTCTACTACGCTGAAAATCCTGTGGTACTTCTCCCTTCTCATATATTTTACAAACTAACCTGTATAATCGCTCCTGCATTTTTCCCCCTGCGTGTTTTATTAATTCGGCTGGTATCATATCAATCCCCGCTGCTTTGTTATTCCGTAAATCATTTAATGCTCTATGAAACTCTGACCAAAGTATGCTAGGACCTAAGTCATCCTCATCTATCTATTCCACACTTTCTAGCTCCTCCATGTCCTGCCTACCTTTATATAAATCTTCAAGATACTCCTTCCATCTTCTAGCTTTTTCCTTATTTTCTGTGAGTTCCTTACCCTGCTTATCACATATAATGTTACCCTTTGGTTTTACTTTAGAAAAATGTGACTTAATTTTCCTGTAGCCCAAATCTACTTTACCTCTTCTCATATCCTCCTCAATATCCTCACAGTTTCCTTTTATCCACTCTTCTTTCGCTAGCTTGCATTTCCTATTAATTAAGTTCCTTAGTTCCTTATATTTTTTTCTGTCCTGCTTCTGTGTTTCCAATTTTAATTTTCCTTCTTGCTTCTATCATTTCAACTATTTCTTCCCTGATCCATTCCCTCCTACCTGCCCTTTTCTTTGTGCCTAATACTTCATTTGCTGCTGTAGTTAACCCATTTCTGATTTCCCTCCATTCGCAATCTATGTCGCTCCTAGATGTTCCATTAGCCATGATTTCTACTTTCTGCTTGTACTTTTCACATACATCAGCTAATTTTAACTATTTTAACGACTAACTGTCGGCTATTTAAAGCGTAGGATAATCGACGTTTAGGATAAATGACGAATAGGATATTTGACTGTTAGGAGCAGCGCCGGTAGGATGAATGACGAGTAGGATGAATGGTCGGTAGGATAAATGGTGTGCTCCGATTTTAACACATCAGCTGTCATTTTTAAAGCAGCTTTTCCGTTACAATCGCGATATTTGACACGTAACGTCAATTTGAATTTTTCGATTATAGCTGGATTATAAAATATTTCCGCATTTCTCGTAATTTCTTGTACTTTAAATCAGTTTCAAATATTATTTCACTATATTACGGTAAGTATTTGTTTTTATCATTTTATAAATTTTAATTTCTTGATATTTGGAACGTAATTATTTATAATTATTTATATACTATTTATTTCATTTATAATTATGCTTTTAACAAAATAAGCTTTTAATAAATGTTCTGTTGCTTTTTATTCACGTTTTATTATACCTACTCTATTTATATTTTTATTTTTAAATGACGTTTTATTTATAATTATGCAGAAATGCACTATTTTATTTATATAATTTGATCACACTTTGAATAAAGTACACCTCTATTTCAAAGAAAGTCCATATGGATACGTAGATATACTTCATAAAGAATGTATTAGTGTACCAGCACCATCTATTATGAATTCCTTACACTACGCTCTGCTAAAAATGGCCCAAATCAAGTAATTTCATATTTTTATGCTGGATTGCAAGGGTTTAGTAACGTTAGCCCAACTATTAAACGAAAGCAAATTAAATTACGCAATTTTTACTGATTGTAGATAAGTTGTCTAGCTATGGAACGATCAAACTTTTTTCTAATTTTTTTCACTAGCTTCCTCGATAAAACAACGTCTGAAAATCTTTTTTTTTTTATGAAAGTTAAGAATTTTTTTTCGACATGTTATTGAAAATTTAAAAATATAAGAAATATACCATTCAAAAGCCCCATCATTTGGAAATGTTCCCTAAAAATATTGTACAAAAATAATCGAAATTGGGGAAATGCTATACACGCTGTCGAACCCCTGCCGTTTCGATTGCAAGGGTTTACTAACGTTAGCCCAACTATTAAACGAAAGCAAATTAAATTACGCAATTTTTACTGATTGTAGATAAGTTGTCTAGCTATGGAACAATCAAACTTTTTTCTAATTTTTTTCACTAGCTTCCTCGATAAAACAACGTCTGAAAATTTGTCTTTTTCAATGAAAGTTATGACTTTTTTCGACATGTTATGAAAATTAAAAAAATTGTATAAACTGTTCAAAAGCTACATTCGTTAGGAACATTTTGGAAATGCTGGCCTTAAGTCAGTAATTCGTATGCATTATTAACAATATAAGACATATGCAATATCCCTACTTTGTCGTATGGAAAGAAACAAATTCTACTCCAAACGCTTGGTCAAAGAATATATCACTCAAGTATACTACTCGCCATTAAAAAGTAAACTTGACAAGCGAAAAAATATGGCTTGCTTTGAAAATTGCTTCAATACAACACAGCTTCAATTATTCTAATTACATTTACTTATTTCTCTATAGCGGTGGCCTAAGCAACCTTCTCTACCACATATCTCTGCCAGAGCACCTTACTGCCACCCCAGCAATCCTACCAGCATCCCCTACCACCGATTCAACAGACAAAGGACGCACAAACGAGCCTCGAGAGGTTCTCATACGCGTCTATGGCCAAACACACGGAGAGAGAGCCCTGGAGTCTCTAATCACAGATAGTGTGATCTTTACCCTCTTATCAGAGCGAGGATTAGGTCCGAAATTGCACGGCATCTTCCCCGGTGGCAGGATTGAGCAGTTTATCAACGCCAGGCCGTTGCTCACCATGGAACTGGCCAAGGAGAACTTATCCAGGCAAATTGCGCAGAAGATGGCCATTATACACACAATGGAGGTGAGATATGAATATCTGATTTTATGGCATTTCCTCGTTCTTTCGGTATAATCATGTTTTTATATTATCACAGATTGTAAGTGTAAGAGGTTTCGAAGGATATTGAGCGTAGTATTTTTTAGCGTACAATTATTTGTGTTAAGTTAACTGTTTTATAATTATAGTTCGAATTTTAACAATAAGGCTAAGGTAAACATAATGAAGGAACTATTATTGTAAAATATAGCGAAAACTATAACTGAAAATTTCAGGCCCTTTCTTAGATAATTTCTATCAAACTACGTTTTTGAATAACATTCTACTAATTTGGATTTTAATGTTGATCTAATACTTGCAGAAAATCACCAGTTATTACCACCATGTGCCTTCACTACCACATTTTGGCTAGAATGCAAGATATTGGTAAATTTGTAGATTGATATAGTTAAAAAATATATCAAAATCGATCGATTGGAGCACTGTTTTATAGAAATGTATTAGTAATTTTTTTCCAACTGGCGAACGTCCGCGGCTGCAAGGGTATGCGCACTCGTCTTACCTGTATATCTTTAGTAGAGAACTTGGCGTAAAATTTGAGGTTAAATAAAGCTATAATACATAAGAGCCTTAGAATCAAAATTAAAGTTTATTTTGCCGTACTTTTGAATTTACTGTTTAATTTCATTTCAATAACAACCAGGTTAGCAATCATTATAATGGAGGTAGCTATTGTTTTAAGGCGTATTTTTTTGTATACGTTTATATGTGGAAAGTCAGCCATTTTTAACGAGTGTTTCTGAATTCTTAAAATTCTAATGGCGAAACTCGCAATTGGAAACAATTTGTTATTGTCAATTCCGAGTGTGCTCAAATGTATTTTTTTAATTAATTTCCGTATTTGCGACACAATTTTAAATGAATTAAAAAAAACCAATACATCGAAAAATTCACGTGTAAAGTGCTAAAGCAAAATGAACAAAATTTTGCGTTTTTTCGATATAAATATTTTTTTAAGTACTTTTGAACAATTTAAATAATTAGATAAAATTATTCCTTCATTAACGTTACCTTATCTATCAGGAGAGTTAACAAACAACAAACTATTTAAATTTGTTTATTTAACAAAAAATTTTTTTGCTTTTCAAATTCGCAATTTATTTATTTATTTATTATTGAACTGTTTCTTTCGGTAAATATTGTTGCGTACTTAAAATGTTTCCACGTTATTCATTTAGTTGTTAATATCTTATTCCATAATTATCATTTGTATCGTATTTACAAGAATATAGTGGTCTGTTTATTGTAAAAAATATTTATTTTCAATTTGAGTTGAAAATAATTTTTCGGTGATCTTTCACTAGTTTAAAAACAATATTATTGATTAAGCCTTCAGAGATGTACTATAAAAGGAAATCGCGCAAAAAGGTTATCAGATAGATAACGAAATGAATCATTTGCAGTCTCTGGCAATAGGTGAATATTTTTTTCATGAATTTTTTACACAATAGTGTGTTTTCTTAATTACTATATTATATTTCAAATTCAGTATTAATATTTTATGATAGACTCGTCAATATGGTTTTAGGTAGTAAAATTTTGTTGATCGTTTATTGGGATTAAAGTTCAAAATGTTTCATATAAAATGGCTTCTTTGTAAAAAAAAACAACTCAATCCTAGATTAAAGCATTGTTACTATCCCATTAGAATATACTGGGTGTTCAGCAGTATCAGCACTCCATGATGGCGAGAAATTGAAATGGGCATCGATTATAAACAATCTATTTACTATAAACATTTTCCGATTTTCCGTTAGCTACAAAATCTGTCTTCTCTTCCGAAATTTTATTCATAGTACTTGATAGTATAGAATATAACCCAATTACCGTAACGGAAAGCATTAAGTTAAGTATTAGGAGCATTTAGCTCAGTTCAGATTAAATATAAAACATAAAAGTGCTGTAGCCGAGCATATTTTTGACTAACTCAGGTCATCCTATTCAAATTAGTTCACTTAAATTGCTTAAAAGTGTTTTGAATTATTCCGAGTTAAATGCTTATGAAAGTATATTTATTTAACACCGTAGTGGTAACTTTTAAAAAGTGTTTTTTTATAAGAGAAAATTATACCTTCCTTATTTTATATAGTTAAATATAATTTTATATAATTTTTGTATAATTTTATAAAATTGGAGATAAAATTGACGGAGAAATATGTAACATTTCGTAGATCTTTCCTTTTATTATAAGGCAAACCAAAAAGAACGTAGCAAGAATCAGCCCCTAACCTCAATTATATTGTCTGAAATTGTAATTTTTTTAAAGATAATAAACCAGCGTACGAAACAAATTTAGATGCCATCGAGGATATCATATTCACCTGTCAATTATTAAAACTCCAACTTTAAAATATCTTATTGAAAGATTGTCAAACAAAAAGAAAATCAAATAAGTCTATAGTACAACTATAAAAAAAAATATTTGTCTCACTGTCGACTTTTTCTAATATTGCACAAAATATTAATTTATGCTGATTATATTTAACGTAGTTTAAGCTGAGTCTTTCGAGAAGACATATTTTAAGCCAGTTGATTGAAATAACGAATGCTATTTAAGTCAAAGAATGGTGTTTATAGCGAACGAAGGTTATAATTTCGTCTTTGTCCTTTCTATCGATTGAGTAAATATATGTACTTAATCAATGTCCATGTTTTTTGAACCGTGTCTAAAATATAACACGTTGTATTTGAAGAGTCTTTCAGAATATTATAAACTGTATGACAATGTTTACAATGCAATAATATTCTCTGATAATATTAATTAATATAAAATGTGATAAGTGATAAGTGATAAGAATGCTCATTATTGTAACAAACCGCAATAATTTATCTTAGGGTTTATCGAAATTATAGTACATGTTCATGATATGAAATTATCAATGAAAAATTTGTTCGTTTTATAAAAATTTTACAATGAACGATGAAAAAAAGATGAATTAAATTTAAAAAATTATCACTACGGTGTTAATTATTAGTATAGAATATCACCCAAATATCGTAACTTAAAGCATTAAGTAGCTAGATGCGCATTTCGAAGGCTATGCTCCCATCTTCAGTAGCACAAGATAAAAACAAAATAAAATACCCTGAATTAGTTAGAATATTTCAAATGGGAGCGAATGGTAGCGGCATTGGCTCGCTGGATCGTGTGGTTTGGGAGAAGTATTTCAAAAATGGCATATAATATGACCTATAAATCTTTTAAAACAATATAAATTAATAATTAACGAAGCCAACAAGTAACGACAATAAACATTCGTTTGTCAAACCTGAAATAACCAAAAAATAATAATAAAATTGTTATTAAATAAATTAAATAGACAAGATTAAATTTGGCCTGAATCTAAATTTATTAAATTAAATTTAGATTTATGAATATATATATACTTTCATAAGCATTTAACTCGGAATAATTCAAAACACTTTTAAGTCATTTAAGTGAACTAATTTGAATAGGATGACCTGAGTTAGTAAAACATATGCTCGGCTACAGCACTTTTATCTTTTCTATTTAATCTGAAATGAGCTAAATGCTCCTTTTAATCTAGTTTCAATTGGTCTACGTGTTTGTCTTCTATATATACTTTAGGACAACTAGAACAAGATATTTCATAAATACCATATTTTTTATTGAAATCAATAAAATCTTTAGGATTTCCTAGAAAATTAGCAAGACTATTAGAAGTATTATATGTTACTTTAAAATTATATTTATTTTAAATACTATCTACTAAACCACGTGCAATTATAGGATCAAATGATAATTTAACGAATTTTGGAGTAGAATTATTACTTTTGAACGACTAATATTTCTAATATCTCTTAAGCGTTCTTTCAACTCTGGTAGGATGTGACCGCAAAGTATTATATTAAACGGTAAAAACATTTTCAAATATAACGCATATTTTTGACACCATAACCGACTAATATTTACAATTCTAGCGGTAATAGAAAAATATTGCACACAGGCGTTCCACAAAAGTCCCGCATAAAATTTTTATCTCTCTATTGCGTTATTTGCGAACGCTCAGACATGTAAATTGATTTATTTGTTTGGCCATCTTTTGGTAATATATTTAACTATTTTAATTCAACGCCCTACCATCCACGTAACCTCACTTTTTTTCAAATATCAATGTCATATGTGGGTTCATTCAAAAGCTTTATAAAAAAATATGACCGTAACTATAGAATAGATACATGATGATTGTGTTTCTTTTGTTTTTACAATTTTGTTTAACTATTTTTTAACTCATAACAATTGACTCGTATATAAATGTCAAATGTGGATTTGACATTATATATATATATATATATATATATATATATATATATATATATATATATATATATTGTTGACTTTTAAGACTGACGTTACTTCTGCTCAGTTCGTTATTTAAAAAAACGACTTAAAAATGGCATTATCATATTGAAATTTTAATGTAGCTATATATTTTTATTTGTGAAAGAATACTGTGTTGTGATATCTTTTTTATTTTACCAATTATTTGGTTAAAAATTATAAAAAATGATATGTCGCTCTGAGTGTAGTACAAATCCCTAGAAAGCACGACCGACACTACATGGTGTGAGGTTATTTTGTACCTGTCACTATAGAAATATTTCTGTCAAAAGATCTGAATAGATCATTGTTATACATTCAATATGTGCTACTTTTCGTGTTACGGGGCGATTAAGAAGAATGTTTTTAGGGTGCCAATGCAAGGAAATGTTTGGGAATCCTCGATTTACAGCTTAAATTACTGTTGCCCAAAAATCATGATCAACACTTTTTTATATATATAATATTTCATCTTTGATTGAGAAAACTGTTCATTCACGATTTACAGTTAATAATATTGTTTTAAAAACTAATTGAAATTTCAATTCGTTCAATATTTAAGCGGCAAATCATTAAATTATAAGACAAAATCGTTTCGGCTCAAGTATTGAACCTTGCGGAGAACCTCGAAATACTGAAAGACTCGCAATATACAAATATCAATACCGCAATATTGCAATTAAATTAATTAACAGACCACTATGTTCCTTTCTTGTACTTGTCATATATAGGGTGTGTTTTTTTCTGCTCCATGTTTTAGTGGTCAGGGTTTTACTGATCGCTGATCTGAGTACAAGTGGCGTCTTTTGACGCGGCCCACGGGCCATGGGGCGTCCAAATTGTCGTTTAGATTCGAGGCATAGCCTCAATTTTAACGGGCTCCCACCTGAGCCATTTCGGGACAAATCTACTATAAGGGACCAACGCTAGAGGCTGCCCAGACCAATCACTGATAGTAGGAATCTACTATTAATACACTTTTTCTATAAATTAAAATTGAAATTAAACATTTGTCTCAGTGCAATCTAAAGTTGCAGCAAAAATATTTTTTGACAATCTCTTTTTCTCATTTTTTAACATTCATCAACCAAAAATATTATTAAACATTCTCTAGGTGCCTAATACCTGAACTTAATTTTTATTCACACAAATATCCAAAATTATCTTTAAATATTTGTGCATAAAGTCTTGCATAAAAAGTTATTTCAAATAACATGTTCGCCCACACATATTTATTTAAGTATAATCAATCACAGCTGTTTGTTATGCTAATAAGAAAAAAAAAAATGCAAGAGATAACTGTCAAGTTCTTGCTGTTTAAATTTTACAATTATACGTACTGCAACAAAATAGTCTGCAATCTGATTAGATTAAAACTGTTTAAATTGTATCATGGAATTTAGA
The DNA here is from genome assembly GCA_947310635.1 of Leptodirus hochenwartii. NCBI lineage: Eukaryota > Metazoa > Arthropoda > Insecta > Coleoptera > Leiodidae > Leptodirus > Leptodirus hochenwartii. Next base: position 5,764,584 of record OX371186.1, read on the forward strand.
AATTTTTTCGAATCTCTGTTACAAAATTTCGCTTCAATGAAATACGGAAAATTACTAAATGAGATTTCAAATTCCATCATATGTCATTGATTGTTATCTGGATTCAGAATAAATGCTCGAAATAAGTGATTGATTCATGAAGCTTTATAGATTTTTGAATACGTAACGGACAAACGATATTTATTCCCAAATTCCTTTCATTGTCAACAGTAAAAAGACCTTCCTCTAATATATTGACAAATAATTTAGAAAATAGCGTATATATAAAAATTGATAAAACCCGCATTAATTTTCCACAATTCATTACATCAGAGAACTTTATAGAGATAGGTATTAAAATCAATGCATGCGAAATATGAATGACTAGAAGGAAATCGATTCATTTAACGAAATGCCAATAACATTTTATCATTGTAATATAAGTTGCCTAATATTCGTGTATTCATACTTCACTAAACTATATTGTACAATTCACCATACATCTATTATTTTCTGCAAAATGATCAACGGAAATGTTCAAATAAAATCAAAATAATTTTATTTATCGGCTGAAAAAAGATTTACAGAAAACTCATATTTTTTCTTTTTATTATCCCAAACGATTTATAGGTCCCCTTACATAAAGAGCCAAGATGGCTCTGGGATACTATTGAGCGGTGGCTGAAGATCTGCGAGAAGCGACTTCAAGGCACTGTACCGGATCAAGCCAAACACCTGCTCAATGCGAACCTGCGTCAAGAGAGTCAGTGGCTAAAGCAGTGCGTGACAGATCTGGATTGTCCAGTGGTGTTCTGTCATAATGACATGCAGGAGGGCAATATACTTATGTGCCTAGACGAGAATGAGAATATTGGAGGTACCACTGGACAGGAGAGAGATGACAATGATGATGACGACGCGAAGTTGGTACTCATAGGTTGGTACTTCAAGAAATTTCCAGTAATATAATTTTTATTTCCAATGCGTTGAATAATGTATTTTGATTTAGGAATTCCGAAGGCATATTTTATATAAATTTAAAATCAGTGCTATAACAGATTCCCGTTGCATTTTAGTCATTTCTTGTTACTTGTGATTTTCTTTTTGGGGAAACATTTTTTTGTTTTCATGGCCTGACCTGGCCCATATGATATCCTAACCTAGCGTTCAACTTCTATTATTCGGAATTTTTTTGATGATAGAAGTTGATCATATAATTGCGCGTGGTTTAAACAGGAATGTAGATTAGACAGAAAACAAATATAATTTTAAAATAGCATATAATACTTCTAATAGTCTTGCTAATTTTCTATGAAATTCCAAAGATTTGATTGATTTTAATAAAAAAAAATCGGGTATTTATGCAATATCTTGTTCTAGTTGTCCTAAAGTATATATAAAAGTGCTGTAGCCGAGCATATTTTTGAAACAGGTCATCCTATTCAAAAAATACATAATATACATATATTTTATGCCTTGGATATATATTATATTCTAAATTAATTGTCAATTTCTGTAATACTTTTACGTTTTTATTATTACATTGAAACCCAAAACGTCCTTTTTATTAAATCAAGATAATTCGCCTCTGGCGCAATTTTCCCGATTTAAAATCTGAAGGTATTTATTTGAAAACATTCATTAAAAATCGCGAATGCCTTTTTTTTTATTTAAACATCGATGTAATAACCAAAATAGTGACTGATTCTCCAAAGTTGAAATTTTTTTATACGATTTAAATGAAAAAAAAACAACTTTATATTAAAAAGTGACGATATTTCCTAAGTTCGAGTTTCTTTTGAATTATTACAAAATATTTTTAACGTTTCAAAAGATAACAAATAATCTGAATATCAATTACTAATGGCTATATTATTAGAAATTAAAATTGATACGATATTACCTTATTTAAAGCAATTATTATTAGCTAGCTACGCGTTAAAGAAAATAATTATAGGAAATTTCTAAGGCCCGCGTACATTCAACAAATATTCATGTAAATGGAAATATTAAAATATATAATTTGTACATATTGCCTATAGCAATTACCCTTATCTATATCATGCAGGAGTATTGCGTATTAAATCTTTTTTAATAATTTTTTTAAAAGTCGTTTTTTAAATGCCTAAATCTGAGAAAATACTGTTGGTTATGTAAATTTATGGACAATAATATAGATTAAAAAAATGATTCATCACATTTTAAACAAAAAAAGTTGATAAGCCCATATGAAAATGGAACAGTCTGTATATTTAATTTTAAACACATGTTCTCAATATTCCACTGCATCGGTACGAAGCCACCCTGTATAATAAATAACGTTTTATTGATTAATATATTTTTTACAATATTTATAATCAATAACTACGTTTTAAATTCCAAGATTTGCTTTTACACGAAATCGTAAACTATTGTTCGTATTTCATGATTTTTATGTTGTAATTGTAAATATTACACATCTTTTATCTATTTTATACATCACCAAACGATTATAAAATGGATAATTACTGATGCTAGTCATTGATAACATTTTCCACTCAGTCGATGTTTAAGTTGATTGTTTTTCAGAAACCGTCAAAATACAGCATTCTCTAAATGCTTTCAGTTTTACTGAAGCATTACTGCACATTCTCAGAAAAAATGTGTTTTTACCAAGTTTTAATTTTATTTCAAAAAATATGTCACTGTCAATCATTATTATCAACATTATAGTCAATCAACAATTATTATCAGTTGAAGGAATCTATTTTTCACTCGTGTATTCGAATGTAGGTCTACTTTTTATAATTCCCCTTTTCAGGTACTTTTAACACGCCTACATTTTTCGTTTTATCTATTTCCTCAAAAACAAAATTAGCGAATGCTTTCTTTCTTTATTTTAAATTGAGAAATATACATCTGTAAAAAATCAAAAAAACAATTTTCCATGTTAATATTGTTCGTGTATATATATATATATATATATATATATATATATATATATATAATGCCTCAATGGTCATAGCATCCATTTTATCTTCATACTATTTTCAAATGATGGGTATTTTATCACAACGTGATTTTTTCATCAACTTTTCACCAACAGAAAACTAATTCTCTAACAAATTGTAAATCAAAGCCGATAGAAGAAAATTCCGAGACACGTATATAGTGAGGCAATTCACTTATTTTAATAAAAATATGTAAAAACTTTCCCGCTATAAAATCATCTGAACACGACGAGTATCAACGCAAACGTTTGTACAATTAGTTAGCATTAGATATGACCCCATATAGGGACTGCACTGATAATACACTTGGAGCGTTCGATAGATAAACGATTACCATAAACAGACGGATTAATCATAGGCAATAGAATAATCTAAATCAGAGACCTTGCTATACCTTGCTATATCACTGATTACGTTTAGAACTCGAATTCTTATGTATTACCATAACATATTATAACGTTTAATTTTTATTAATTTCGTATTTTGTAAATCAGACGTTTAATTTAATTTTTATAAAATATCTACTAAGAGTAGTTTGGTATTTTGGGCAATTCTAATATTCAGAATTTTAATGTTCATATTTGTGATGTACAATTAGTAGCATTAGATATGACCCATATAGGGACTGCACTGATAATACACTTGGAGCGTTCGATAGATAAACGATTACCATAAACAGACGGATTAATCATAGGCAATAGAATAATCTAAATCAGAGACCTTGCTATACCTTGCTATATCACTGATTACGTTTAGAACTCGAATTCTTATGTATTACCATAACATATTATAACATTTAATTTTTATTAATTTCGTATTTTGTAAATCAGACGTTTAATTTAATTTTTATAAAATATTTACTAAGAGTAGTTTGGTATTTTGGGCAATTCTAATATTCAGAATTTTAATGTTCATATTTGTGATGTACAATTAGTAGCATTAGATATGACCCATATAGGGACTGCACTGATAATACACTTGGAGCGTTCGATAGATAAACGATTACCATAAACAGACGGATTAATCATAGGCAATAGAATAATCTAAATCAGAGACCTTGCTATACCTTGCTATATCACTGATTACGTTTAGAACTCGAATTCTTATGTATTACCATAACATATTATAACATTTAATTTTTATTAATTTCGTATTTTGTAAATCAGACGTTTAATTTAATTTTTATAAAATATTTACTAAGAGTAGTTTGGTATTTTGGGCAATTCTAATATTCTGAATTTTAATGTTCATATTTGTGATGTACAATTAGTAGCATTAGATATGACCCATATAGGGACTGCACTGATAATACACTTGGAGCGTTCGATAGATAAACGATTACCATAAACAGACGGATTAATCATAGGCAATAGAATAATCTAAATCAGAGACCTTGCTATACCTTGCTATATCACTGATTACGTTTAGAACTCGAATTCTTATGTATTACCATAACATATTATAACGTTTAATTTTTATTAATTTCGTATTTTGTAAATCAGACGTTTAATTTAATTTTTATAAAATATTTACTAAGAGTAGTTTGGTATTTTGGGCAATTCTAATATTCTGAATTTTAATGTTCATATTTGTGATGTACAATTAGTAGCATTAGATATGACCCATATAGGGACTGCACTGATAATACACTTGGAGCGTTCGATAGATAAACGATTACCATAAACAGACGGATTAATCATAGGCAATAGAATAATCTAAATCAGAGACCTTGCTATACCTTGCTATATCACTGATTACGTTTAGAACTCGAATTCTTATGTATTACCATAACATATTATAACGTTTAATTTTTATTAATTTCGTATTTTGTAAATCAGACGTTTAATTTAATTTTTATAAAATATCTACTAAGAGTAGTTTGGTATTTTGGGCAATTCTAATATTCAGAATTTTAATGTTCATATTTGTGATGTACAATTAGTAGCATTAGATATGACCCATATAGGGACTGCACTGATAATACACTTGGAGCGTTCGATAGATAAACGATTACCATAAACAGACGGATTAATCATAGGCAATAGAATAATCTAAATCAGAGACCTTGCTATACCTTGCTATATCACTGATTACGTTTAGAACTCGAATTCTTATGTATTACCATAACATATTATAACATTTAATTTTTATTAATTTCGTATTTTGTAAATCAGACGTTTAATTTAATTTTTATAAAATATCTACTAAGAGTAGTTTGGTATTTTGGGCAATTCTAATATTCAGAATTTTAATGTTCATATTTGTGATGTACAATTAGTAGCATTAGATATGACCCATATAGGGACTGCACTGATAATACACTTGGAGCGTTCGATAGATAAACGATTACCATAAACAGACGGATTAATCATAGGCAATAGAATAATCTAAATCAGAGACCTTGCTATACCTTGCTATATCACTGATTACGTTTAGAACTCGAATTCTTATGTATTACCATAACATATTATAACGTTTAATTTTTATTAATTTCGTATTTTGTAAATCAGACGTTTAATTTAATTTTTATAAAATATCTACTAAGAGTAGTTTGGTATTTTGGGCAATTCTAATATTCAGAATTTTAATGTTCATATTTGTGATGTACAATTAGTAGCATTAGATATGACCCATATAGGGACTGCACTGATAATACACTTGGAGCGTTCGATAGATAAACGATTACCATAAACAGACGGATTAATCATAGGCAATAGAATAATCTAAATCAGAGACCTTGCTATACCTTGCTATATCACTGATTACGTTTAGAACTCGAATTCTTATGTATTACCATAACATATTATAACATTTAATTTTTATTAATTTCGTATTTTGTAAATCAGACGTTTAATTTAATTTTTATAAAATATTTACTAAGAGTAGTTTGGTATTTTGGGCAATTCTAATATTCAGAATTTTAATGTTCATATTTGTGATGTACAATTAGTAGCATTAGATATGACCCATATAGGGACTGCACTGATAATACACTTGGAGCGTTCGATAGATAAACGATTACCATAAACAGACGGATTAATCATAGGCAATAGAATAATCTAAATCAGAGACCTTGCTATACCTTGCTATATCACTGATTACGTTTAGAACTCGAATTCTTATGTATTACCATAACATATTATAACATTTAATTTTTATTAATTTCGTATTTTGTAAATCAGACGTTTAATTTAATTTTTATAAAATATTTACTAAGAGTAGTTTGGTATTTTGGGCAATTCTAATATTCTGAATTTTAATGTTCATATTTGTGATGTACAATTAGTAGCATTAGATATGACCCATATAGGGACTGCACTGATAATACACTTGGAGCGTTCGATAGATAAACGATTACCATAAACAGACGGATTAATCATAGGCAATAGAATAATCTAAATCAGAGACCTTGCTATACCTTGCTATATCACTGATTACGTTTAGAACTCGAATTCTTATGTATTACCATAACATATTATAACATTTAATTTTTATTAATTTCGTATTTTGTAAATCAGACGTTTAATTTAATTTTTATAAAATATTTACTAAGAGTAGTTTGGTATTTTGGGCAATTCTAATATTCTGAATTTTAATGTTCATATTTGTGATGTACAATTAGTAGCATTAGATATGACCCATATAGGGACTGCACTGATAATACACTTGGAGCGTTCGATAGATAAACGATTACCATAAACAGACGGATTAATCATAGGCAATAGAATAATCTAAATCAGAGACCTTGCTATACCTTGCTATATCACTGATTACGTTTAGAACTCGAATTCTTATGTATTACCATAACATATTATAACGTTTAATTTTTATTAATTTCGTATTTTGTAAATCAGACGTTTAATTTAATTTTTATAGAATATTTACTAAGAGTAGTTTGGTATTTTGGGCAATTCTAATATTCAGAATTTTAATGTTCATATTTGTGATGTACAATTAGTAGCATTAGATATGACCCATATAGGGACTGCACTGATAATACACTTGGAGCGTTCGATAGATAAACGATTACCATAAACAGACGGATTAATCATAGGCAATAGAATAATCTAAATCAGAGACCTTGCTATACCTTGCTATATCACTGATTACGTTTAGAACTCGAATTCTTATGTATTACCATAACATATTATAACGTTTAATTTTTATTAATTTCGTATTTTGTAAATCAGACGTTTAATTTAATTTTTATAGAATATTTACTAAGAGTAGTTTGGTATTTTGGGCAATTCTAATATTCAGAATTTTAATGTTCATATTTGTGATGTACAATTAGTAGCATTAGATATGACCCATATAGGGACTGCACTGATAATACACTTGGAGCGTTCGATAGATAAACGATTACCATAAACAGACGGATTAATCATAGGCAATAGAATAATCTAAATCAGAGACCTTGCTATACCTTGCTATATCACTGATTACGTTTAGAACTCGAATTCTTATGTATTACCATAACATATTATAACGTTTAATTTTTATTAATTTCGTATTTTGTAAATCAGACGTTTAATTTAATTTTTATAAAATATCTACTAAGAGTAGTTTGGTATTTTGGGCAATTCTAATATTCAGAATTTTAATGTTCATATTTGTGATGTACAATTAGTAGCATTAGATATGACCCATATAGGGACTGCACTGATAATACACTTGGAGCGTTCGATAGATAAACGATTACCATAAACAGACGGATTAATCATAGGCAATAGAATAATCTAAATCAGAGACCTTGCTATACCTTGCTATATCACTGATTACGTTTAGAACTCGAATTCTTATGTATTACCATAACATATTATAACATTTAATTTTTATTAATTTCGTATTTTGTAAATCAGACGTTTAATTTAATTTTTATAAAATATTTACTAAGAGTAGTTTGGTATTTTGGGCAATTCTAATATTCTGAATTTTAATGTTCATATTTGTGATGTACAATTAGTAGCATTAGATATGACCCATATAGGGACTGCACTGATAATACACTTGGAGCGTTCGATAGATAAACGATTACCATAAACAGACGGATTAATCATAGGCAATAGAATAATCTAAATCAGAGACCTTGCTATACCTTGCTATATCACTGATTACGTTTAGAACTCGAATTCTTATGTATTACCATAACATATTATAACATTTAATTTTTATTAATTTCGTATTTTGTAAATCAGACGTTCAATTTAATTTTTATAAAATATTTACTAAGAGTAGTTTGGTATTTTGGGCAATTCTAATATTCTGAATTTTAATGTTCATATTTGTGATGTACAATTAGTAGCATTAGATATGACCCATATAGGGACTGCACTGATAATACACTTGGAGCGTTCGATAGATAAACGATTACCATAAACAGACGGATTAATCATAGGCAATAGAATAATCTAAATCAGAGACCTTGCTATACCTTGCTATATCACTGATTACGTTTAGAACTCGAATTCTTATGTATTACCATAACATATTATAACGTTTAATTTTTATTAATTTCGTATTTTGTAAATCAGACGTTTAATTTAATTTTTATAGAATATTTACTAAGAGTAGTTTGGTATTTTGGGCAATTCTAATATTCTGAATTTTAATGTTCATATTTGTGATGTACAATTAGTAGCATTAGATATGACCCATATAGGGACTGCACTGATAATACACTTGGAGCGTTCGATAGATAAACGATTACCATAAACAGACGGATTAATCATAGGCAATAGAATAATCTAAATCAGAGACCTTGCTATACCTTGCTATATCACTGATTACGTTTAGAACTCGAATTCTTATGTATTACCATAACATATTATAACGTTTAATTTTTATTAATTTCGTATTTTGTAAATCAGACGTTTAATTTAATTTTTATAGAATATTTACTAAGAGTAGTTTGGTATTTTGGGCAATTCTAATATTCAGAATTTTAATGTTCATATTTGTGATGTACAATTAGTAGCATTAGATATGACCCATATAGGGACTGCACTGATAATACACTTGGAGCGTTCGATAGATAAACGATTACCATAAACAGACGGATTAATCATAGGCAATAGAATAATCTAAATCAGAGACCTTGCTATACCTTGCTATATCACTGATTACGTTTAGAACTCGAATTCTTATGTATTACCATAACATATTATAACGTTTAATTTTTATTAATTTCGTATTTTGTAAATCAGACGTTTAATTTAATTTTTATAAAATATCTACTAAGAGTAGTTTGGTATTTTGGGCAATTCTAATATTCAGAATTTTAATGTTCATATTTGTGATGTACAATTAGTAGCATTAGATATGACCCATATAGGGACTGCACTGATAATACACTTGGAGCGTTCGATAGATAAACGATTACCATAAACAGACGGATTAATCATAGGCAATAGAATAATCTAAATCAGAGACCTTGCTATACCTTGCTATATCACTGATTACGTTTAGAACTCGAATTCTTATGTATTACCATAACATATTATAACATTTAATTTTTATTAATTTCGTATTTTGTAAATCAGACGTTTAATTTAATTTTTATAAAATATTTACTAAGAGTAGTTTGGTATTTTGGGCAATTCTAATATTCTGAATTTTAATGTTCATATTTGTGATGTACAATTAGTAGCATTAGATATGACCCATATAGGGACTGCACTGATAATACACTTGGAGCGTTCGATAGATAAACGATTACCATAAACAGACGGATTAATCATAGGCAATAGAATAATCTAAATCAGAGACCTTGCTATACCTTGCTATATCACTGATTACGTTTAGAACTCGAATTCTTATGTATTACCATAACATATTATAACATTTAATTTTTATTAATTTCGTATTTTGTAAATCAGACGTTTAATTTAATTTTTATAAAATATTTACTAAGAGTAGTTTGGTATTTTGGGCAATTCTAATATTCTGAATTTTAATGTTCATATTTGTGATGTACAATTAGTAGCATTAGATATGACCCATATAGGGACTGCACTGATAATACACTTGGAGCGTTCGATAGATAAACGATTACTATAAACAGACGGATTAATCATAGGCAATAGAATAATCTAAATCAGAGACCTTGCTATACCTTGCTATATCACTGATTACGTTTAGAACTCGAATTCTTATGTATTACCATAACATATTATAACATTTAATTTTTATTAATTTCGTATTTTGTAAATCAGACGTTTAATTTAATTTTTATAAAATATTTACTAAGAGTAGTTTGGTATTTTGGGCAATTCTAATATTCTGAATTTTAATGTTCATATTTGTGATGTACAATTAGTAGCATTAGATATGACCCATATAGGGACTGCACTGATAATACACTTGGAGCGTTCGATAGATAAACGATTACCATAAACAGACGGATTAATCATAGGCAATAGAATAATCTAAATCAGAGACCTTGCTATACCTTGCTATATCACTGATTACGTTTAGAACTCGAATTCTTATGTATTACCATAACATATTATAACGTTTAATTTTTATTAATTTCGTATTTTGTAAATCAGACGTTTAATTTAATTTTTATAGAATATTTACTAAGAGTAGTTTGGTATTTTGGGCAATTCTAATATTCTGAATTTTAATGTTCATATTTGTGATGTACAATTAGTAGCATTAGATATGACCCATATAGGGACTGCACTGATAATACACTTGGAGCGTTCGATAGATAAACGATTACCATAAACAGACGGATTAATCATAGGCAATAGAATAATCTAAATCAGAGACCTTGCTATACCTTGCTATATCACTGATTACGTTTAGAACTCGAATTCTTATGTATTACCATAACATATTATAACGTTTAATTTTTATTAATTTCGTATTTTGTAAATCAGACGTTTAATTTAATTTTTATAGAATATTTACTAAGAGTAGTTTGGTATTTTGGGCAATTCTAATATTCTGAATTTTAATGTTCATATTTGTGATGTACAATTAGTAGCATTAGATATGACCCATATAGGGACTGCACTGATAATACACTTGGAGCGTTCGATAGATAAACGATTACCATAAACAGACGGATTAATCATAGGCAATAGAATAATCTAAATCAGAGACCTTGCTATACCTTGCTATATCACTGATTACGTTTAGAACTCGAATTCTTATGTATTACCATAACATATTATAACATTTAATTTTTATTAATTTCGTATTTTGTAAATCAGACGTTTAATTTAATTTTTATAAAATATTTACTAAGAGTAGTTTGGTATTTTGGGCAATTCTAATATTCAGAATTTTAATGTTCATATTTGTGATGTACAATTAGTAGCATTAGATATGACCCATATAGGGACTGCACTGATAATACACTTGGAGCGTTCGATAGATAAACGATTACCATAAACAGACGGATTAATCATAGGCAATAGAATAATCTAAATCAGAGACCTTGCTATACCTTGCTATATCACTGATTACGTTTAGAACTCGAATTCTTATGTATTACCATAACATATTATAACGTTTAATTTTTATTAATTTCGTATTTTGTAAATCAGACGTTTAATTTAATTTTTATAGAATATTTACTAAGAGTAGTTTGGTATTTTGGGCAATTCTAATATTCTGAATTTTAATGTTCATATTTGTGATGTACAATTAGTAGCATTAGATATGACCCATATAGGGACTGCACTGATAATACACTTGGAGCGTTCGATAGATAAACGATTACCATAAACAGACGGATTAATCATAGGCAATAGAATAATCTAAATCAGAGACCTTGCTATACCTTGCTATATCACTGATTACGTTTAGAACTCGAATTCTTATGTATTACCATAACATATTATAACGTTTAATTTTTATTAATTTCGTATTTTGTAAATCAGACGTTTAATTTAATTTTTATAAAATATTTACTAAGAGTAGTTTGGTATTTTGGGCAATTCTAATATTCTGAATTTTAATGTTCATATTTGTGATGTACAATTAGTAGCATTAGATATGACCCATATAGGGACTGCACTGATAATACACTTGGAGCGTTCGATAGATAAACGATTACCATAAACAGACGGATTAATCATAGGCAATAGAATAATCTAAATCAGAGACCTTGCTATACCTTGCTATATCACTGATTACGTTTAGAACTCGAATTCTTATGTATTACCATAACATATTATAACGTTTAATTTTTATTAATTTCGTATTTTGTAAATCAGACGTTTAATTTAATTTTTATAAAATATTTACTAAGAGTAGTTTGGTATTTTGGGCAATTCTAATATTCTGAATTTTAATGTTCATATTTGTGATGTACAATTAGTAGCATTAGATATGACCCATATAGGGACTGCACTGATAATACACTTGGAGCGTTCGATAGATAAACGATTACCATAAACAGACGGATTAATCATAGGCAATAGAATAATCTAAATCAGAGACCTTGCTATACCTTGCTATATCACTGATTACGTTTAGAACTCGAATTCTTATGTATTACCATAACATATTATAACGTTTAATTTTTATTAATTTCGTATTTTGTAAATCAGACGTTTAATTTAATTTTTATAGAATATTTACTAAGAGTAGTTTGGTATTTTGGGCAATTCTAATATTCTGAATTTTAATGTTCATATTTGTGATGTACAATTAGTAGCATTAGATATGACCCATATAGGGACTGCACTGATAATACACTTGGAGCGTTCGATAGATAAACGATTACCATAAACAGACGGATTAATCATAGGCAATAGAATAATCTAAATCAGAGACCTTGCTATACCTTGCTATATCACTGATTACGTTTAGAACTCGAATTCTTATGTATTACCATAACATATTATAACATTTAATTTTTATTAATTTCGTATTTTGTAAATCAGACGTTTAATTTAATTTTTATAAAATATTTACTAAGAGTAGTTTGGTATTTTGGGCAATTCTAATATTCTGAATTTTAATGTTCATATTTGTGATGTACAATTAGTAGCATTAGATATGACCCATATAGGGACTGCACTGATAATACACTTGGAGCGTTCGATAGATAAACGATTACCATAAACAGACGGATTAATCATAGGCAATAGAATAATCTAAATCAGAGACCTTGCTATACCTTGCTATATCACTGATTACGTTTAGAACTCGAATTCTTATGTATTACCATAACATATTATAACGTTTAATTTTTATTAATTTCGTATTTTGTAAATCAGACGTTTAATTTAATTTTTATAGAATATTTACTAAGAGTAGTTTGGTATTTTGGGCAATTCTAATATTCAGAATTTTAATGTTCATATTTGTGATGTACAATTAGTAGCATTAGATATGACCCATATAGGGACTGCACTGATAATACACTTGGAGCGTTCGATAGATAAACGATTACCATAAACAGACGGATTAATCATAGGCAATAGAATAATCTAAATCAGAGACCTTGCTATACCTTGCTATATCACTGATTACGTTTAGAACTCGAATTCTTATGTATTACCATAATATATTATAACGTTTAATTTTTATTAATTTCGTATTTTGTAAATCAGACGTTTAATTTAATTTTTATAGAATATTTACTAAGAGTAGTTTGGTATTTTGGGCAATTCTAATATTCTGAATTTTAATGTTCATATTTGTGATGTACAATTAGTAGCATTAGATATGACCCATATAGGGACTGCACTGATAATACACTTGGAGCGTTCGATAGATAAACGATTACCATAAACAGACGGATTAATCATAGGCAATAGAATAATCTAAATCAGAGACCTTGCTATACCTTGCTATATCACTGATTACGTTTAGAACTCGAATTCTTATGTATTACCATAACATATTATAACGTTTAATTTTTATTAATTTCGTATTTTGTAAATCAGACGTTTAATTTAATTTTTATAAAATATCTACTAAGAGTAGTTTGGTATTTTGGGCAATTCTAATATTCAGAATTTTAATGTTCATATTTGTGATGTACAATTAGTAGCATTAGATATGACCCATATAGGGACTGCACTGATAATACACTTGGAGCGTTCGATAGATAAACGATTACCATAAACAGACGGATTAATCATAGGCAATAGAATAATCTAAATCAGAGACCTTGCTATACCTTGCTATATCACTGATTACGTTTAGAACTCGAATTCTTATGTATTACCATAACATATTATAACGTTTAATTTTTATTAATTTCGTATTTTGTAAATCAGACGTTTAATTTAATTTTTATAGAATATTTACTAAGAGTAGTTTGGTATTTTGGGCAATTCTAATATTCTGAATTTTAATGTTCATATTTGTGATGTACAATTAGTAGCATTAGATATGACCCATATAGGGACTGCACTGATAATACACTTGGAGCGTTCGATAGATAAACGATTACCATAAACAGACGGATTAATCATAGGCAATAGAATAATCTAAATCAGAGACCTTGCTATACCTTGCTATATCACTGATTACGTTTAGAACTCGAATTCTTATGTATTACCATAACATATTATAACGTTTAATTTTTATTAATTTCGTATTTTGTAAATCAGACGTTTAATTTAATTTTTATAAAATATCTACTAAGAGTAGTTTGGTATTTTGGGCAATTCTAATATTCAGAATTTTAATGTTCATATTTGTGATGTACAATTAGTAGCATTAGATATGACCCATATAGGGACTGCACTGATAATACACTTGGAGCGTTCGATAGATAAACGATTACCATAAACAGACGGATTAATCATAGGCAATAGAATAATCTAAATCAGAGACCTTGCTATACCTTGCTATATCACTGATTACGTTTAGAACTCGAATTCTTATGTATTACCATAACATATTATAACGTTTAATTTTTATTAATTTCGTATTTTGTAAATCAGACGTTTAATTTAATTTTTATAGAATATTTACTAAGAGTAGTTTGGTATTTTGGGCAATTCTAATATTCAGAATTTTAATGTTCATATTTGTGATGTACAATTAGTAGCATTAGATATGACCCATATAGGGACTGCACTGATAATACACTTGGAGCGTTCGATAGATAAACGATTACCATAAACAGACGGATTAATCATAGGCAATAGAATAATCTAAATCAGAGACCTTGCTATACCTTGCTATATCACTGATTACGTTTAGAACTCGAATTCTTATGTATTACCATAACATATTATAACGTTTAATTTTTATTAATTTCGTATTTTGTAAATCAGACGTTTAATTTAATTTTTATAGAATATTTACTAAGAGTAGTTTGGTATTTTGGGCAATTCTAATATTCTGAATTTTAATGTTCATATTTGTGATGTACAATTAGTAGCATTAGATATGACCCATATAGGGACTGCACTGATAATACACTTGGAGCGTTCGATAGATAAACGATTACCATAAACAGACGGATTAATCATAGGCAATAGAATAATCTAAATCAGAGACCTTGCTATACCTTGCTATATCACTGATTACGTTTAGAACTCGAATTCTTATGTATTACCATAACATATTATAACGTTTAATTTTTATTAATTTCGTATTTTGTAAATCAGACGTTTAATTTAATTTTTATAAAATATCTACTAAGAGTAGTTTGGTATTTTGGGCAATTCTAATATTCAGAATTTTAATGTTCATATTTGTGATGTACAATTAGTAGCATTAGATATGACCCATATAGGGACTGCACTGATAATACACTTGGAGCGTTCGATAGATAAACGATTACCATAAACAGACGGATTAATCATAGGCAATAGAATAATCTAAATCAGAGACCTTGCTATACCTTGCTATATCACTGATTACGTTTAGAACTCGAATTCTTATGTATTACCATAACATATTATAACGTTTAATTTTTATTAATTTCGTATTTTGTAAATCAGACGTTTAATTTAATTTTTATAAAATATCTACTAAGAGTAGTTTGGTATTTTGGGCAATTCTAATATTCAGAATTTTAATGTTCATATTTGTGATGTACAATTAGTAGCATTAGATATGACCCATATAGGGACTGCACTGATAATACACTTGGAGCGTTCGATAGATAAACGATTACCATAAACAGACGGATTAATCATAGGCAATAGAATAATCTAAATCAGAGACCTTGCTATACCTTGCTATATCACTGATTACGTTTAGAACTCGAATTCTTATGTATTACCATAACATATTATAACGTTTAATTTTTATTAATTTCGTATTTTGTAAATCAGACGTTTAATTTAATTTTTATAGAATATTTACTAAGAGTAGTTTGGTATTTTGGGCAATTCTAATATTCTGAATTTTAATGTTCATATTTGTGATGTACAATTAGTAGCATTAGATATGACCCATATAGGGACTGCACTGATAATACACTTGGAGCGTTCGATAGATAAACGATTACCATAAACAGACGGATTAATCATAGGCAATAGAATAATCTAAATCAGAGACCTTGCTATACCTTGCTATATCACTGATTACGTTTAGAACTCGAATTCTTATGTATTACCATAACATATTATAACGTTTAATTTTTATTAATTTCGTATTTTGTAAATCAGACGTTTAATTTAATTTTTATAGAATATTTACTAAGAGTAGTTTGGTATTTTGGGCAATTCTAATATTCTGAATTTTAATGTTCATATTTGTGATGTACAATTAGTAGCATTAGATATGACCCATATAGGGACTGCACTGATAATACACTTGGAGCGTTCGATAGATAAACGATTACCATAAACAGACGGATTAATCATAGGCAATAGAATAATCTAAATCAGAGACCTTGCTATACCTTGCTATATCACTGATTACGTTTAGAACTCGAATTCTTATGTATTACCATAACATATTATAACATTTAATTTTTATTAATTTCGTATTTTGTAAATCAGACGTTTAATTTAATTTTTATAAAATATTTACTAACAGTAGTTTGATATTTTGGGCAATTCTAATATTCTGAATTTTAATGTTCATATTTGTGATGTACAATTAGTAGCATTAGATATGACCCATATAGGGACTGCACTGATAATACACTTGGAGCGTTCGATAGATAAACGATTACCATAAACAGACGGATTAATCATAGGCAATAGAATAATCTAAATCAGAGACCTTGCTATACCTTGCTATATCACTGATTACGTTTAGAACTCGAATTCTTATGTATTACCATAACATATTATAACATTTAATTTTTATTAATTTCGTATTTTGTAAATCAGACGTTTAATTTAATTTTTATAAAATATTTACTAACAGTAGTTTGGTATTTTGGGCAATTCTAATATTCTGAATTTTAATGTTCATATTTGTGATGTACAATTAGTAGCATTAGATATGACCCATATAGGGACTGCACTGATAATACACTTGGAGCGTTCGATAGATAAACGATTACCATAAACAGACGGATTAATCATAGGCAATAGAATAATCTAAATCAGAGACCTTGCTATACCTTGCTATATCACTGATTACGTTTAGAACTCGAATTCTTATGTATTACCATAACATATTATAACATTTAATTTTTATTAATTTCGTATTTTGTAAATCAGACGTTTAATTTAATTTTTATAAAATATTTACTAACAGTAGTTTGATATTTTGGGCAATTCTAATATTCTGAATTTTAATGTTCATATTTGTGATGTACAATTAGTAGCATTAGATATGACCCATATAGGGACTGCACTGATAATACACTTGGAGCGTTCGATAGATAAACGATTACCATAAACAGACGGATTAATCATAGGCAATAGAATAATCTAAATCAGAGACCTTGCTATACCTTGCTATATCACTGATTACGTTTAGAACTCGAATTCTTATGTATTACCATAACATATTATAACATTTAATTTTTATTAATTTCGTATTTTGTAAATCAGACGTTTAATTTAATTTTTATAAAATATCTACTAAGAGTAGTTTGGTATTTTGGGCAATTCTAATATTCTGAATTTTAATGTTCATATTTGTGATGTACAATTAGTAGCATTAGATATGACCCATATAGGGACTGCACTGATAATACACTTGGAGCGTTCGATAGATAAACGATTACCATAAACAGACGGATTAATCATAGGCAATAGAATAATCTAAATCAGAGACCTTGCTATACCTTGCTATATCACTGATTACGTTTAGAACTCGAATTCTTATGTATTACCATAACATATTATAACATTTAATTTTTATTAATTTCGTATTTTGTAAATCAGACGTTTAATTTAATTTTTATAAAATATTTACTAACAGTAGTTTGGTATTTTGGGCAATTCTAATATTCTGAATTTTAATGTTCATATTTGTGATGTACAATTAGTAGCATTAGATATGACCCATATAGGGACTGCACTGATAATACACTTGGAGCGTTCGATAGATAAACGATTACCATAAACAGACGGATTAATCATAGGCAATAGAATAATCTAAATCAGAGACCTTGCTATACCTTGCTATATCACTGATTACGTTTAGAACTCGAATTCTTATGTATTACCATAACATATTATAACATTTAATTTTTATTAATTTCGTATTTTGTAAATCAGACGTTTAATTTAATTTTTATAAAATATCTACTAAGAGTAGTTTGGTATTTTGGGCAATTCTAATATTCTGAATTTTAATGTTCATATTTGTGATGTACAATTAGTAGCATTAGATATGACCCATATAGGGACTGCACTGATAATACACTTGGAGCGTTCGATAGATAAACGATTACCATAAACAGACGGATTAATCATAGGCAATAGAATAATCTAAATCAGAGACCTTGCTATACCTTGCTATATCACTGATTACGTTTAGAACTCGAATTCTTATGTATTACCATAACATATTATAACATTTAATTTTTATTAATTTCGTATTTTGTAAATCAGACGTTTAATTTAATTTTTATAAAATATCTACTAAGAGTAGTTTGGTATTTTGGGCAATTCTAATATTCTGAATTTTAATGTTCATATTTGTGATGTACAATTAGTAGCATTAGATATGACCCATATAGGGACTGCACTGATAATACACTTGGAGCGTTCGATAGATAAACGATTACCATAAACAGACGGATTAATCATAGGCAATAGAATAATCTAAATCAGAGACCTTGCTATACCTTGCTATATCACTGATTACGTTTAGAACTCGAATTCTTATGTATTACCATAACATATTATAACATTTAATTTTTATTAATTTCGTATTTTGTAAATCAGACGTTTAATTTAATTTTTATAAAATATCTACTAAGAGTAGTTTGATATTTTGGGCAATTCTAATATTCTGAATTTTAATGTTCATATTTGTGATGTACAATTAGTAGCATTAGATATGACCCATATAGGGACTGCACTGATAATACACTTGGAGCGTTCGATAGATAAACGATTACCATAAACAGACGGATTAATCATAGGCAATAGAATAATCTAAATCAGAGACCTTGCTATACCTTGCTATATCACTGATTACGTTTAGAACTCGAATTCTTATGTATTACCATAACATATTATAACATTTAATTTTTATTAATTTCGTATTTTGTAAATCAGACGTTTAATTTAATTTTTATAAAATATTTACTAACAGTAGTTTGGTATTTTGGGCAATTCTAATATTCTGAATTTTAATGTTCATATTTGTGATGTACAATTAGTAGCATTAGA
The DNA here is from genome assembly GCA_947310635.1 of Leptodirus hochenwartii. NCBI lineage: Eukaryota > Metazoa > Arthropoda > Insecta > Coleoptera > Leiodidae > Leptodirus > Leptodirus hochenwartii. Next base: position 5,784,289 of record OX371186.1, read on the forward strand.
TATGACCCATATAGGGACTGCACTGATAATACACTTGGAGCGTTCGATAGATAAACGATTACTATAAACAGACGGATTAATCATAGGCAATAGAATAATCTAAATCAGAGACCTTGCTATACCTTGCTATATCACTGATTACGTTTAGAACTCGAATTCTTATGTATTACCATAACATATTATAACATTTAATTTTTATTAATTTCGTATTTTGTAAATCAGACGTTTAATTTAATTTTTATAAAATATCTACTAAGAGTAGTTTGATATTTTGGGCAATTCTAATATTCTGAATTTTAATGTTCATATTTGTGATGTACAATTAGTAGCATTAGATATGACCCATATAGGGACTGCACTGATAATACACTTGGAGCGTTCGATAGATAAACGATTACCATAAACAGACGGATTAATCATAGGCAATAGAATAATCTAAATCAGAGACCTTGCTATACCTTGCTATATCACTGATTACGTTTAGAACTCGAATTCTTATGTATTACCATAACATATTATAACATTTAATTTTTATTAATTTCGTATTTTGTAAATCAGACGTTTAATTTAATTTTTATAAAATATCTACTAAGAGTAGTTTGATATTTTGGGCAATTCTAATATTCTGAATTTTAATGTTCATATTTGTGATGTACAATTAGTAGCATTAGATATGACCCATATAGGGACTGCACTGATAATACACTTGGAGCGTTCGATAGATAAACGATTACTATAAACAGACGGATTAATCATAGGCAATAGAATAATCTAAATCAGAGACCTTGCTATACCTTGCTATATCACTGATTACGTTTAGAACTCGAATTCTTATGTATTACCATAACATATTATAACATTTAATTTTTATTAATTTCGTATTTTGTAAATCAGACGTTTAATTTAATTTTTATAAAATATCTACTAAGAGTAGTTTGGTATTTTGGGCAATTCTAATATTCTGAATTTTAATGTTCATATTTGTGATGTACAATTAGTAGCATTAGATATGACCCATATAGGGACTGCACTGATAATACACTTGGAGCGTTCGATAGATAAACGATTACCATAAACAGACGGATTAATCATAGGCAATAGAATAATCTAAATCAGAGACCTTGCTATACCTTGCTATATCACTGATTACGTTTAGAACTCGAATTCTTATGTATTACCATAACATATTATAACATTTAATTTTTATTAATTTCGTATTTTGTAAATCAGACGTTTAATTTAATTTTTATAAAATATTTACTAACAGTAGTTTGATATTTTGGGCAATTCTAATATTCTGAATTTTAATGTTCATATTTGTGATGTACAATTAGTAGCATTAGATATGACCCATATAGGGACTGCACTGATAATACACTTGGAGCGTTCGATAGATAAACGATTACCATAAACAGACGGATTAATCATAGGCAATAGAATAATCTAAATCAGAGACCTTGCTATACCTTGCTATATCACTGATTACGTTTAGAACTCGAATTCTTATGTATTACCATAACATATTATAACATTTAATTTTTATTAATTTCGTATTTTGTAAATCAGACGTTTAATTTAATTTTTATAAAATATTTACTAACAGTAGTTTGGTATTTTGGGCAATTCTAATATTCTGAATTTTAATGTTCATATTTGTGATGTACAATTAGTAGCATTAGATATGACCCATATAGGGACTGCACTGATAATACACTTGGAGCGTTCGATAGATAAACGATTACCATAAACAGACGGATTAATCATAGGCAATAGAATAATCTAAATCAGAGACCTTGCTATACCTTGCTATATAACTGATTACGTTTAGAACTCGAATTCTTATGTATTACCATAACATATTATAACATTTAATTTTTATTAATTTCGTATTTTGTAAATCAGACGTTTAATTTAATTTTTATAAAATATTTACTAACAGTAGTTTGATATTTTGGGCAATTCTAATATTCTGAATTTTAATGTTCATATTTGTGATGTACAATTAGTAGCATTAGATATGACCCATATAGGGACTGCACTGATAATACACTTGGAGCGTTCGATAGATAAACGATTACCATAAACAGACGGATTAATCATAGGCAATAGAATAATCTAAATCAGAGACCTTGCTATACCTTGCTATATCACTGATTACGTTTAGAACTCGAATTCTTATGTATTACCATAACATATTATAACATTTAATTTTTATTAATTTCGTATTTTGTAAATCAGACGTTTAATTTAATTTTTATAAAATATCTACTAAGAGTAGTTTGGTATTTTGGGCAATTCTAATATTCTGAATTTTAATGTTCATATTTGTGATGTACAATTAGTAGCATTAGATATGACCCATATAGGGACTGCACTGATAATACACTTGGAGCGTTCGATAGATAAACGATTACCATAAACAGACGGATTAATCATAGGCAATAGAATAATCTAAATCAGAGACCTTGCTATACCTTGCTATATCACTGATTACGTTTAGAACTCGAATTCTTATGTATTACCATAACATATTATAACATTTAATTTTTATTAATTTCGTATTTTGTAAATCAGACGTTTAATTTAATTTTTATAAAATATTTACTAACAGTAGTTTGGTATTTTGGGCAATTCTAATATTCTGAATTTTAATGTTCATATTTGTGATGTACAATTAGTAGCATTAGATATGACCCATATAGGGACTGCACTGATAATACACTTGGAGCGTTCGATAGATAAACGATTACCATAAACAGACGGATTAATCATAGGCAATAGAATAATCTAAATCAGAGACCTTTCTATACCTTGCTATATCACTGATTACGTTTAGAACTCGAATTCTTATGTATTACCATAACATATTATAACATTTAATTTTTATTAATTTCGTATTTTGTAAATCAGACGTTTAATTTAATTTTTATAAAATATCTACTAAGAGTAGTTTGGTATTTTGGGCAATTCTAATATTCTGAATTTTAATGTTCATATTTGTGATGTACAATTAGTAGCATTAGATATGACCCATATAGGGACTGCACTGATAATACACTTGGAGCGTTCGATAGATAAACGATTACCATAAACAGACGGATTAATCATAGGCAATAGAATAATCTAAATCAGAGACCTTGCTATACCTTGCTATATCACTGATTACGTTTAGAACTCGAATTCTTATGTATTACCATAACATATTATAACATTTAATTTTTATTAATTTCGTATTTTGTAAATCAGACGTTTAATTTAATTTTTATAAAATATCTACTAAGAGTAGTTTGGTATTTTGGGCAATTCTAATATTCTGAATTTTAATGTTCATATTTGTGATGTACAATTAGTAGCATTAGATATGACCCATATAGGGACTGCACTGATAATACACTTGGAGCGTTCGATAGATAAACGATTACCATAAACAGACGGATTAATCATAGGCAATAGAATAATCTAAATCAGAGACCTTGCTATACCTTGCTATATCACTGATTACGTTTAGAACTCGAATTCTTATGTATTACCATAACATATTATAACATTTAATTTTTATTAATTTCGTATTTTGTAAATCAGACGTTTAATTTAATTTTTATAAAATATCTACTAAGAGTAGTTTGATATTTTGGGCAATTCTAATATTCTGAATTTTAATGTTCATATTTGTGATGTACAATTAGTAGCATTAGATATGACCCATATAGGGACTGCACTGATAATACACTTGGAGCGTTCGATAGATAAACGATTACTATAAACAGACGGATTAATCATAGGCAATAGAATAATCTAAATCAGAGACCTTGCTATACCTTGCTATATCACTGATTACGTTTAGAACTCGAATTCTTATGTATTACCATAACATATTATAACATTTAATTTTTATTAATTTCGTATTTTGTAAATCAGACGTTTAATTTAATTTTTATAAAATATCTACTAAGAGTAGTTTGGTATTTTGGGCAATTCTAATATTCTGAATTTTAATGTTCATATTTGTGATGTACAATTAGTAGCATTAGATATGACCCATATAGGGACTGCACTGATAATACACTTGGAGCGTTCGATAGATAAACGATTACCATAAACAGACGGATTAATCATAGGCAATAGAATAATCTAAATCAGAGACCTTGCTATACCTTGCTATATCACTGATTACGTTTAGAACTCGAATTCTTATGTATTACCATAACATATTATAACATTTAATTTTTATTAATTTCGTATTTTGTAAATCAGACGTTTAATTTAATTTTTATAAAATATTTACTAACAGTAGTTTGATATTTTGGGCAATTCTAATATTCTGAATTTTAATGTTCATATTTGTGATGTACAATTAGTAGCATTAGATATGACCCATATAGGGACTGCACTGATAATACACTTGGAGCGTTCGATAGATAAACGATTACCATAAACAGACGGATTAATCATAGGCAATAGAATAATCTAAATCAGAGACCTTGCTATACCTTGCTATATCACTGATTACGTTTAGAACTCGAATTCTTATGTATTACCATAACATATTATAACATTTAATTTTTATTAATTTCGTATTTTGTAAATCAGACGTTTAATTTAATTTTTATAAAATATCTACTAAGAGTAGTTTGGTATTTTGGGCAATTCTAATATTCTGAATTTTAATGTTCATATTTGTGATGTACAATTAGTAGCATTAGATATGACCCCATATAGGGACTGCACTCATAATACACTTGGAGCGTACGATAGATAAACGATTACTATAAACAGACGGATTAATCATAGGCAATAGAATAATCTAAATCAGAGACCTTGCTATACCTTGCTATATCACTGATTACGTTTAGAACTCGAATTCTTATGTATTACCATAACATATTATAACATTTAATTTTTATTAATTTCGTATTTTGTAAATCAGACGTTTAATTTAATTTTTATAAAATATTTACTAACAGTAGTTTGGTATTTTGGGCAATTCTAATATTCTGAATTTTAATGTTCATATTTGTGATGTACAATTAGTAGCATTAGATATGACCCATATAGGGACTGCACTCATAATACACTTGGAGCGTACGATAGATAAACGATTACTATAAACAGACGGATTAATCATAGGCAATAGAATAATCTAAATCAGAGACCTTGCTATACCTTGCTATATCACTGATTACGTTTAGAACTCGAATTCTTATGTATTACCATAACATATTATAACATTTAATTTTTATTAATTTCGTATTTTGTAAATCAGACGTTTAATTTAATTTTTATAAAATATTTACTAACAGTAGTTTGGTATTTTGGGCAATTCTAATATTCTGAATTTTAATGTTCATATTTGTGATGTACAATTAGTAGCATTAGATATGACCCATATAGGGACTGCACTGATAATACACTTGGAGCGTTCGATAGATAAACGATTACCATAAACAGACGGATTAATCATAGGCAATAGAATAATCTAAATCAGAGACCTTGCTATACCTTGCTATATCACTGATTACGTTTAGAACTCGAATTCTTATGTATTACCATAACATATTATAACATTTAATTTTTATTAATTTCGTATTTTGTAAATCAGACGTTTAATTTAATTTTTATAAAATATTTACTAACAGTAGTTTGGTATTTTGGGCAATTCTAATATTCTGAATTTTAATGTTCATATTTGTGATGTACAATTAGTAGCATTAGATATGACCCATATAGGGACTGCACTGATAATACACTTGGAGCGTTCGATAGATAAACGATTACCATAAACAGACGGATTAATCATAGGCAATAGAATAATCTAAATCAGAGACCTTGCTATACCTTGCTATATCACTGATTACGTTTAGAACTCGAATTCTTATGTATTACCATAACATATTATAACATTTAATTTTTATTAATTTCGTATTTTGTAAATCAGACGTTTAATTTAATTTTTATAAAATATTTACTAACAGTAGTTTGGTATTTTGGGCAATTCTAATATTCTGAATTTTAATGTTCATATTTGTGATGTACAATTAGTAGCATTAGATATGACCCCATATAGGGACTGCACTCATAATACACTTGGAGCGTACGATAGATAAACGATTACTATAAACAGACGGATTAATCATAGGCAATAGAATAATCTAAATCAGAGACCTTGCTATACCTTGCTATATCACTGATTACGTTTAGAACTCGAATTCTTATGTATTACCATAACATATTATAACATTTAATTTTTATTAATTTCGTATTTTGTAAATCAGACGTTTAATTTAATTTTTATAAAATATTTACTAACAGTAGTTTGGTATTTTGGGCAATTCTAATATTCTGAATTTTAATGTTCATATTTGTGATGTACAATTAGTAGCATTAGATATGACCCATATAGGGACTGCACTGATAATACACTTGGAGCGTTCGATAGATAAACGATTACCATAAACAGACGGATTAATCATAGGCAATAGAATAATCTAAATCAGAGACCTTGCTATACCTTGCTATATCACTGATTACGTTTAGAACTCGAATTCTTATGTATTACCATAACATATTATAACATTTAATTTTTATTAATTTCGTATTTTGTAAATCAGACGTTTAATTTAATTTTTATAAAATATTTACTAACAGTAGTTTGGTATTTTGGGCAATTCTAATATTCTGAATTTTAATGTTCATATTTGTGATGTACAATTAGTAGCATTAGATATGACCCATATAGGGACTGCACTGATAATACACTTGGAGCGTTCGATAGATAAACGATTACCATAAACAGACGGATTAATCATAGGCAATAGAATAATCTAAATCAGAGACCTTGCTATACCTTGCTATATCACTGATTACGTTTAGAACTCGAATTCTTATGTATTACCATAACATATTATAACATTTAATTTTTATTAATTTCGTATTTTGTAAATCAGACGTTTAATTTAATTTTTATAAAATATTTACTAACAGTAGTTTGGTATTTTGGGCAATTCTAATATTCTGAATTTTAATGTTCATATTTGTGATGTACAATTAGTAGCATTAGATATGACCCATATAGGGACTGCACTGATAATACACTTGGAGCGTTCGATAGATAAACGATTACCATAAACAGACGGATTAATCATAGGCAATAGAATAATCTAAATCAGAGACCTTGCTATACCTTGCTATATCACTGATTACGTTTAGAACTCGAATTCTTATGTATTACCATAACATATTATAACATTTAATTTTTATTAATTTCGTATTTTGTAAATCAGACGTTTAATTTAATTTTTATAAAATATTTACTAACAGTAGTTTGGTATTTTGGGCAATTCTAATATTCTGAATTTTAATGTTCATATTTGTGATGTACAATTAGTAGCATTAGATATGACCCCATATAGGGACTGCACTCATAATACACTTGGAGCGTACGATAGATAAACGATTACTATAAACAGACGGATTAATCATAGGCAATAGAATAATCTAAATCAGAGACCTTGCTATACCTTGCTATATCACTGATTACGTTTAGAACTCGAATTCTTATGTATTACCATAACATATTATAACATTTAATTTTTATTAATTTCGTATTTTGTAAATCAGACGTTTAATTTAATTTTTATAAAATATTTACTAACAGTAGTTTGGTATTTTGGGCAATTCTAATATTCTGAATTTTAATGTTCATATTTGTGATGTACAATTAGTAGCATTAGATATGACCCATATAGGGACTGCACTCATAATACACTTGGAGCGTACGATAGATAAACGATTACTATAAACAGACGGATTAATCATAGGCAATAGAATAATCTAAATCAGAGACCTTGCTATACCTTGCTATATCACTGATTACGTTTAGAACTCGAATTCTTATGTATTACCATAACATATTATAACATTTAATTTTTATTAATTTCGTATTTTGTAAATCAGACGTTTAATTTAATTTTTATAAAATATTTACTAACAGTAGTTTGGTATTTTGGGCAATTCTAATATTCTGAATTTTAATGTTCATATTTGTGATGTACAATTAGTAGCATTAGATATGACCCATATAGGGACTGCACTCATAATACACTTGGAGCGTACGATAGATAAACGATTACTATAAACAGACGGATTAATCATAGGCAATAGAATAATCTAAATCAGAGACCTTGCTATACCTTGCTATATCACTGATTACGTTTAGAACTCGAATTCTTATGTATTACCATAACATATTATAACATTTAATTTTTATTAATTTCGTATTTTGTAAATCAGACGTTTAATTTAATTTTTATAAAATATTTACTAACAGTAGTTTGGTATTTTGGGCAATTCTAATATTCTGAATTTTAATGTTCATATTTGTGATGTACAATTAGTAGCATTAGATATGACCCATATAGGGACTGCACTGATAATACACTTGGAGCGTTCGATAGATAAACGATTACCATAAACAGACGGATTAATCATAGGCAATAGAATAATCTAAATCAGAGACCTTGCTATACCTTGCTATATCACTGATTACGTTTAGAACTCGAATTCTTATGTATTACCATAACATATTATAACATTTAATTTTTATTAATTTCGTATTTTGTAAATCAGACGTTTAATTTAATTTTTATAAAATATTTACTAACAGTAGTTTGGTATTTTGGGCAATTCTAATATTCTGAATTTTAATGTTCATATTTGTGATGTACAATTAGTAGCATTAGATATGACCCATATAGGGACTGCACTGATAATACACTTGGAGCGTTCGATAGATAAACGATTACCATAAACAGACGGATTAATCATAGGCAATAGAATAATCTAAATCAGAGACCTTGCTATACCTTGCTATATCACTGATTACGTTTAGAACTCGAATTCTTATGTATTACCATAACATATTATAACATTTAATTTTTATTAATTTCGTATTTTGTAAATCAGACGTTTAATTTAATTTTTATAGAATATTTACTAAGAGTAGTTTGGTATTTTGGGCAATTCTAATATTCTGAATTTTAATGTTCATATTTGTGATGTACAATTAGTAGCATTAGATATGACCCATATAGGGACTGCACTGATAATACACTTGGAGCGTTCGATAGATAAACGATTACCATAAACAGACGGATTAATCATAGGCAATAGAATAATCTAAATCAGAGACCTTGCTATACCTTGCTATATCACTGATTACGTTTAGAACTCGAATTCTTATGTATTACCATAACATATTATAACATTTAATTTTTATTAATTTCGTATTTTGTAAATCAGACGTTTAATTTAATTTTTATAAAATATCTACTAAGAGTAGTTTGGTATTTTGGGCAATTCTAATATTCTGAATTTTAATGTTCATATTTGTGATGTACAATTAGTAGCATTAGATATGACCCATATAGGGACTGCACTGATAATACACTTGGAGCGTTCGATATTTAAACGATTACCATAAACAGACGGATTAATCATAGGCAATAGAATAATCTAAATCAGAGACCTTGCTATACCTTGCTATATCACTGATTACGTTTAGAACTCGAATTCTTATGTATTACCATAACATATTATAACATTTAATTTTTATTAATTTCGTATTTTGTAAATCAGACGTTTAATTTAATTTTTATAAAATATCTACTAAGAGTAGTTTGGTATTTTGGGCAATTCTAATATTCTGAATTTTAATGTTCATATTTGTGATGTACAATTAGTAGCATTAGATATGACCCATATAGGGACTGCACTGATAATACACTTGGAGCGTTCGATAGATAAACGATTACCATAAACAGACGGATTAATCATAGGCAATAGAATAATCTAAATCAGAGACCTTGCTATACCTTGCTATATCACTGATTACGTTTAGAACTCGAATTCTTATGTATTACCATAACATATTATAACATTTAATTTTTATTAATTTCGTATTTTGTAAATCAGACGTTTAATTTAATTTTTATAAAATATCTACTAAGAGTAGTTTGGTATTTTGGGCAATTCTAATATTCTGAATTTTAATGTTCATATTTGTGATGTACAATTAGTAGCATTAGATATGACCCATATAGGGACTGCACTGATAATACACTTGGAGCGTTCGATAGATAAACGATTACCATAAACAGACGGATTAATCATAGGCAATAGAATAATCTAAATCAGAGACCTTGCTATACCTTGCTATATCACTGATTACGTTTAGAACTCGAATTCTTATGTATTACCATAACATATTATAACATTTAATTTTTATTAATTTCGTATTTTGTAAATCAGACGTTTAATTTAATTTTTATAAAATATTTACTAACAGTAGTTTGGTATTTTGGGCAATTCTAATATTCTGAATTTTAATGTTCATATTTGTGATGTACAATTAGTAGCATTAGATATGACCCATATAGGGACTGCACTGATAATACACTTGGAGCGTTCGATAGATAAACGATTACCATAAACAGACGGATTAATCATAGGCAATAGAATAATCTAAATCAGAGACCTTGCTATACCTTGCTATATCACTGATTACGTTTAGAACTCGAATTCTTATGTATTACCATAACATATTATAACATTTAATTTTTATTAATTTCGTATTTTGTAAATCAGACGTTTAATTTAATTTTTATAAAATATCTACTAAGAGTAGTTTGGTATTTTGGGCAATTCTAATATTCTGAATTTTAATGTTCATATTTGTGATGTACAATTAGTAGCATTAGATATGACCCATATAGGGACTGCACTGATAATACACTTGGAGCGTTCGATAGATAAACGATTACCATAAACAGACGGATTAATCATAGGCAATAGAATAATCTAAATCAGAGACCTTGCTATACCTTGCTATATCACTGATTACGTTTAGAACTCGAATTCTTATGTATTACCATAACATATTATAACATTTAATTTTTATTAATTTCGTATTTTGTAAATCAGACGTTTAATTTAATTTTTATAAAATATTTACTAACAGTAGTTTGGTATTTTGGGCAATTCTAATATTCTGAATTTTAATGTTCATATTTGTGATGTACAATTAGTAGCATTAGATATGACCCATATAGGGACTGCACTGATAATACACTTGGAGCGTTCGATAGATAAACGATTACCATAAACAGACGGATTAATCATAGGCAATAGAATAATCTAAATCAGAGACCTTGCTATACCTTGCTATATCACTGATTACGTTTAGAACTCGAATTCTTATGTATTACCATAACATATTATAACATTTAATTTTTATTAATTTCGTATTTTGTAAATCAGACGTTTAATTTAATTTTTATAAAATATCTACTAAGAGTAGTTTGGTATTTTGGGCAATTCTAATATTCTGAATTTTAATGTTCATATTTGTGATGTACAATTAGTAGCATTAGATATGACCCATATAGGGACTGCACTGATAATACACTTGGAGCGTTCGATAGATAAACGATTACCATAAACAGACGGATTAATCATAGGCAATAGAATAATCTAAATCAGAGACCTTGCTATACCTTGCTATATCACTGATTACGTTTAGAACTCGAATTCTTATGTATTACCATAACATATTATAACATTTAATTTTTATTAATTTCGTATTTTGTAAATCAGACGTTTAATTTAATTTTTATAAAATATTTACTAACAGTAGTTTGGTATTTTGGGCAATTCTAATATTCTGAATTTTAATGTTCATATTTGTGATGTACAATTAGTAGCATTAGATATGACCCATATAGGGACTGCACTGATAATACACTTGGAGCGTTCGATAGATAAACGATTACCATAAACAGACGGATTAATCATAGGCAATAGAATAATCTAAATCAGAGACCTTGCTATACCTTGCTATATCACTGATTACGTTTAGAACTCGAATTCTTATGTATTACCATAACATATTATAACATTTAATTTTTATTAATTTCGTATTTTGTAAATCAGACGTTTAATTTAATTTTTATAAAATATCTACTAAGAGTAGTTTGGTATTTTGGGCAATTCTAATATTCTGAATTTTAATGTTCATATTTGTGATGTACAATTAGTAGCATTAGATATGACCCATATAGGGACTGCACTGATAATACACTTGGAGCGTTCGATAGATAAACGATTACCATAAACAGACGGATTAATCATAGGCAATAGAATAATCTAAATCAGAGACCTTGCTATACCTTGCTATATCACTGATTACGTTTAGAACTCGAATTCTTATGTATTACCATAACATATTATAACATTTAATTTTTATTAATTTCGTATTTTGTAAATCAGACGTTTAATTTAATTTTTATAGAATATTTACTAAGAGTAGTTTGGTATTTTGGGCAATTCTAATATTCTGAATTTTAATGTTCATATTTGTGATGTACAATTAGTAGCATTAGATATGACCCATATAGGCACTGCACTCATAATACACTTGGAGCGTACGATAGATAAACGATTACTATAAACAGACGGATTAATCATAGGCAATAGAATAATCTAAATCAGAGACCTTGCTATACCTTGCTATATCACTGATTACGTTTAGAACTCGAATTCTTATGTATTACCATAACATATTATAACATTTAATTTTTATTAATTTCGTATTTTGTAAATCAGACGTTTAATTTAATTTTTATAAAATATTTACTAACAGTAGTTTGGTATTTTGGGCAATTCTAATATTCTGAATTTTAATGTTCATATTTGTGATGTACAATTAGTAGCATTAGATATGACCCCATATAGGGACTGCACTCATAATACACTTGGAGCGTACGATAGATAAACGATTACTATAAACAGACGGATTAATCATAGGCAATAGAATAATCTAAATCAGAGACCTTGCTATACCTTGCTATATCACTGATTACGTTTAGAACTCGAATTCTTATGTATTACCATAACATATTATAACATTTAATTTTTATTAATTTCGTATTTTGTAAATCAGACGTTTAATTTAATTTTTATAAAATATTTACTAACAGTAGTTTGGTATTTTGGGCAATTCTAATATTCTGAATTTTAATGTTCATATTTGTGATGTACAATTAGTAGCATTAGATATGACCCATATAGGGACTGCACTCATAATACACTTGGAGCGTACGATAGATAAACGATTACTATAAACAGACGGATTAATCATAGGCAATAGAATAATCTAAATCAGAGACCTTGCTATACCTTGCTATATCACTGATTACGTTTAGAACTCGAATTCTTATGTATTACCATAACATATTATAACATTTAATTTTTATTAATTTCGTATTTTGTAAATCAGACGTTTAATTTAATTTTTATAGAATATTTACTAAGAGTAGTTTGGTATTTTGGGCAATTCTAATATTCTGAATTTTAATGTTCATATTTGTGATGTACAATTAGTAGCATTAGATATGACCCATATAGGGACTGCACTCATAATACACTTGGAGCGTACGATAGATAAACGATTACTATAAACAGACGGATTAATCATAGGCAATAGAATAATCTAAATCAGAGACCTTGCTATACCTTGCTATATCACTGATTACGTTTAGAACTCGAATTCTTATGTATTACCATAACATATTATAACATTTAATTTTTATTAATTTCGTATTTTGTAAATCAGACGTTTAATTTAATTTTTATAGAATATTTACTAAGAGTAGTTTGGTATTTTGGCCAATTCTAATATTCTGAATTTTAATGTTCATATTTGTGATGTACAATTAGTAGCATTAGATATGACCCATATAGGGACTGCACTCATAATACACTTGGAGCGTACGATAGATAAACGATTACTATAAACAGACGGATTAATCATAGGCAATAGAATAATCTAAATCAGAGACCTTGCTATACCTTGCTATATCACTGATTACGTTTAGAACTCGAATTCTTATGTATTACCATAACATATTATAACATTTAATTTTTATTAATTTCGTATTTTGTAAATCAGACGTTTAATTTAATTTTTATAGAATATTTACTAAGAGTAGTTTGGTATTTTGGGCAATTCTAATATTCTGAATTTTAATGTTCATATTTGTGATGTACAATTAGTAGCATTAGATATGACCCATATAGGGACTGCACTGATAATACACTTGGAGCGTTCGATAGATAAACGATTACCATAAACAGACGGATTAATCATAGGCAATAGAATAATCTAAATCAGAGACCTTGCTATACCTTGCTATATCACTGATTACGTTTAGAACTCGAATTCTTATGTATTACCATAACATATTATAACATTTAATTTTTATTAATTTCGTATTTTGTAAATCAGACGTTTAATTTAATTTTTATAAAATATCTACTAAGAGTAGTTTGGTATTTTGGGCAATTCTAATATTCTGAATTTTAATGTTCATATTTGTGATGTACAATTAGTAGCATTAGATATGACCCCATATAGGGACTGCACTGATAATACACTTGGAGCGTTCGATAGATAAACGATTACCATAAACAGACGGATTAATCATAGGCAATAGAATAATCTAAATCAGAGACCTTGCTATACCTTGCTATATCACTGATTACGTTTAGAACTCGAATTCTTATGTATTACCATAACATATTATAACATTTAATTTTTATTAATTTCGTATTTTGTAAATCAGACGTTTAATTTAATTTTTATAAAATATTTACTAACAGTAGTTTGGTATTTTGGGCAATTCTAATATTCTGAATTTTAATGTTCATATTTGTGATGTACAATTAGTAGCATTAGATATGACCCATATAGGGACTGCACTGATAATACACTTGGAGCGTTCGATAGATAAACGATTACCATAAACAGACGGATTAATCATAGGCAATAGAATAATCTAAATCAGAGACCTTGCTATACCTTGCTATATCACTGATTACGTTTAGAACTCGAATTCTTATGTATTACCATAACATATTATAACATTTAATTTTTATTAATTTCGTATTTTGTAAATCAGACGTTTAATTTAATTTTTATAAAATATTTACTAACAGTAGTTTGATATTTTGGGCAATTCTAATATTCTGAATTTTAATGTTCATATTTGTGATGTACAATTAGTAGCATTAGATATGACCCATATAGGGACTGCACTCATAATACACTTGGAGCGTTCGATAGATAAACGATTACCATAAACAGACGGATTAATCATAGGCAATAGAATAATCTAAATCAGAGACCTTGCTATACCTTGCTATATCACTGATTACGTTTAGAACTCGAATTCTTATGTATTACCATAACATATTATAACATTTAATTTTTATTAATTTCGTATTTTGTAAATCAGACGTTTAATTTAATTTTTATAGAATATTTACTAAGAGTAGTTTGGTATTTTGGGCAATTCTAATATTCTGAATTTTAATGTTCATATTTGTGATGTACAATTAGTAGCATTAGATATGACCCATATAGGGACTGCACTGATAATACACTTGGAGCGTTCGATAGATAAACGATTACCATAAACAGACGGATTAATCATAGGCAATAGAATAATCTAAATCAGAGACCTTGCTATACCTTGCTATATCACTGATTACGTTTAGAACTCGAATTCTTATGTATTACCATAACATATTATAACATTTAATTTTTATTAATTTCGTATTTTGTAAATCAGACGTTTAATTTAATTTTTATAGAATATTTACTAAGAGTAGTTTGGTATTTTGGGCAATTCTAATATTCTGAATTTTAATGTTCATATTTGTGATGTACAATTAGTAGCATTAGATATGACCCATATAGGGACTGCACTCATAATACACTTGGAGCGTACGATAGATAAACGATTACTATAAACAGACGGATTAATCATAGGCAATAGAATAATCTAAATCAGAGACCTTGCTATACCTTGCTATATCACTGATTACGTTTAGAACTCGAATTCTTATGTATTACCATAACATATTATAACATTTAATTTTTATTAATTTCGTATTTTGTAAATCAGACGTTTAATTTAATTTTTATAAAATATCTACTAAGAGTAGTTTGGTATTTTGGGCAATTCTAATATTCTGAATTTTAATGTTCATATTTGTGATGTACAATTAGTAGCATTAGATATGACCCCATATAGGGACTGCACTGATAATACACTTGGAGCGTTCGATAGATAAACGATTACCATAAACAGACGGATTAATCATAGGCAATAGAATAATCTAAATCAGAGACCTTGCTATACCTTGCTATATCACTGATTACGTTTAGAACTCGAATTCTTATGTATTACCATAACATATTATAACATTTAATTTTTATTAATTTCGTATTTTGTAAATCAGACGTTTAATTTAATTTTTATAGAATATTTACTAAGAGTAGTTTGGTATTTTGGGCAATTCTAATATTCTGAATTTTAATGTTCATATTTGTGATGTACAATTAGTAGCATTAGATATGACCCATATAGGGACTGCACTCATAATACACTTGGAGCGTACGATAGATAAACGATTACTATAAACAGACGGATTAATCATAGGCAATAGAATAATCTAAATCAGAGACCTTGCTATACCTTGCTATATCACTGATTACGTTTAGAACTCGAATTCTTATGTATTACCATAACATATTATAACATTTAATTTTTATTAATTTCGAATTTTGTAAATCAGACGTTTAATTTAATTTTTATAAAATATCTACTAAGAGTAGTTTGGTATTTTGGGCAATTCTAATATTCTGAATTTTAATGTTCATATTTGTGATGTACAATTAGTAGCATTAGATATGACCCCATATAGGGACTGCACTGATAATACACTTGGAGCGTTCGATAGATAAACGATTACCATAAACAGACGGATTAATCATAGGCAATAGAATAATCTAAATCAGAGACCTTGCTATACCTTGCTATATCACTGATTACGTTTAGAACTCGAATTCTTATGTATTACCATAACATATTATAACATTTAATTTTTATTAATTTCGTATTTTGTAAATCAGACGTTTAATTTAATTTTTATAAAATATTTACTAACAGTAGTTTGGTATTTTGGGCAATTCTAATATTCTGAATTTTAATGTTCATATTTGTGATGTACAATTAGTAGCATTAGATATGACCCATATAGGGACTGCACTGATAATACACTTGGAGCGTTCGATAGATAAACGATTACCATAAACAGACGGATTAATCATAGGCAATAGAATAATCTAAATCAGAGACCTTGCTATACCTTGCTATATCACTGATTACGTTTAGAACTCGAATTCTTATGTATTACCATAACATATTATAACATTTAATTTTTATTAATTTCGTATTTTGTAAATCAGACGTTTAATTTAATTTTTATAAAATATTTACTAACAGTAGTTTGGTATTTTGGGCAATTCTAATATTCTGAATTTTAATGTTCATATTTGTGATGTACAATTAGTAGCATTAGATATGACCCATATAGGGACTGCACTCATAATACACTTGGAGCGTACGATAGATAAACGATTACTATAAACAGACGGATTAATCATAGGCAATAGAATAATCTAAATCAGAGACCTTGCTATACCTTGCTATATCACTGATTACGTTTAGAACTCGAATTCTTATGTATTACCATAACATATTATAACATTTAATTTTTATTAATTTCGTATTTTGTAAATCAGACGTTTAATTTAATTTTTATAAAATATCTACTAAGAGTAGTTTGGTATTTTGGGCAATTCTAATATTCTGAATTTTAATGTTCATATTTGTGATGTACAATTAGTAGCATTAGATATGACCCCATATAGGGACTGCACTGATAATACACTTGGAGCGTTCGATAGATAAACGATTACCATAAACAGACGGATTAATCATAGGCAATAGAATAATCTAAATCAGAGACCTTGCTATACCTTGCTATATCACTGATTACGTTTAGAACTCGAATTCTTATGTATTACCATAACATATTATAACATTTAATTTTTATTAATTTCGTATTTTGTAAATCAGACGTTTAATTTAATTTTTATAAAATATTTACTAACAGTAGTTTGGTATTTTGGGCAATTCTAATATTCTGAATTTTAATGTTCATATTTGTGATGTACAATTAGTAGCATTAGATATGACCCATATAGGGACTGCACTGATAATACACTTGGAGCGTTCGATAGATAAACGATTACCATAAACAGACGGATTAATCATAGGCAATAGAATAATCTAAATCAGAGACCTTGCTATACCTTGCTATATCACTGATTACGTTTAGAACTCGAATTCTTATGTATTACCATAACATATTATAACATTTAATTTTTATTAATTTCGTATTTTGTAAATCAGACGTTTAATTTAATTTTTATAGAATATTTACTAAGAGTAGTTTGGTATTTTGGGCAATTCTAATATTCTGAATTTTAATGTTCATATTTGTGATGTACAATTAGTAGCATTAGATATGACCCATATAGGGACTGCACTCATAATACACTTGGAGCGTACGATAGATAAACGATTACTATAAACAGACGGATTAATCATAGGCAATAGAATAATCTAAATCAGAGACCTTGCTATACCTTGCTATATCACTGATTACGTTTAGAACTCGAATTCTTATGTATTACCATAACATATTATAACATTTAATTTTTATTAATTTCGTATTTTGTAAATCAGACGTTTAATTTAATTTTTATAGAATATTTACTAAGAGTAGTTTGGTATTTTTGGCAATTCTAATATTCTGAATTTTAATGTTCATATTTGTGATGTACAATTAGTAGCATTAGATATGACCCATATAGGGACTGCACTCATAATACACTTGGAGCGTACGATAGATAAACGATTACTATAAACAGACGGATTAATCATAGGCAATAGAATAATCTAAATCAGAGACCTTGCTATACCTTGCTATATCACTGATTACGTTTAGAACTCGAATTCTTATGTATTACCATAACATATTATAACATTTAATTTTTATTAATTTCGTATTTTGTAAATCAGACGTTTAATTTAATTTTTATAAAATATCTACTAAGAGTAGTTTGGTATTTTGGGCAATTCTAATATTCTGAATTTTAATGTTCATATTTGTGATGTACAATTAGTAGCATTAGATATGACCCCATATAGGGACTGCACTGATAATACACTTGGAGCGTTCGATAGATAAACGATTACCATAAACAGACGGATTAATCATAGGCAATAGAATAATCTAAATCAGAGACCTTGCTATACCTTGCTATATCACTGATTACGTTTAGAACTCGAATTCTTATGTATTACCATAACATATTATAACATTTAATTTTTATTAATTTCGTATTTTGTAAATCAGACGTTTAATTTAATTTTTATAAAATATTTACTAACAGTAGTTTGGTATTTTGGGCAATTCTAATATTCTGAATTTTAATGTTCATATTTGTGATGTACAATTAGTAGCATTAGATATGACCCCATATAGGGACTGCACTGATAATACACTTGGAGCGTTCGATAGATAAACGATTACTATAAACAGACGGATTAATCATAGGCAATAGAATAATCTAAATCAGAGACCTTGCTATACCTTGCTATATCACTGATTACGTTTAGAACTCGAATTCTTATGTATTACCATAACATATTATAACATTTAATTTTTATTAATTTCGTATTTTGTAAATCAGACGTTTAATTTAATTTTTATAAAATATCTACTAAGAGTAGTTTGGTATTTTGGGCAATTCTAATATTCTGAATTTTAATGTTCATATTTGTGATGTACAATTAGTAGCATTAGATATGACCCATATAGGGACTGCACTGATAATACACTTGGAGCGTTCGATAGATAAACGATTACCATAAACAGACGGATTAATCATAGGCAATAGAATAATCTAAATCAGAGACCTTGCTATACCTTGCTATATCACTGATTACGTTTAGAACTCGAATTCTTATGTATTACCATAACATATTATAACATTTAATTTTTATTAATTTCGTATTTTGTAAATCAGACGTTTAATTTAATTTTTATAAAATATCTACTAAGAGTAGTTTGGTATTTTGGGCAATTCTAATATTCTGAATTTTAATGTTCATATTTGTGATGTACAATTAGTAGCATTAGATATGACCCCATATAGGGACTGCACTGATAATACACTTGGAGCGTTCGATAGATAAACGATTACCATAAACAGACGGATTAATCATAGGCAATAGAATAATCTAAATCAGAGACCTTGCTATACCTTGCTATATCACTGATTACGTTTAGAACTCGAATTCTTATGTATTACCATAACATATTATAACATTTAATTTTTATTAATTTCGTATTTTGTAAATCAGACGTTTAATTTAATTTTTATAAAATATCTACTAAGAGTAGTTTGGTATTTTGGGCAATTCTAATATTCTGAATTTTAATGTTCATATTTGTGATGTACAATTAGTAGCATTAGATATGACCCATATAGGGACTGCACTGATAATACACTTGGAGCGTTCGATAGATAAACGATTACCATAAACAGACGGATTAATCATAGGCAATAGAATAATCTAAATCAGAGACCTTGCTATACCTTGCTATATCACTGATTACGTTTAGAACTCGAATTCTTATGTATTACCATAACATATTATAACATTTAATTTTTATTAATTTCGTATTTTGTAAATCAGACGTTTAATTTAATTTTTATAAAATATCTACTAAGAGTAGTTTGGTATTTTGGGCAATTCTAATATTCTGAATTTTAATGTTCATATTTGTGATGTACAATTAGTAGCATTAGATATGACCCCATATAGGGACTGCACTGATAATACACTTGGAGCGTTCGATAGATAAACGATTACCATAAACAGACGGATTAATCATAGGCAATAGAATAATCTAAATCAGAGACCTTGCTATACCTTGCTATATCACTGATTACGTTTAGAACTCGAATTCTTATGTATTACCATAACATATTATAACATTTAATTTTTATTAATTTCGTATTTTGTAAATCAGACGTTTAATTTAATTTTTATAAAATATTTACTAACAGTAGTTTGATATTTTGGGCAATTCTAATATTCTGAATTTTAATGTTCATATTTGTGATGTACAATTAGTAGCATTAGATATGACCCATATAGGGACTGCACTGATAATACACTTGGAGCGTTCGATAGATAAACGATTACCATAAACAGACGGATTAATCATAGGCAATAGAATAATCTAAATCAGAGACCTTGCTATACCTTGCTATATCACTGATTACGTTTAGAACTCGAATTCTTATGTATTACCATAACATATTATAACGTTTAATTTTTATTAATTTCGTATTTTGTAAATCAGACGTTTAATTTAATTTTTATAGAATATTTACTAAGAGTAGTTTGGTATTTTGGGCAATTCTAATATTCTGAATTTTAATGTTCATATTTGTGATGTACAATTAGTAGCATTAGATATGACCCCATATAGGGACTGCACTCATAATACACCTGGAGCGTACGATAGATAAACGATTACCATAAACAGACGGATTAATCATAGGCAATAGAATAATCTAAATCAGAGACCTTGCTATACCTTGCTATATCACTGATTACGTTTAGAACTCGAATTCTTATGTATTACCATAACATATTATAACATTTAATTTTTATTAATTTCGTATTTTGTAAATCAGACGTTTAATTTAATTTTTATAAAATATTTACTAAGAGTAGTTTGGTATTTTGGGCAATTCTAATATTCTGAATTTTAATGTTCATATTTGTGATGTACAATTAGTAGCATTAGATATGACCCATATAGGGACTGCACTGATAATACACTTGGAGCGTTCGATAGATAAACGATTACCATAAACAGACGGATTAATCATAGGCAATAGAATAATCTAAATCAGAGACCTTGCTATACCTTGCTATATCACTGATTACGTTTAGAACTCGAATTCTTATGTATTACCATAACATATTATAACGTTTAATTTTTATTAATTTCGTATTTTGTAAATCAGACGTTTAATTTAATTTTTATAGAATATTTACTAAGAGTAGTTTGGTATTTTGGGCAATTCTAATATTCTGAATTTTAATGTTCATATTTGTGATGTACAATTAGTAGCATTAGATATGACCCCATATAGGGACTGCACTCATAATACACCTGGAGCGTACGATAGATAAACGATTACCATAAACAGACGGATTAATCATAGGCAATAGAATAATCTAAATCAGAGACCTTGCTATACCTTGCTATATCACTGATTACGTTTAGAACTCGAATTCTTATGTATTACCATAACATATTATAACATTTAATTTTTATTAATTTCGTATTTTGTAAATCAGACGTTTAATTTAATTTTTATAAAATATCTACTAAGAGTAGTTTGATATTTTCGGCAATTCTAATATTCTGAATTTTAATGTTCATATTTGTGATGTACAATTAGTAGCATTAGATATGACCCATATAGGGACTGCACTGATAATACACTTGGAGCGTTCGATAGATAAACGATTACCATAAACATACGGATTAATCATAGGCAATAGAATAATCTAAATCAGAGACCTTGCTATACCTTGCTATATCACTGATTACGTTTAGAACTCGAATTCTTATGTATTACCATAACATATTATAACATTTAATTTTTATTAATTTCGTATTTTGTAAATCAGACGTTTAATTTAATTTTTATAAAATATTTACTAACAGTAGTTTGATATTTTGGGCAATTCTAATATTCTGAATTTTAATGTTCATATTTGTGATGTACAATTAGTAGCATTAGATATGACCCATATAGGGACTGCACTGATAATACACTTGGAGCGTTCGATAGATAAACGATTACCATAAACAGACGGATTAATCATAGGCAATAGAATAATCTAAATCAGAGACCTTGCTATACCTTGCTATATCACTGATTACGTTTAGAACTCGAATTCTTATGTATTACCATAACATATTATAACATTTAATTTTTATTAATTTCGTATTTTGTAAATCAGACGTTTAATTTAATTTTTATAAAATATCTACTAAGAGTAGTTTGGTATTTTGGGCAATTCTAATATTCTGAATTTTAATGTTCATATTTGTGATGTACAATTAGTAGCATTAGATATGACCCATATAGGGACTGCACTGATAATACACTTGGAGCGTTCGATAGATAAACGATTACCATAAACAGACGGATTAATCATAGGCAATAGAATAATCTAAATCAGAGACCTTGCTATACCTTGCTATATCACTGATTACGTTTAGAACTCGAATTCTTATGTATTACCATAACATATTATAACATTTAATTTTTATTAATTTCGTATTTTGTAAATCAGACGTTTAATTTAATTTTTATAAAATATTTACTAAGAGTAGTTTGGTATTTTGGGCAATTCTAATATTCAGAATTTTAATGTTCATATTTGTGATGTACAATTAGTAGCATTAGATATGACCCCATATAGGGACTGCACTCATAATACACTTGGAGCATTCGATAGATAAACGATTACTATAAACAAACGGATTAATCATAGGCAATAGAATAATCTAAATCAGAGACCTTGCTATACCTTGCTATATCACTGATCAGATTTAGAACTCGAATTCTCTCTCTGTGCTGCGCTACAGTCAGGTATATAGTCAGTGGCTTTTTATTTCGAGCCCCCTCCCCCCGAGCTCATCACTGTAGATATATAATTGTATTGTGATATTTTAACTAGGCATTATTTTTCCTAAAAGATAAAACTTGCGTTGCGATAGCACTCAACACAACACGGTGTGGCGTTCCGTTGCAAGCGGTAGAGTGAGAGCGACCGTATGCAGTATATCATCTGTTTCTTTGGTTCGCGTATCGTATGCCCCGCGAACAAACTAGCAGCCCGGGTTGCTATTGCAACGTGACGTCACGCTGTTTCTACAGCTAAGAATATATCGTTGTTTTAAGCTATTCCGGGTCGCAATTCTTTAGCGTCCCAACAGAGAAGCCTAGTCAGGAACATGAACATCGAACATTGATATAGAATAGCCAGTTAAGACAGTTGCATTGTTCTTTGTAGTTACGTATGTACGATTTTGCCACGTGTTTCTCCAAGAATACATTTAATAAAAATGAACAGTGTTAGTTCTTTATTGAAAATAGAGTTTTGTAGACTTTCTCTTGAGGACAAAGTAAAAATTCAAGAATTAGGTAGGCCATTGCCTGATTTAAATTTATCACAAACTTGTGCAAGGAGTGTTTATATCAATGAAAAATAGAAGAGCGGAATACCACTTTCAAGAAATGATTGAATTTAATCATTTTGCATCCATTTTAGCTAAGATTTCTTACTATTGTGTTCTTTTTTAAGAAATGCACCCCCCTCGATTGAAATGTGAAGAGTCGCCACTGTATATAGGGCCTACGTTATGTTCTAAACGTGAATGAATCTCCTATATGGGTCATTTCTAATGCTACTAATTGTACATATTGATACCGGTAAATTCCGTTACTATATTAATAATTTCATGAAATAAGGAATTCTTGCAATTAAACTATGTAAATTAAACTTAAGTAAATTATAAAATATGTATAACGCGGTTACATTAAGAAATTTCTTCTCTGTATGATTGATTTGATTATGACTAAATTAATTAAACGTCTACGATATGTTAGGTTTCTATTTTGAATTATTTTGGCTTGCCATCTCTGCTCTCTGACATGTTACATAACGAAAGTGCAAACTTGATTGGATGTGTCTTTTAACAATGGCAATGAATGCGTTTTAATATAAGTAAAAAATCAAGTTTTTCTTATTAAGTTAAAATAGTTTATAGTTATTAGAAATATATCTGTTTGGGTAGAGATATCTTCTCGAAAAATGTTGCCCCTTTTGCTAAGAAGATTGAATTAAAATGCGTACCTCGGTCAAAATTCTTAGGGTATCCAATAAATTCATTGCAAGTATACTTAAAAATCTGTTCATGTAACTTATAATTTATTTATACTTGGTCCATGTCCTATTTTTTATTAAATTTTTGAACACTTTCTTTTCCTGGAGAATTTCATCCTTTCCTTTTCATTCATACACTATTTTAATTTCCTCTAGGTCATTGTGAATCTTTTCGTAAAGAAAAATATCGAATATCAAGTGATAAATATACGTACATATACATTGTAATTGTTTACAACATAAATTTCATAGGTCAAAATAAATGAAGAACATAATAATTGTTTACAGTAAAGTTACATTTAAAAAATGAGTGTTGGACAATTGTTGATTATAATTAGCAACATCCTTCAAACTAATAAGCATACATATTTTCAAAGGCCGCAAATATCGATTTTTGACTTGTGTCACTTTAGACATTCATGTGCGATATTATAACTATTAAATATAGATACTGGTAATTTTCTTCCTACTGGCGAACGCTGATATCCGCTGCACAGACAGCAACAACCAATAAGATATTCAATAGAGGGATGTTTACAATTGAACGCTTTAGAGGCTGTGCTTACTCCAAGGCTGTAAGACGGGTGCGCATACCCTTGCAGCCGCGGACGTTCGCCAGTTGGAATTTTTTTACATTCCTCCAATTCTATTGTATGTTTCCATGGTCTAAGTGCTGTGAATTTAACGAACCTCATCAGCAAATTTATATCTTTCTTTTGTGTCCCTGTCCTAATATATATAAAAATTAAAATAATAACTAATATACTCGTATATATAAATAAATAATTAAAGTAGTGTAGCATTTTGTATATAAAAATAAATAAAAATAGAATAACTGGTTATACATTATACAAATTGAACAAAATGTACAAGATATTCCTTTAAATCTATTTAACACTTTAATAATAATGTACATAGATGGTATAGGCTTAATCAGCCTAATTCCAAGAGTTATATTTAAAAAAATATATGTACATCAAAACGACATTGATTCTTATGGACTTATTTCGATCCCACTCAAAAACATTTTGCAGATTTCGAATACTGCTCGTACAACTACCGCTCTTTCGACCTGGCCAACCACTTCCTCGAGTGGATGTACGATTACACGGCGCCCGCCCATCCATTCTACACGGAACGTGCCGACGCTTATCCCACCCGCGATCGGCGTTTAACCTTCATAGCGTCCTATCAGGAGGAATGCGGCACCAGTGATGACCCACAGAAGATCCTTCACGAGGTCAGAGTGTTAAGTCTCGCATCGCACCTGTTCTGGTCCCTGTGGGCGATCGTGAATGCGGGAACAAGCAAGATTCCCTTCGGTTATTGGGTAAGGCAGATGATCGTGATATTTTGGTGCTAGATGATGTGTGATAACTTTTAGACCAATGTATGCAAAGTTTAAATGTTGGTAAATAAGAATTTTTACTAACTTTCAATGAAATAACATGTTTGATTTTATATCGTTTTTCATACACAAAATATTTACTACAAATTTATGTACTATTATAAAAAGAACTTATAACTGAATGTTTCTCAAAATAATTTATTCAGTTTTCTATCGGTAAACATATATTTGTAAATGGAACAACTTCTTTCCACATCAACAGATGTAATTGGGGCATACTTTAATTTTGAAATTATTTCGCTATTTATATTTCGCTTTGCAAAGCACTTGATCACCTTCAAAAACAAACTTGGGGTAAGGTTTGAGCCACGATAAATTAAGTTTCAACATTTTCAATTTTTCAATTGGCCCAAAGTTCAACAACGCGTACAGTATTTGCAAAAATAATATTCCACTTAGACAGACAAAATACAAGTAAATAAAATTATCAAATGTGATAATCAGATTGAGATTGGAAAAGAAGGGTATTTCCCAATGAATGTAAAACTAATGACTAAACTAATATGTTAATCACTACGGTGTTATAGTATAGAATATCACCCAAATACCGTAACAAGCATTAAGTAGCTAGATGTACATTTCAAGCGCTATGTGCCCATCTTCAGTAGCACAAGATAAAACTAAATAAAATACCTCTGTCACGAATCGTGATTGATATACTATTAAATAAATAAGTCAACGTGACAGAAGTATTTCAAAAATGGCATATAATATGACCTTTTAAAACAATATACATTAATAATTAACGAAACTAACAGGAAAAAACAATAAACATTGGTTTGTCAAACATGTTGACTTATTTATGTGATAGTATATCAATCACGATTCGTGACACAGGTATTTTATTTTTAAATTATTAAATTATTCGTGACAGAGGTATTTTATTTAGTTTTATCTTGTGCTATTGAAGATGGGTGCGCAGCGCTTGAAATGTACATCTAGCTACTTAATGCTTGTAACGGTATTTGGGTGATATTCTATATTATAAACTAATGTGCTTCAAGCACATTTTGTGAAATGATTAGTGTAAAGTGATTAGAAATGTAAATTGCTCCAAAAAGCGAATATATATGCCGTATATGCAATTTAAAGCGAAAAATGGTGAAATATATGCAAAATATGCATTTTGCATATAATCCGGTCTTTAGTGATAACTATTCAATAAGCGGGTTGAATATCGGATTTTTTAAATAATGGCTTGAGGTTGTTCTTGATCAAAATGTGGGAAAATAAAATTACAGCATTTAAATGCGTATCTTGACAACTTTATTTACGAAGGCCTGAAATATGTTGAATCAAATGAAACATCTAAAAGATATATTTTGAATAATTCATATCACGATCATTATACACGTATAAATAACCATATTGATATAAGATTTAACAGAGTTTATAAGGGCAGATCTAGTGTAGACTATTTTTTTGGCCATTTTTTTAAATAAAATTCCGGATGTCTTAAAAGTACTTCCTTTAATACCTTTCTTAAAAGAAATAAAAATATATCTAACTGATTTAGCACCCTACACATTAGATGAATTTTTTGGCTTGTGTTTAACTGCTTACAAAATTTAATGAAAGTATGCATATAAAAAAACGTTCGTTTCCCGAAAATAGTAAATGTTCACCAATTATTATACCATATTTAATCTTCAACTGTTAACCAGATATTGACTTCTTGCTAGTCTTTTTTATCATTTGTAAGCAAAATAATGTAAGACTACATATTTTTAAAAAGGGGAAAATGTAATCATAATTATGTTATTACTTACGAAATTAACATTAATAATTCATGACTAAATCTAAAGTAACCATGGTTCTTTTTCTGTGTATTTTCACCAATGCTATTTTTATTATGTAATTTAATATAATTTTCATCATAATAGGCAATTTAGGCAAATAATTTGTTTTTTTTATCTCTTTCGTATAAAAGAGATTAGAGACACAAATTCTAGGTACTATAAAAATGAAGCACTACAATTCTTTGAAGGAATTGTTATTATTGAAGACTTAGATAATAATTACTACGATTTCTTTAAATTAAAAATGAAAAAGTTCAATTTTCAACGATTTATTCAATAACGGCAATTTGTAAAGCATTCAATACGAATGTTGCGTGCGCACATTTTACGCGGCAAATTTGTAATTGCAGGAATATGCCGTGACAAGACTGACCGCTTACCAAAAGTCCAAACGCGAACTCCAACAATCCCATGCAGTAAAAAGAAAGGCAGAGGATTAAAAAAGCGCAACAGTTAATACAATACAAATGAATCATGAACCCAGAGAAGTGGGTCATCAACCGTAAAGCGGCGAGAAGAAGTGAAATGTCCCTTCGAACCTTTGGTTTTGCACCGTTTACGCCATTGAGACGTCTAAATACAAAATCATAAATAAAAACTTCTTTTTTGCAGACACGACTGGAACGAATTCTGTATTATAAATATTGTAATCACAACATGTGATATTTAGCTAAAAAAATGTAAAAGAAACACGAATGGGGAATCAATTATTGCAGAGAGTAAATATTATAGCTGTAAAATCTAGCTGGATTTAAATATCGGACTAAAATTTTAAAAAGTCGTGAGCAAAATTTTGTACAAAACTTAGTCGCTAGAAAAACCTTGAATATAATTTGATTAGATAATAATTTTAAGTGTATGTTTATTTGTTAAACGTCAAATTTAATTTTTAATTGAATTATGGTGATATATTTGAATGCTACTTTAATAAAACAGGGTATGTGCTAAAATATTTTAAATAAAAATCTCTTATAAGCTATTGCTTTATATTGCTCATTATTATAATTATTATGGCAATAACTAAATATAAAAACACAATAATCAACCATTTTTCACTTAGCACAATAACTTGATTGTCCATCATATAATAAAAGTATGTTTTTAAAACATTTTTGTTTTTATTTCAACATTTTTATTATAATATTCAGATATTGTTAACTTGTGTAGATATTTTATGTTTTGAATGATACAAAAATTGTTTATTGTACTGTTTTTTTAATACTTTTTTACATGTTACTAAACACCAAATTGCCAAATTAATGTAGAAAATGTACTTAATATAGTTATGTTTCTTGAATGCAATTTTGCTGTCGTAATTATTTTGTCAATTGTAATTTAATATATTCGCATTTTGCCGCATTTTTAATATAATTATTCTATGTACTAGTTCAACTAACTTTATGCCTAAATAAATTATTAAATTAAATAAAAACAGTTTATTCAATTTCCTCAAAAAATATAAATTCCATGAAATTGTATAAAATATCACCCAAATACCGTAACTCAAAGCATTAAATAGCCAGATCCGCATTTCGAAGGCTACGCCCCCATCTTCAGTTGCACTAAATAAAATACCTGTGTCACTATATTGTATACCTAATCACGATTAGTGACAGAGGTATTTATTTAGTTTTTATCTTGTGCTACTGACGATGAGGGTATAGCCTTCGAAGTGCGCATTTAGCTATTAAATGGTTTGACACCGTATTGACAATTTTAGAGTAGATGCATATTTCGAAGACTAAGCACAACAATAACATACATTATAAACTTGTGCTATTGATCTATTGCTTGTGAAAATGGTGGTATGGCTTTTCAAATACGTATTTAGTGTATAAAATGAATTTAAAAGAATTGTCAAAGAAATTTTATGGAACAAAATGGGGAAATTTGAAAATAAGAAAAATAGAAACAGATTTATTGTTTTATATTTTGACTTAATTCACTGTACAAGAAATTTTTTCGATCGCAAAATATAAATATATACATTTTCTTTCATGCAAAAACACAATTTTATACTATAATTAGAATACATAAACCTTAAATTTGAAAGTTTTTTAATACTAATGAATATGTCATGATTTTGTGGCAAAATAAATAAACACGATTTTTTTTTTCAAAATTAAACTAAAAATGATATTTTTGTATACTACTAGCTGCATTTTGAGACTCACTTATAAAAATAGTGGCATAATTTATAATAGTAGCAAATATTGTTTAAAATATTGTCTTTTTTGAATTCCACTGTATTGTCTATATTGGATATAAAAGGGAATAACCATTTTTGTATATTGTCACAATTTAATAGAGGTTTTTAAATGCAACATGTCACAATCGCATAATAAGCTGTATTTGTTTAAGGAGGTAAAGTAACACTTAATAGCAGACTGAATAATGCGATTATTACAAATAATCCACAAAAAGGCAATAAAATATGCAATATTTTTTTCCTCATACATCAAAGATACCGATAGTTATGAATGTCACGTAAAAAAAAAAATCAAAACGTTTCCATTTTAAGATCGAAGAATATTTCACAAACTTCTGCCTTATGCTTTGTTCAAATCTGTCCGAATTTTATGTGATTACAGATATATATGTGAAATTGGCACTATTTTACAAAATTCGCTCGCTGATTGTTTCTAAACATATCAAAATTTTATTTATGTCAAAATATCTGCCAAAATAATTTTAAGCGAATTAAAAATACTTGCGTAAAGAAACACTTTGCGAAATAAAAAAAGTTTGTATGTAAAATCAGCGAGCGTACAGACAATTTCAAATCCTTAAGTTGTTATCCCACCAAATTTTGAGCAAAAAATAAGGAGATTTACAAAATAAATTTTTGCATATGGTGTTCTGAACCCTTAATTTTCAATTTACTGAATAGGTTCAGCAGCTATAGAAGAAGATAATCTTTCTTTCGCTCAGTGTCGGAGAAAGGACTCTTCTAAGGACGCTGACTAAGTGACATTTTAACATTGTCATGCCAAAAATTTTTTTTTAACAATAGATGAAAAATAATCATTTTGTTATATATATTTAGGACATAATAGGAAGACAGGTCATTTTACGTATGCTTCAATAGTTTTGTCACTTCATCGCAGCAAAGGACATTGTAATTAATTAAATATTACGACATAGTTGCTTTGTGTTAAATTTTAAAGTACTTTTGAAGCAGCCCAATAAAGTGATCAATTAACAAGCAGCATGTATAACTTTTGGTTAATTATTCAAAACTAGCATAAGTCGAAATTAAATTCTATCGACTGTATTTGTATATTGAACCGTACCAATGTTTTTTTTTTAGGCGAAAGAAGGTATACTTTTTTAATTCTTAACATTCCTCCGTAGAAACTTGTGTACTCGCACTAGAAAACGATCCTCTAGCATCTAAACAACTATCTGGAACCGTGATGAAGCTGCACTTTTTATAGTTCCACGATTTTCCGCTACACACCCTCTTCAGAATACTTTTCTTCTGAATGGGCGTAGTCTCAAACAAATCCGTTTCAATATTGATTACGTTACTATTACTAACATTACGATTATTATCACAGCTGGTATTATCAACTAAAAAAGGCTCAGTCACTTCTCCAGAATTAGCCCCTTGATTAGGAAATGTCCTGCAATTACTCTTATTATCACTGATATTGTCGTTTATCATAGAGGATGGTAGAGGATTGCCTTCCGAGTTTCTCTGGATGACAATATTAGG
Source organism: Leptodirus hochenwartii (assembly GCA_947310635.1). NCBI lineage: Eukaryota > Metazoa > Arthropoda > Insecta > Coleoptera > Leiodidae > Leptodirus > Leptodirus hochenwartii. The sequence continues at coordinate 5,816,230 of OX371186.1, forward strand.
CGGTGGGTTTCGGTGCTTCCGTCTAAGTGAATTCCGGGGAATTATCCTGAGGAACTTGGCCATTTCTCGTTGGATTCTTCGGTTGCGATACGCGAATAAGAATGGCGAGATTACGTTGCTGGTTATTAGCAGGATCAACGATATCGTATTGAAGCGATGAATTGCGGTTGTGCAAATCTGAAAGGTTAAAAAATATTATAATTGAGAGCGGTAACGTCCTTAATCTAAACAACAGTTCTTTCCTCATCAAAATACAACTTTAATTGAAAAGGAGGTAAAAAACGTATACGTGCAGAAGTGCAAAAACGTTCCATTTTTACCTCCTTATATTACACTGCACGAAAAATGGATAGATTCTACAACTCAATGAAAAAAATATATTTATAAACCTTATAAACTTTTCCCTCTATTTAAAAATCTATTTATTTTATTATAATTTTTAGTTAGTTAAAGAGTCCGCAATCCTAAAGATTGGTTGGAAACAGCACGCCATGCCGATCTATCCTGAGCTAATCCCTTCATCTCCCTATAGCTATTCATCTCAACGTCTTCAACTATCTGACTCACATACTCCAATCTAGGCATACCTACCCCTCTCTTTCCCTCCACTCTACCTTCTATGATCAATTGCATAATCCCCCCATGCCTAAGAATATGCCCTACTAATCTGTCTCTCCTACGCTGTAACACTCTCCAAATACTTCTCTTCTCCCCTACTAACTCTAGTACAGCTTCATTTGTTACTTTATCTTCCCAACCAATCCTCATCATCCTCCTATAACACCACATTTCGAATGCTTGTAATCTACGCTTCTCTTCCTTTCCTATAGTCCACGCCTCACACCCGTACAGTGCTACACTCCAAACATATACCTTCAGTAATCTTTTTCTAATACCCAAGTCAATATTTGATCTTAAAATCTGTTCCTTTTCTACGAATGCCTTCCTACCCTGTGCTATCCTACACTTTATATCTACCTTGCTTCGATTATCTTTTGTGATTCCACCACCTAAATAACAAAAATCTGACACTTCTTCGATTCTATTATCTCCTATTGTGATCCTCATTTTTCTACTGCATTCCTTTTTGTCACACCTCATCACTTTAGTTTTACCTATATTTATTTTCATGTTAAAATCCCTAGTTAATACTGCCTGCATACCATTCAATACCCTTTCTAAATTCTTTTCGCTTTCTTCCAATATAGCTATATCGTCGGCGAATCTCAGCATATATATTTTCTCTCCCTGTACATTCACACCTACACTATACTCTTCTTTTACTTTGTTTATTGCATCTTCTATATATAGATTAAATAATAACGGTGAAAGTGTACATCCCTGCCGAACTCCCTTCCCTATTTTTGCTACCTCTTCTTCCCCCTCAATTCTAACTAAGGCAGTTTGGTGTTTATATAAATTAAAAATTATTCTCCTATTCTTATAATCTATACCAGTTTCTTTTAAAATTCTAAACATTATGTCCCAATCTACATTATCAAATGCCTTTTCTAAATCTACAAAAGCTATGCAAGTTACCTTTCCTACCCTCTTTCTTTTTTCTACTACCGTTCTTAGTGCTAGAATCGCCTCTCTCGTCCTTCTGTTTTTCCTAAAACCAAACTGATCTTCTCCTAGCCTTTCCTCTACTTTATTTTCTAATCTCCTATAAATAATCTTTAACAATATCTTCGATGCATGTGATAGTAGACTAATGGTCCTATAGTTCTCACACAAATTAGCTCCTATTTTCTTCGGCATTGTTACTATTCTACTACGCTGAAAGTCCTGTGGTACTTCTCCCTTCTCATATATTTTACAAACTAACCTGTATAATCGCTCCTGCATTTTTTCCCCTGCGTGTTTTATTAATTCGGCTGGTATCATATCAATCCCCGCTGCTTTGTTATTCCGTAAATCATTTAATGCTCTATGAAACTCTGACCTAAGTATGCTAGGACCTAAGTCATCCTCATCTATCTGTTCCACATTTTCTAGCTCCTCGATGTCCTGCCTACCTTTATATAAATCTTCAAGATACTCCTTCCATCTTCTAGCTTTTTCCTTATTTTCTGTGAGTTCCTTACCCTGCTTATCACATATAATGTTACCCTTTGGTTTTACTTTAGAAAAATGTGACTTAATTTTCCTGTAGCCCAAATCTACTTTACCTCTTCTCATATCCTCCTCAATATCCTCACAGTTTCCTTTTAACCACTCTTCTTTCGCTAGCTTGCATTTCCTATTAATTAAGTTCCTTAGTTCCTTATATTTTTTCTGTCCTGCTTCTGTGTTTCCAATTTTAATTTTCCTTCTTGCTTCTATCATTTCAACTATTTCTTCCGTGATCCATTCCCTCCTACCTGCCCTTTTCTTTGTGCCTAATACTTCATTTGCTGCTGTAGTTAACCCATTTCTGATTTCCCTCCATTCGCAATCTATGTCGTTCCTAGATGTTCCATTAGCCATGATTTCTACTTTCTGCTTGTACTTTTCACATACATATAATTTTTATCAAAGATATAAAAAATATTAAAACAGCACATGCGAAAAAGTATATCTTTGGCGGAATTTTCTGTCGTATCTATTATTGGCAGCGAGATATTTGTACAAATGTAGATTAATATTTTCAAATTGTCACTACGATGCTAAATAATTATATAAAATTTGGCAACAGAATAGCAACATTTAAAAATTTATAAAGAATCCAAAAATTTCGAAATAAATATACAACTGCTCAAATTTGCACGAAACATCAAATGTAAATTTGATAATTAATGTTAATTAATCCCAGCAATAACAATTTGATTAAAATGATTTGTAAGAAAGCTCACAAATTAATATAATATATTTATTTTTAAATTGGCACTCGAATGTTAAATAATTATATAGAATTTGGCAACAAAATAGCAACATTTAAAAATTGTTTATAAAGAATCCCAAAATTTCGAAATAAATATACAACGTTATCTACTGCTCAAATTTGCATGAAACATTTGATATGAAATATCATATGCAAATTTAATAATTAATGTTAATTAATCAAGTAATAATACTTTGATTAAAATGATTTGTTAGAAAGATCATAAATTAATATATTTATTTTAAAAACCGTCACTACGGTGTTAAATTATTATCACCCAAATACCCTAACTCAAAGCATTTAATAGCTAGATGCGCATTTCGAAGGCAATGTTGAGTAGCATAAGATAAAAACGAAAAAAATTATGTGGTGTTAAATTTTATTAATCCATTGTATAGTAATCACGATTAGTGAGAGAGGTATTTTATTTAGTTTGTATCTTGTGCTACTGCAGATGGGGGCATAGCCTTCGATATGCGCATCTAGTTATTTAATGCTTTGAGTTACGATATTTGGGTGATATTCTATACAATAGATTAATACGTTTTAAATCAATTTAAAGCACGCTTTTCTTCGTTTTCTTCCGATACAGATAAGAAAATCGTGTTTATAAAAGTACAATTTTTTTAAAGAATTTAATTGGAAATTTTTTATATGACCACTCTTCTCCCTACATTAAAGTGAATAAAAATTGTGAGTAATTGCATTACATTTTCTATTTAATAAACATTATAAACGATACGTAATATAGTCGTTTATTTAATTAGCAATAAAATAAAATGTTAGATTCACATAAACTGAAATTATTAAATACTATTAAAGTAATTTTGTTCCCTGGATCATTGGAATCGATTTCGTTTCCGATTTATTTATGACTTAATAAATAACTGACGTACGTTGATTTTTTAATTATTTAAGTACAAACAGTAGCGTAGCCAAAATTTCGGTAACGGAGTGTGCATTATTAATATATATATTTTTTTTAAATATTATTATTGGAAGAATTGTGAGGAGTTGTGGGAGGATTTTAGCCTCCAAACCTCCCATCCGGCTACACCACTGAGAGTAGCTCGAATAACATTACATGTGAAATTGAAAATTGCGTTCGCAAAATCTAAAACGTGTTCGCCGCATTTGTAATATTAATTCTGGCAATAAAAGAATTCTGGAAATTAACACATTAATGCAAAATATCATTGTGTGCAACTTGTTGATAAATTGTTGCAAAGCAACAACAATTATGCATTAATATACCGGGTGGATTCTTACGTGGAAACAACAGTTGCAAAGTCAGTGAACCGAAACATATCGTGCTGTCAATGGAAAACGAACACAACTCAAAAATGCGTATGTTTAGAGGAAAATCAAATTGAAGTTTTCCTTATCGAAAAAAAGAATATAGATAGTGGCCCTTAGGTTTGAAATTTTAACAAATTTTGTTCATTTAATGTATTGCCACACAGTGGATAAAGAAGGGCAAGCGAAGTATTTTTAAATTTATATCTTAAAGCTATTATTTATAAAGAAATAATGCAAATTTTTAATTATGGTGGTATTGCATTAACAAATTATCATAATTTTGTGTTGTGAAATTTTGTAATTTAACCAATTTTGTACCTATTGATTTATTTTTGCATTAGTGTTATTCTATAAATTGTCAAGCGAATTTAAAGTATTAAATATTAGAGAATTAAGAACAAAACTAAAAGAATACCTAACAAAAAATGCCTATTATATCCAATTAGTGATTTGTAAATGTAAACAGATCTGTTTTTGTTTTTGTTTGTTTTGTTTTGTTTTGTTTTGTTTTGTTCTCTGTTTTGTTTTGTTCTCTGTTTTGTTTTGTTCTCTGTTTTGTTTTGTTCTCTGTTTTGTTTTGTTCTCTGTTTTAATCTATACATATATACTCTGCAAAATGTAATAATATATTCCTATATTTTTTATTTATTGGAAGAATTGTGAATAATTACATAATTAAATAAATACATAGATAGATAAATAAATAATTAAAATCACCTCGTATTCTCTACTTACTTTCATCGCATTCAACACCAAACTAATCCCGTACGGCCCATAACACAACAGCACCATAAATATCACCAACAAGCTGATTTTGGCAGTTCTGCTCTCCTCTCGGTACCGAAACACGGACGCATTGCTCAGTTTGTGTCTGATGTGCCCGAATATGTTCCTGCTGCCACCTAACAAGTCCTTCCTGCAGCCGGCCATCAGTCTGTCGCTGCTCGTGCGGCATATTTTCACCCTGAGCAGGTGCAGAGGGTCGTGCAGATGTTGGTGTACAGCTGCTGCTGCGGCTGCAGCTTCGGTTGCCACAGCGGCCGCTTCGTATTGGGTGAAGTTTGGAGCTGAGTGTGTCTTCTTTAAGGTGGTTACTGGGGTGGATATTGGGAAGTTCATGGATGTTACCTGGAAAGCAAGATGAAGGTTAATGTCGAAATTTGATGATCGAAATTTTGAAATAGTTGAAGAGCATTAGTTAGAATTGTTATCGATTGTTATTGAGGGCATGGGGAAGAAGAGGTGGCGAGAATACGAAAGGGAGTCAGGCAGGGATGTACACTGTCGCCGTTACTAGTTTATGCAGGGTGTAAAGCTGGATTGGAAATATAGGCACTTTACACGTTCAATTAAATTTGTTCAAATATTGGCCGCCCTGATTATTTTACAGCAAAATTGTAAAGAGAGAAAATGTCCAGAATTGAAAACTAAATTCAACGAACATTTACATTCTTCTCTCACTTTAATGGTTTTTAAGATATCCGAAGAATACTTTTCCATGAATGAAGCCTTCAACTCATATTAGCCTTGATTTTGACCATTTATAGCAACTGATTCCGTCATCACTGATCATTGTTTAAATCGAGGTTTTTTCAAAATAAAAAATGCGAGGAAAACTTGTAAGTTTTCTCATAAAATGATCATTTCAAACAGAAAATCTCAAGTAAAAGTAAAAAAAAAAAACAAGTAAAAAGCAACATTTAATGAATACAATAGCTGATGATTTTCACAAGTAATCTAGTTATAAAATTGAATATAAAAATATGAACAATGTTTCAAAAAATTTCTTGCAAAATTATCGTGTTCTGTCGTATGGGAAATTCCTAATTCTTGTCCAATTTGGCTTAAACTCACATTCTTATCTTCCGCAACCCTACCTAGGACTCCAAGCCACATTTCCTTTTCCCTCATAAGTGCTACTAACTTTTAATTTAACAGTATAGAAGTCGAAACAATAACCAGCGGTGACCGAATCAATATCTATAAATTATCAAAATCCATGGTCAAGTTTTCTTCGAATATCTAGAAAACCAGTAAAGTGATAGACGAATGTAAATGTTCGTTAGATTCAGTTTTAAATTTCGAAAATTCTCTCCATTTACAATTTTGCTGTAAAATAATCAGGGAAGCCAATATTTGAATTAATTTAATTTAACATGTAAAATGCCTATGTTTCCAATCCAGCTTTAATGCAATAAACAAGGTTAAAGAAAGTATGAAAATTCAGGAGAAGAAATTGTTGAGGTTCGCAGACGACGATAAAGCTATCTTGGAAGAGGGGGAGCAGAATTTAGAACATGTATTAAATGGTATGCGGGAAGTAAAGACTAGGGATTATAACATGTACATAAATGTAAATAAATTCAAAATAATAAGGCGTGATAAGAATGAAAGTAGGCGAAAGATGAAGGTTAGAATAGAAGATGATAAAATATATGAGGGATCAGATTATTCATATTTTCGGAGTAAAATGACCAAAAATAACGTACGATTTATGAGTTCTTAGAAAAACCGCAAATTTTTAAGGGCAAATATAGATATAAGTATTAGAAAATGATTACTAAAAGCATGTGTGGAGTGTAGCATTGTACGGGTGTGGGGCGTGGACTATAGAAAAGGAAGAGAAACGTAGAATAGAAGCACTTGAAATGTGGTGCTACAGAGGATGGTGGGGATTGTTTGGGCAGTTAATAGCGACAAATGAAGATGTGACAAAGTTAAGTTGGCCGATGTTACTGCGAAGTTATTAAATTTGTTATAGAAGGTCAGGTAGCGGGACAGACAGACAACGTAAGACCTGGATAAGAGTATTAAATTTTATTAAATATAATAGGACACTTACTTTTCTAACTCTGGCACTATTTTTATGCGCCGCCCTGTATATACAAACGTAGATATCGCAGATGGTCAGAAAGGGCACAATAATGGCCACAATAAGATAAAAAATAGCAAAAGTGATTGTCCAAGCGGTGGCGTGATAATGGCATCTACTTTGACAGCTTCTGAAGTAGTGCACATTGGCACCGGTGAGAGCGCTGCCGACGCCAAATAGCATCGAAGCGAACCACGTCAGTAATATCAACAGCACCGATCTTGTTTTGTTAATATAACTTTGATATCGCAGTGGATACAAGACGGCAAAGTACTGGTCCACTCCGATTAGAAGAACACTGAATATGCAAGCCGTACATACGAATGTCACAACAAATTCGGACAGGAAACATATTAGCACATTGTCGCGACTGTCAAATTGATTGCGAAAAGCCAGAGTGTAGTTGACAGTAGACTCAATGACCTCCAGCTGTTGCTGCGGACTGTCAATAAAGATCTCCTCTTGACTCTCTTCCAGGATTGTGATGTCTTTGGATGCGTTTTGTATGATTTCAGTGTTGTCTCGTTGGGCAGCGAAGATAATGTCATTATTCGCGGTGATGTTGGTTTCTTCAAATTGTGACCGCGTGAAAATGGCGGAGGAAGTGGTATCGAGCAAGTGAGAGTCAAGGATGAATGTTGGGAGGAGGAGGATGCTGGAGAGGACGTTGGCGAACAGGAGGTTGATGACAAATCTGAAAAAATACAGAAAATTATCACTACGGTGTTAAATTATAATATAGAATATCATCCAAATACCGTAACTTAAAGCATTAAGTAACTAGATGTACATTTCAAGCGCAATGCGCATAGAAGATGGCCGCATAGCTCTTGAAATGTACATCTAGCTACTTAGTGCTTGTTACGGTATTTGGGTGATATACTATATTAGAAAATTATTTGTTTAAAATTAAGACATTTTAGGCAATAGGAATTATTTCAAATTTATTATTAGTTGAATATTGCATTTAATATTCAAATGCGCATCTAACATAATAATATAAATAAAAAATCTGATATTTGTGTAGTTCAACAGCGTGAAATATTTCATTATTTATTTGAAATTATTTTTCTACAGCAACAAACTGTATTACTCTGTATATTCAAGTGGCAACGCACCCTGTATATCAGAAAGCAATATATTAAATTTTTTAGATATATTGGATGATCTGGCCGTCAGAACAGCAGGTGTAAATGATGATAAAATCACTTTGATTATTTTTAAAGTATTCAAATACTGAGTATATTTATACTTCGATATAAGACAATTATCCAGTCTTACTTAACGGTAGCATGGTGGAATAATTTGAATTTAAAATTAAATATCGACATTGTATCGAATTCAAATAAAATATCGACATTGTATCGAATTTAAATAAAATAGACGGTTAACCGTCATTCATATTAGTAGAAATTTGCGTCAATGATAGTAATATAAAAAAATATAAGCATTTATGACTGGTGTGGATATTTTTATTCATCGCTTAAATTACGCTGAAATCTATTAAATTTATAATATATTGAAATTTAATTAGCCGTAAAATGTACAGACTTTACGCATTTCCGATTATTGATAACTAACCTCATAAATCTGTTTTACTTTCTTACATGAATATATTTATAAATATTCTAAAAGCAAACAGAATATACTACAATTTTTATATGGGCTGTAGTAAAGCCCATAAAATCAATTGCCATTTATTCAATTTATATTTAAATATAAATTGAATAAATGGCACATGATTATCAAGAACTTAGCATTATTTCAAACGTAACCTCATAATCGTTCCGCATCTAAATGCCAATTTAATTAATATATGAATTTATAATGTCACTGATACAATTAAATATTATTAATAGTATCTATTTTTTTTTGAAGAGGATGATGTCGAATTGTTTGTCTTCTATAATTATTTTAGACTTGAAGTCTATGCTAAGTTTACATTGATGACACTTTCATGAGTTTGAAACTTCCCAACGCTAACAGGTTATATTTTTTACTGCGCCGTCAGATTTGTGTCACATGTGACATAAATATAAAGTCCCGAATATTTATGTTTTTCTTATTCACAGTAAAAGTGCCAAGTTCATATATAAACGTCGTTATTTCAAAAATTTACTCATGTTCATGATATTATATTACTAAGGGCATTTGGGGGTAATAAATGGAGTTAGTTAAAGAGTCCGCAATCCTATAGATTGGTTGGAAACAGCACGCCATGCCGATCTATCCTGAGCTAATCCCTTCATCTCCCTATAGCTATTCATCTCAACGTCTTCAACTATCTGACTCACATACTCCAATCTAGGCCTACCTACCCCTCTCTTTCCCTCCACGCTACCTTCTATGATCAATTGCATAATCCCCCCATGTCTAAGGATATGCCCTACTAATCTGTCTCTCCTACGTTGTAACACTCTCCAGATACTTCTCTTCTCCCCTACTAACTCTAGTACAGCTTCATTTGTTACTTTATCTTCCCAACCAATCCTCATCATCCTCCTATAACACCACATTTCAAGTGCTTCTAATCTACGCTTCTCTTCCTTTCCTATAGTCCACGCCTCACACCCGTACAGTGCTACACTCCAAACATATACCTTCAGTAATCTTTTTCTAATACCCAAGTCAATATTTGATCTTAAAATCTGTTCTTTTTCTACGAATGCCTTCCTACCCTGTGCTATCCTACACTTTATATCTACCTTGCTTCGATTATCTTTTGTGATTCTACTGCCTAAATAACAAAAATCTGACACTTCTTCGATTCTATTATCTCCTATTGTGATCCTCATTTTTCTACTGCATTCCTTTTTGTCACACCTCATCACTTTAGTTTTACCTATATTTATTTTCATGTTAAAATCCCTAGTCAATACTGCCTGCATACCATTCAATACCCTTTCTAAATTCTTTTCGCTTTCTTCCAATATAGCTATATCGTCGGCGAATCTCAGCATATATATTTTCTCTCCCTGTACATTCACACCTACACTATACTCTTCTTTTACTTTGTTTATTGCATCTTCTATATATAGATTAAATAATAACGGTGAGAGTGTACATCCCTGCCGAACTCCCTTCCTTATTTTTGCTACCTCTTCTTCCCCCTCAATTCTAACTAAGGCAGTTTGGTGTTTATATAAATTAAAAATTATTCTCCTATCCTTATAATCTATACCCGTTTCTTTTAAAATTCTAAACATTATGTCCCAATCTACATTATCAAATGCCTTTTCTAAGTCTACAAAAGCTATGCAAGTTACCTTTCCTACCCTATTTCTTTTTTCTACTACCGTTCTTAGTGCTAGAATCGCCTCTCTCGTCCCTCTGTTTTTCCTAAAACCAAACTGATCTTCTCCTAGCCTTTCCTCTACTTTATTTTCTAATCTCCTATAAATAATCTTTAGCAATATCTTCGATGCATGTGATAGTAGACTAATGGTCCTATAGTTCTCACACAAATTAGCTCCTATTTTCTTCGGCATTGTTACTATTCTACTACGCTGAAAATCCTGTGGTACTTCTCCCTTCTCATATATTTTACAAACTAACCTGTATAATCGCTCCTGCATTTTTTCCCCTGCGTGTTTTATTAATTCGGCTGGTATCATATCAATCCCCGCTGCTTTGTTATTCCGTAAATCATTTAATGCTCTATGAAACTCTGACCTAAGTATGCTAGGACCTAAGTCATCCTCATCTATCTGTTCCACATTTTCTAGCTCCTCCATGTCCTGCCTACCTTTATATAAATCTTCAAGATACTCCTTCCATCTTCTAGCTTTTTCCTTATTTTCTGTGAGTTCCTTACCCTGCTTATCACATATAATGTTACCCTTTGGTTTTACTTTAGAAAAATGTGACTTAATTTTCCTGTAGCCCAAATCTACTTTACCTCTTCTCATATCCTCCTCAATATCCTCACAGTTTCCTTTTATCCACTCTTCTTTCGCTAGCTTGCATTTCCTATTAATTAAGTTCCTTAGTTCCTTATATTTTTTCTGTCCTGCTTCTGTGTTTCCTATTTTAATTTTCCTTCTTGCTTCTATCATTTCCACTATTTCTTCCGTGATCCATTCCCTCCTACCTGTCCTTTTCTTTGTGCCTAATACTTCATTTGCTGCTGTAGTTAACCCATTTCTGATTTCCCTCCATTCGCAATCTATGTCGCTCCTTGATGTTCCATTAGCCATGATTTCTACTTTCTGCTTGTACTTTTCATATACATCAGCTAATTTTAACCTATCGACATCTACTCTGACCTGTTTGGACTTCTGTAATTTCTTGAATTTGACCTCTGAGTCCAGGACTACTAAATTATGGTCACTATCAATATCTGCTCCAGGGTAACTCTTACAATTCTTAATCTGGTTCCTAAACCTCTCTTTAACCAGTATGTAATCTATCTGATACCTCCCTATATCTCCTGGCATTTTCCACGTATATATCCTGGAAAATGGAGTAGAAGGAAATATTTCATGTCTAAGAATATTACTTTCCAAATGCTTTTCTCTTCCCCTTTTAACTCTAGCACGGCTTTATTTGTCACTCTATTTGCCCACCCAATCCTCATCATCCTCCTAAAGCACCACATTTCAAATGCTCCTTTTACCATTATGAATGCAACAATAGAATCACCTCGCTTGCACAAGATTACATATATTGTGTACGTTGGGCGCACTTCAATGTTAAATTTGCAATTATATTATTCGTAGTGATTTTAAAATTCCCATTACATAAAGAACAATAAATTAGCTGTTATGTAGAGCGTAAATACTAAAATTTAATTTATTATTACGTTTATTTAAATACAAATCAGACGGCTTAGTATAGGCATTGCAAATGCAGTTATAAAAATTATTTCAATGTGGGCTTTTAAAGTTGCTGCTCTACTTACGAACAATTGATAATTACATAAATAATTAATTTACTTGAATTAATACAATAATTTTTTTACTGTACGCTTGTACGATGAAATCATTATTTATTAAATAAAAATAGATTTTAAAAAGATTTTCTTAGAAGATCTAACGATAAATAAAAATAAATCGAAACTAATAAATTTTGTGTTGCAATATTTACAAGGTACCAAAAATTGATTGAAAATACCACGAAATACTTAAGAACAAATATATAAAAAACAGTGCGGCGATATTTTCCGAGACCTTATCTAGATTTTTACTTTTAATTTTTACCCTGTATGTTAATGACCAAACTTTAGCTTCCTGATATTTGATTAACAACAATTTCAGGTAATTATGCAGGCGTCACAATAACAACAAACCAACATAATATCATTGTCATTATTTTAATTAAAGAATTTGAAGTAAAGCGTTTCGATAACAAGTTTTTCGATCATTATTATAAAAAACGAAGCTTGTTTTGTACACAATTTACAATATTGTAATTAAAACTGCATTCAAACGAAATTACATAAGTTGCTTGACAAAATTTGGCCAATCACATACCTACAAAATCATTTCTATATGTAAAAAGTGCAAATCTTTGTTAAAAGAGTAGATATTAAGAAAAGTAGTCGTATTTTATTTACAATCATCGTTATTTAAACTACCGCGTTACTACGGTTGCATATATGAAAGTGATATTACACAATACAAACATTCCACCTGACTTTTCGCGTTCTTTTAGTTTACTCTGCATATTATGATCTTTTTGAGTGAATTTTCTACAAAATGCATTAAAAATTGCTCACAATTATCAACTGTATTAGTTATCCATTTATATGTGGTAAATTAAATTATTGCATCACTTAATAGCGAATAGTTCATTTGAGTTAAAATTTTATTATGTAGGTTAAATATGCCGTAGGTCAAACTATTAACTGGAGAGTAACAACATATGATATTGGTTACTGAAATTATAAGACAATGTAAGTAACAATCTAAAAACACTAAATATGTAACAATTAAAAATAATATATACTTAGAACGGTATATTCGTAATTGAAAACTTTAAGCGTTATAGTTAAATTCACTTAGATTAGGTCAAATAACCCACCAATTATTAAATAACTGATTCACATTCTTCCATTGCGCAATTTAAGATCAAATTATTTGATCCATTGTAAGTTTTGTCTTGTGTTACTGAAGATGGAGGTATAGCCTCCGAAATACGCATATAACTATTAAAGTATTTGAGTTATTTGGGTGATATTGTTTTAGCTTTTTCCTCTTCAGATATATTTTATTTTAATACATGTTTTAACATATAAGGATAGGAAAACTATATTTGGTCGATGATTCCTTAAAATCATTTTATAAAATGTTCAAATATATGTATATTTTATATATAAAGTAAGTACTATATTAACTATATTTAAGCAAAGTGAAAGCTGAAATAAAATAGTATTCAATAGGCATAATCAATTGTTTATATTTTAAATTTATTGTCTAGCTATGGTACACTTTTAGAATAATTAGGTTATGGTGTCTTTTTTAAGTAGACCTGCCTTATCTGGATGCACAAATAATAATTAACATAATTAGGCGTGACTATACATATGGCCCAATTAAAATGGAAAATAATTTATTTCAAAGGCTATGTGAAAATATGCACGCTAAAAATAGAACATTTTTAGATTATAAATAATTCATTATATAGTTTTGGAGTGGCCAAAATTTTTTTATAAACACACATCTTTTACGAGTGTGTTATTAAAAATTAAAATTTATTTTATTTATTTTTGGTTATTTTAGATTTGACAAAACAATATTTATTGTTGTTAGTTGTCAGTTTCGTTAATTATTAATTTGTATTGTTTTAAAAGATTTATACGTCATATTATATGCCATTTTTGAAATACTTCTCCGAAACCACACGACCGAGCGAGCCAACGCCGCTACCATTCGCTCCCATTTGAAATATTCTAACTAATTCGGGCCCATGCATTACTCAACTCTGTTCACAGGGCGCACACGAACCCCCTTTACCCGTGCATGATCGGATTGTTAGACACGACCGAACCATTCACGTTTTATTATATGTAATTGTTTTAAAAGATTTATATATAGGTCATATTATATGCCATTTTTGAAATACTTCTGTCATATTGACTTATTTATTTAATAGTATATCAATCACGATTCGTGACAGAGGTATTTTATTTTGTTTTTATCTTGTGCTGCTGAGGATGGGGGCATAGCCTTCGAAATGTACATCTAGCTACTTAATGCTTTAAGTTGGGTGATATTCTATACTATTACTACTAAAGACTTTCAAAAGTGAAATATCAAAAGAACATGGGTTAAGAGTGTAAGAACAGTTAGTTTATTTGCTTTGATAAACATTATATTAATTTTTCATTATCAATACTGAACTTCGCCCTTAGATGTAATGCATTATTTTATAATCATTTTTTATTTAATTTTCTATTGTATGTATACCTATAATTTGTAATTTGTGTTTTACATCTAATAAAGATACTTTATTATTATTATTATTATTTTATATTAATATCGTCCATATTTTTCGCAGTAAAATGCACATTGTGTTTTTTTTTCTTGGCAATCGTCACATGGAAGATGTTTACGATAATTCCTTTCATTTTTCGGAGAATTTCTATTTAGTTAGTTATTTTTCTCTATAATTCAATAAAAAAAATTGCATGGAGGGCAAGTTAAATAAAAATAAATAAAAGAGTTATTGTTGTAACTGTCGTGTTGATACCCACATTAATGAAGAAATGTCAAAATAGTAAAAATAAGCAATGTTAAAGAGTCCGCAATCCTAAAGATTGGTTGGAAACAGCACGCAATGCCGATCTATCCTGAGCTAATCCCTTCATCTCCCTATAGCTATTCATCTCAACGTCTTCAACTATCTGACTCATATACTCCAATCTAGGCCTACCTACCCCTCTCTTTCCCTCCACTCTACCTTCTATGATCAATTGCATAATCCCCCCATGCCTAAGAATATGCCCTACTAATCTGTCTCTCCTACGCTGTAACACTCTCCAGATACTTCTCTTCTCCCCTACTAACTCTAGTACAGCTACATTTGTTACTTTATCTTCCCAACCAATCCTCATCATCCTCCTATAACACCACATTTCAAGTGCTTCTAATCTACGCTTCTCTTCCTTTCCTATAGTCCACGCCTCACACCCGTACAGTGCTACACTCCAAACATATACCTTCAGTAATCTTTTTCTAATACCCAAGTCAATATTTGATCTTAAAATCTGTTCTTTTTCTACGAATGCCTTCCTACCCTGTGCTATCCTATACTTTATATCTACCTTGCTTCGATTATCTTTTGTGATTCTACTGCCTAAATAACAAAAATCTGACACTTCTTCGATTCTATTATCTCCTATTGTGATCCTCATTTTTCTACTGCATTCCTTTTTGTCACACCTCATCACTTTAGTTTTACCTATATTTATTTTCATGTTAAAATCCCTAGTCAATACTGCCTGCATACCATTCAATACCCTTTCTAAATTCTTTTCGCTTTCTTCCAATATAGCTATATCGTCGGCGAATCTCAACATATATATTTTCTCTCCCTGTACATTCACACCTACACTATACACTTCTTTTACTTTGTTTATTGCATCTTCTATATATAGATTAAATAATAACGGTGCGAGTGTACATCCCTGCCGAACTCCCTTCCCTATTTTTGCTACCTCTTCTTCCCCCTCAATTCTAACTAAGGCAGTTTGGTGTTTATATAAATTAAAAATTATTCTCCTATCCTTATAATCTATACCCGTTTCTTTTAAAATTCTAAACATTATGTCCCAATCTACATTATCAAATGCCTTTTCTAAATCTACAAAAGCTAAGCAATGATGACTACATAACATATAATATGTTAAGTCCTTGTAAATGTCAATTTTGTGTTACGGCTACTTTGACTTAACTATTTTAATAAACCGAACACAACAATAAATAGTGTTATATTTGACTGAAAACTGTGATCTCGGTTTCCTTTATTCCTTTTATAATGCAAAATAGTACTAAGTACAACAAACGAACATTAATATATGATTTGAATTGCAACATCGTCGAAGTGAGGTTATACTTATATTGTACGTAGTTCATTTGAACTACGAACAATATTATATTTATAATGGGAAATTTTGTTGACAAAGCATTAATTAACAGATTATCTATAATATTTACGTATTTGAAACGGTCCGCAATCCACGCCGCCTACAGAAAACGACCAATAGTAGAGAATTGGCAACAATGGCAATAATTGAAGATGCGATCAGACCAAACGCTGCCAATAAATTTTCATCCAAATCCATTTAGTATCTGAAACAAGTGAGAAAAACTTTACTAGCGCACACTAAAAAGCCATTTTTCATCGACTTTGACATTTCAATCACTAATCGTTGAGTCATCGCATATATCAGGTAACATGAACTACAGAATAAATATAAAGTTGGAGATCTATTGAGCTGTCAGTTAAACGTCACTTTCAAAGTATATATCGCTCTGTTGGTTGCGAAAGATACAGACTTTGAAAGGTCAACGTCATACAAGAGAGAATCTTTGGAGAAGCGTAAAAAATATATTTTCCGCTAATTAAAAAAGAATGAATGAATGCACACAAATTATTTATGGCAATCTTTACCATGTTTAGTTTGAAAAATTGTTTGTTTCCAAACTAATGGATAAATAATATAAAAATATATATTAAAAAAATGTGAAATATATTGGCAAACCTAAAAAATATTGTTTTCGAATTTTTGAACATTGTAGTTTTTTCTAAACAACTATTTGACAAAACAAACAAATTATTCTATAAGTCTCAATGTATTTTTAATCAGTTCGAAGTACGAATTTTTAATAATTTTATTTTAAAGTACAAAAAATCTACTCTTAAGATTACTACGAACAAGAATGCATTAATAATCTGATTCATTAAACACAATAATAGCAAATTATGTATAATAAATAATCTAGTTAATTGAATCTGTAGAATATTCTCGAATTTATTTCCTATTATAGAAAAGTGCCAATTAGATTACATTCTATATATTATAGAATACAATATTATTAGTGTTAATAGGAAGTCTGCATAAAAGAACAACTAATAATAAAATTATTATTATGTGGAAACAATTATGCATCGTGCAATTTCCGATTGTAAAGCGCAAACAAACCGAGGTGATGTGATTTAGTTAAGAACTTGTATAATGCAAACTGATTAAAAAATGTAATTATTTTACAATATCAAGAACTTTTTATTAATGGAATATTGCAATATAATATTATTTTTGCTATACGGCTTATTATCGAATGTTTTCGATGTTTTCTGGTATCCAAATGAGTATTTTTAATATTGCCACATACGTTTGTTATTTAATAATTAACAAATATATAACAATAATTAGAATAAATATGTATTAATATTTAGTTTTAGAAAAATGTTAAATTTTTGGTATTCAATTTCTCATATATTCTTTGTATTTGTAAAATTACAAGAAAACACACATCACTATAAAGAGGCTTCTAAGAAATCATAGACAAAATGATTTTATGAGATATATTTATTATTTATTAATTATAGGATGATTTATTTTATATTTATAAATGGGAAATTTTGAAATTTCGTTGTCATTGTATCAATTATACCAATTAAATTGATTTATTTGATATATCAATATATAGAAGAAATAAATAATTGTCCTGGGATTTAAAAATAATAAATGAATGCTAGGATATTAAAAAAAATGATTCACTCGTATTCTTGAAAAATATAAATTTTGAAAATATCCAAAATTCAAATTAAAAGAAACAATATGATTTTTTAAAATCAAAACAAGAAATAAAACAATATATAAAAGAAATAAATAATTGTCCTGGGATTTAAAAATAATAAATTAATGCTACATATAAAAAAAAATATTAGTATATCACTCATATTCTTGAAAAATATAAATTTTGAAGAAAATATCCAAAATTCAAATTAAAGGAAACAATATGATTTTTAAAAGTCAAAACAATATATAGAAGAAATAAATAATTGTCTTGGGATTTAAAAATAATAAATTAATGTTACATATGAAAAAAAAATATTATATCACTCTTTGTTGAAAAATATAAATTTTGAAAATATCCAAAATTCGAATTAAAAGAAGCAATATGATTTTTAAAAGTCAAAACAATATATAGAAGAAATAAATAATTGTCCTGGGATTTAAAAATAATAAATTAATGCTACATATAAAAAAAAATATTAGTATATCACTCATATTCTTGAAAAATATAAATTTTGAAGAAAATATCCAAAATTCAAATTAAAGGAAACAATATGATTTTTAAAAGTCAAAACAATATATAGAAGAAATAAATAATTGTCCTGGGATTTAAAAATAATAAATTAATGTTACATATGAAAAAAAAAAATTATATCACTCTTTGTTGAAAAATATAAATTTTGAAAATGTCCAAAATTCGATTTAAAAGAAACAATATGATTTTTAAAAGTCAAAACAATAAATAAAACAATTATAGAAGAAATAAATAATTGTCCTGGGATTTAAAAATAATAAATTAATGCTAGATATAAAAAAAAATATTAGTATATCACTCATATTCTTGAAAAATATAAATTTTGAAGAAAATATTCAAAATTCAAATTAAAGGAAACAATATGATTTTTAAAAGTCAAAACAATATATAGAAGAAATAAATAATTGTCTTGGGATTTAAAAATAATAAATTAATGTTACATATGAAAAAAAAATATTATATCACTCTTTGTTGAAAAATATAAATTTTGAAAATATCCAAAATTCGAATTAAAAGAAGCAATATGATTTTTAAAAGTCAAAACAATATATAGAAGAAATAAATAATTGTCCTGGGATTTAAAAATAATAAATTAATGCTACATATAAAAAAAAATATTAGTATATCACTCATATTCTTGAAAAATATAAATTTTGAAGAAAATATCCAAAATTCAAATTAAAGGAAACAATATGATTTTTAAAAGTCAAAACAATATATAGAAGAAATAAATAATTGTCCTGGGATTTAAAAATAATAAATTAATGTTACATATGAAAAAAAAAAATTATATCACTCTTTGTTGAAAAATATAAATTTTGAAAATGTCCAAAATTCGATTTAAAAGAAACAATATGATTTTTAAAAGTCAAAACAATAAATAAAACAATTATAGAAGAAATAAATAATTGTCCTGGGATTTAAAAATAATAAATTAATGCTACATATAAAAAAAAATATTAGTATATCACTCATATTCTTGAAAAATATAAATTTTGAAGAAAATATTCAAAATTCAAATTAAAGGAAACAATATGATTTTTAAAAGTCAAAACAATATATAGAAGAAATAAATAATTGTCTTGGGATTTAAAAATAATAAATTAATGTTACATATGAAAAAAAAATATTATATCACTCTTTGTTGAAAAATATAAATTTTGAAAATATCCAAAATTCGAATTAAAAGAAGCAATATGATTTTTAAAAGTCAAAACAATAAATAAAACAATTATAGAAGAAATAAATAATTGTCCTGGGATTTAAAAATAATAAATTAATGCTACAATTAAAAAAAATATTAGTCTATCACTCATATTCTTGAAAAATATAAATTTTGAAGAAAATATCCAAAATTCAAATTAAAGGAAGCAATATGATTTTTAAAAGTCAAAACAATATATAGAAGAAATTGTCTTGGGTTTTAAAATAATAAATTAATGTTACACATGAAAAAAATATATATATATATATGTCTTGAAAAATATAAATTTTGAAAATATGCAAAATTCAAATTAAAAGAAACAATATAATTTAAAAAATCAAAACAAGATATATCAATATATAGAAGAAATAAATAATTGCCATGGGATTTAAAAGTAATAAATTAATGCTACATATAAAAAATATATATATCACTCATATTCTTGAAAAATATACATTTTGAAAAAATGCAAAATTCAAATTAAAACAAACAATATGATTATTTAAAATCAAAACAATAAATAAAACAATATATAGAATAAATAAATAATGGTCCTGGGATTTAAAAATAATAAATTAATGTTAGATTTGAAAAAATATATGTTATATCACTCCTTTCTTCAAAAATATAAATTTTGAAAATGTGCAAAATTCAAATTAAAAGAAGCAATGATTTAAAAAAATCAAAAATCCTAAACGTATTGTTTTTATTAGTATATTAAGAATTATAAAGCACAGTATAATTCCAATAAGAACTATTTTAGAAAGTGAAGGTGTATTGTAAAATAAAAATTGTAAATAATTTTTTTTTGAATTGATTATACCTTTTCTCGTACGACGTTCCAAGGTTTGATAAAGAATTAAATTACTTTAATTCTAAATACTTTAAATCTTTAATTCTATACGCAGAATTTTTCAAAAATGCGTTTATATTTGATTTATACTTTAGTTTAATTTAAAAAACTTCTCACTTGCATTTTCAATATCATAAATAACAACAATAGCAGTAAAAAAATATATTTTTTTTGTTCGTATAATTATAATTAATTGAATGGTAAAAAATTAGAAAAAAAAATTGATTTCGTTGCTAAAAATATCTCCAAGTTATTTTCTCTATAATTTTTGGAAGCCTTCGCCATTTCAAAGTTAATCACGTGTCTTTTTTATTATTTAAAATAAAAACGAGGATTTAAAAAATTGAATTTATTCCAAGAGCAAAAGAGACAAAAAGAGTACAATTTTTTTCAAAACGCCCTTAAATGAAAGTCGTTTGGTTATCTCACCATCATTTTTATTAAAGATAACGATCTAATTCCAATTAATAAAAATATATATTACATCGTATACATTCACTATTTACATTCATCGAATAATTTTGTTTAAAAACTCGGTCGTCCAATATCCATATCATAAAATTCCAATCAACTTCATATTATATTACACTCGTATTATGTATATAGCTTTCCAACAGCGTTATATTATATTCATATGGAGTGCAAATATAATCAGCTGGTTTTCTTGTCGATCAGTTTTTGTTCGGCTGATGAAAATCAGGCTATAAAACAATTATCACATTATGATTCACTATCCACACGTAATGTATCGAATTTAATATTATTTTAACATACACCGGGTGGAGGCACCGTGGTATACTCGTTACACTGACACCACGGAGGTTTTGGGTTCGCATCCCACTTCAGGGACGTTTTCTTGAGGAAAATTCCTTTCCGGCCACCCATCGACATTGTGATTGTAGCCATCCAGAAATTGAGACAGAATTACAAGAATTAGAGGACAATAATTTTATTATTATTATAAGTCTTGCTAATTTTCTAAGAAATATTGAAGATTTGATTGATTTTAATTAATAATCTGGTATTTATGAAATATCTTGTTCTAGTTGTCCTAAGGACAAACACGTGGACCAATTCAAACGAGATTTAAGGAGCATTTAGCTCATTTCAGATTAAATAGAAAAGATAAAAGTGCTGTAGCCGAGCATACTTTTGACTAACTCAGGTCATCCTATTCAAATTAGTTCACTTACATTACTTAAAAGTGTTTTGAATTATTCCGACTTTATAAAAGTATATACATGCATAAATCTAAATCAAATTTAATGAATTTTGATTCAGGTCCAATGTCATCTTGTCTATTTAAATTATTTTATAAGAACTATTTTTTAATTTATTTTATTTATTTTTGGTTATTTTAGGTTTGACAAACCAATGTTTATTGTTGTTACTTGTCAGTTTCGTTAATTATTAATTTATATTGTTTTAAAAGATTTATACGTCATATTATATGCCATTTTTGAAATACTCTCCGAAGCCACACGACCCAGCGAGTCAATGCCGCTACCATTCGCTCCCATTTGAAATATTCTAACTAATTCGGGCCCATGCACCACTCAACTCTATTCACAGGGCGCACACGAACCCCCTTTACCCGTCCATGATCGGATTGTTAGACATGACCGAACCATTCACGTTTTATTATATGTAATTGTTTTAAAAGATTTAAAGGTCATGTTATATGCCATTTTTGAATTACTTTTGTCATGTTGACTTATTTCTTTAATAGTATATCAATCACGATTCGTGACAGAGGTATTTTATTTAGTGCTACTGAAGATGGGGGCATAGCCTTCGAAATGCGCATCTAGCTACTTAATGCTTTAGATGACTTTGTTAAATTAAATACACAAATGGAATCTTCGCTTTATAACTAAGCCCGTAAATTATTTAGAGATCAAGATCATTATCGTAAATTGACAGTTCGCCTAACATATATAGAGTGTTCCAAAAAATATCATTAAATGCGCACTGTATTTAAAAAAAAAAGCATTATGTTGCATTATATGTTTTGAGGTTAAATTTTGTTTATTTATTTAAAAAAAATACTCCCATTTTCTTGATATAATTATTACAAAAATCCTCAGATAATGTTCAAAATGACATTAGGGAACCAATTTATAATATGATATTTAAATATATTTTAGTTTATTGTATAGAATATCACCTAAAAATAGTGATAGTTTTTAAAATAAATATATTCGATTAATTTATGAGTATTATTTGAGGTTCTAATTTGAATGGGAATAATATGTAAATTCTTATTTTTTTTTTTGTTTTTTTTTAAATTTTTCCGACTAGTTTCGATATTTATAATATATCATCTTCTGGCGAAAAAATTGAAAAACATGGTCTGCTTAAGATTATTTAAAATAAGATAACAAATTTAAAAAATACGAAGAAAAACAATTGTAATTAACATTGGTAAACAAGTGTAAATTAATTTTTATACATTATTATTAAATAATTGAAGAATCATTTTGAACAATGTGAACAATGTTATTATCGAGAAGTTAAAAGTAAAATTTAAATTGTTTAATAATAATATAAAAATCAATTTACACTCCAAAAAACCATAATTACAAATGTTTTTCTTCGTAATTTTCTTAATTTGTTATCTTATTTTAAATAATCTTAAGCGGACCGTGCTTTTCAAAATAATTGACCATTTTTTCCCCAGAAGAGATAAACCATTTTTTTTCAATTTGATTTTACTTTCAATTCACCATTATAAATGTCGAAACTAGTCGGAAAATTAAAATAAACAAAAAAAAACTTTAGACAATTTACATATTTGGGTAAGTGGAAGAACAGTTTTTCTTTGTTATAAGTTATCTTTTCATATTATGCTGAACTTCGCCCAGACCGATAATAAATATTATATTCCTTCTTGTTTATTATTATTATTATTATTATTGTTATGCTAATGTATTTATTATTTCGCTCAATAAAGACAGATTATTATTATTATATTATCCTCATTCCTACATTATATTTATTTAGTTTCACAAATAAATCCAGCATGTATTAAAACACAAATTAAGTAATAGAAGTATTTTGCAACACGCTGTATATCTAACGGGCACCGTAAATCAAACACACACTACATTTGTTATTTTGTAGTTCCTAAGCAGACAGAAAGCACATAATTGAAATTAATAGGCACTGACCTATGACTAACACATCTGTTACTCTTTCTTTACTGTGGCTATTATATTATAATTCATTGTTTTTACACTTTCTACAGCTTCCTAGATTTGTGTTGACATTTATAAATATAATACACTGCTACTAAACAATTGGGATTTGTAACCTCGTTGCCACTTTTGTTTCGTATGAGAATTTGTTGGAATAAGTTCGAAATTGTCTCAAGATTTTTTAAGTACACGCATCTCTTTATTATATTTCTTCAAATTATAGTTTGTTAATTAGTTCCTATTTTATTTTAATTACAAATTATAAACGTAATGTTAAATAATTGAGTAGTTCTTATTAGCGATGTGTAGTTCACTCGCGAACCGTTAAATCAAATGACGGGTGTACTGCGACGATGTTTTGCAACGACCTATAGGTCACTATGATCTAGTTCGTCAACTATGAACTACATGGTGCACGGTGTACGTATTCATGTACTTGTACTAGGTCCTGAACCCGTCGTCTACTAAACCGTTCATGAATCACAACGGCTCGTAAACGATGCAGTATAGTATACATTACATATACAGCACTAACATTTATTTAGTGATAAAGTGTGTTGGTGAACGGAACGAAATAGGAAACTCGGTGCAATATTGTAACAGCAGCATTGCCTAGCTGTGTCACAATTTATATGTTGGTATCAGATTTCATTTGGAATAATATAATTAATATATTCGTAAGATTAAATATGTTCTTAAATATGTCATGCCATAGCAAATTTGAGCAATAGTGCAAAAATAAACATCTAAATCTTATAGTTCTTCTATTTCATACAGAGTGCAATGATGCAATCACTTAATATCAAATCAAAGCTTTGAAGTTTGAACAGAGAAGATTCGGAATAAAAAATATAAATTATAACGCCAAACAAAACGATACTATCTAGTTCATTTTATTATAGTTTGTACATTTAATTTTTAAGTGTTAGTAAAGTAGTAAACATTTTCATCAGTAACTACCAATAAGTATTTTAGAACTTCATATAAATAATCGTGAGTACCTAGAGTAGATTATATTTCTTTATATATACGTTTTGTATAAATTATAAACATTGTTGTCTTTTCTTCTTCATTCCTAATTCAAAATAAGTATTGTAATATTTCAATTTATTTATTTATTACCATTTAATATTTTTATATTGAGAAAAAAAGAGATTATTTTCAGTATGTGCATGTATATCATATAGGTCGTGAACTAGTTCATTAAAAAAAGATGTTAGTAGTTCACGACCTATAGTACGTGAACGGTACATTTAAATGAACTACGAACTACGAACTAGGTCCTCAAAGTGACCTACAGTTTGCCATCGCTATTTCTTATGTTATAATGCAACTTACGCCTGTGCAAAATGACTACTTTACTACTTAGCCATATATATATATATATATATATCTGTACGTTGGAACAAAAAGGGCCAATGTCCAAAATATGGAGCCAATGTGCAAGAAAATTTAAAAAAAAGTTTACACTGTTAATTCACCAAATAACATGAATAATTAAAACAAAAAACTTCGAAAAACAATTTTATAACGAAAATGTTTAAAATTTTAAAAACTCCATTTTCCATTTCCCGGCACATTATATAATATTGGACATTGGCCATTTTTGTACCAAGGTACAGATATATACCTGACCCATGGATTTTATATTATAATTTTTAATTATTACCACACGGGGCCATTAAAATAAATAAATGAATGAATTCAATAATTTTTTTTGTTCCCACTAAATATATTACCACCTAGTTTTTGTTTCCTACTTATTGGCACTTTTAAATTTAGAATTTACGATTCGCACTTTTAGTGCTAGAATATTTATTACCCATAAAAACCAGCGAAACAATTGTTGAAAAATCACATTACCGTTGCTCGGCAAACAAAAAAAACAACAACAATCACTTTTATCACAATCGATTGTTTTGTCTGTTGAAAGACAAGTGCACGTAACTTAGAGGTGTCATTACACTTGGACGTAAGTACAGAGGTGGATTTTCTGTATTTCTCAATTACAAGTGAAAATTAAAATTCGCTTGATTAATTTGGTTAAAATGTTGACGAAAATTGGACAATGTATTTTATCATATTATTTACTTTAGTTGTTAAATTATTATACAAAAAATATAAAAAAACTGTTGATTTTTAATTTGCCTACGTTCCCATTCCTTTCCCTCTTCTTTACCTTCTCTCCTACGCTGTAATACTTTCAAAATACTTCTTCTTCTCCCGTACTAACTCTAGTATGGCTTCATTTGTTAATTTATCTTCCCTCCCAACCAATCCTCATCATCCACCTATAGCACCACATATAATCGAATGCTTCTATTCTACGTTTCTCTTCTTTCCTTATAGTCCACGTCTCACACCCGTACAATGCTACACTCCACACATATGCCTTCAGTAATCTTTTTTTAATACTCAAATCAATATTTGATCTTAAAATCTGCTCCTTTTCTTTATATATATTTACCTTAATTCGGTTATCGTTTGTAATCCTACTTCCTAAATATGAAGTCTTCTATTCACTTCTTCTATTCTATCATTTCTTATTCTAATTTCGCCTTCTTGTCAAATCTACATCTATTTTTTGATCATTTAGAAATCTAGAAATATTTACATTGATTAAGTCATATAGTTTTTAATTTGTAATAGTTTTTAGTTGCCATATACGATATATAAAATTGATTTAAAATTTTGTTATATCTTAATTTTTCAGCATTTTATTTTGTTTCTATTCAATTCAATTAACTTGTTTCGTTTTATTTTCGTTTCACCAAAGCGAATCTTTCATTTAATAAAAGCAGACCACTCGATTTATTAATCTAAGCTGTCACTCTATTGCAGATTGCGATTCTTGACCGCGGGGGGCACGAAAGGTTTTATGGGGGGCCTCGAAAAAATTATTCAATATGTTATTTGCTTGTTAGTGAAGTCAATTGTTTTTATTTTTACGTTTTGGAAAAAGAATTCGATGATCATAATTCCATGATCGATTATTATATTAGAAAAAAAACTAGGGGGGACGCAAAAATATTTTTGGGACATTTGGGGGCCGCGTGCAATAAAAGGTTAAGAACCGCTGGTGTATTGAATACTTATCCTTCTATAGTTGGCATTTACAAAACAATGACAATGACAAGATCAGAACACATTTCTTCAATCCTCTGACCCATTATATATACTTTCAAATTATAATCAAAATCAAAATCCGTCCCTGCGTAAATGCAACAGCCAACTAAATAGTCAGTCACTGCCCATTGATCAATCAACTGCTTTGCAATAGAAGCTAATTATAGACTGAACGTACAAACGAACTTATATATTATTGAGCAAGGTTGACGTTTATTATAATTCGTTCGAAATCATCTAATGTTATTGACTTTCGCGGTATCTTAACGATAACAGGGGACAATACACCTTTCACTGACATCCGATTACCCTGTGCAAATATTTATTATATC
Organism: Leptodirus hochenwartii; assembly: GCA_947310635.1. Lineage (NCBI taxonomy): Eukaryota > Metazoa > Arthropoda > Insecta > Coleoptera > Leiodidae > Leptodirus > Leptodirus hochenwartii. Next base: position 5,843,252 of record OX371186.1, read on the forward strand.
GATCGCAAATTTTCATTAACATCTAAATTTATAGTATAGAATATCACCCAAATACCGTAACTTAAAGCATTAAGTAGCTAGATGCGCATTTCGAAGGCTATGCCCCCATCTTCAGATAAAAACTAAATAAAATACCTCTGTCACGAATCGTGATTGATATACTATTAAAGAAATAAGTCAACATGACAAAAGTAATTCAAAAATGGCGTATAATATGACGTATAAATCTTTTAAAACAATTACATATAATAAAACGTGAATGGTTCGGTCGTGTCTAACAATCCCGATCATGGACGGGTAAAGGGGGTTCGTGTGCGCCCTGTGAACAGAGTTGAGTAATGCATGGGCCCGAATTAGTTAGAATATTTCAAATGGGAGCGAATGGTAGCGGCGTTGGCTCGCTGGGTGGTGTGGCTTCGGAGAAGTATTTCGAAAATGGCATATAATATGACCTATAAATCTTTTAAAACAATATAAATTAATAATTAACGAAACTGACAAGTAACAACAATAAATATTGTTTTGCCAAATCTAAAATAATCAAAAATAATTAAAATAAAGATAAATTTAAAAATAGTTCTTATTAAATAAATGAAATAGACAAGATGAAATTGGGCCTGAATCTAAATTCATTAAATTTGATTTAGATTTATGCATGTAGACTTTCATAAGCATTTAACTCGGAATAATTCAAAACACTTTTAAGTAATTTAAGTGAACTAATTTGAATAGGATAACTTGATTCAAAAATACCAGATTTTTGATTCAAATCAATAAAATCTTTGTAAGGTTGAATATAATAAATGGTTGGTTGAGTAAGTCGTTACCGGTTTTTGATTATATTATGTAAATTTTCGACTAGTTTCGGCTTTTGGCCATCATCAGGTGAACAAATTGGTATTGGTGTAAGTTTCAGTAGTGCTTCCTTCTTTCTGTTTTCGTGATGTCTCTTGTTAATTTTTTGTTTTGAAAGTTGGTGAGTTTTAAGGATTTTGGAACGTTTGCAAAGGATGGGGTCAGCTGTTCTTTGATGCATATGTTGATGAAGTTGATATGTTCTCTTGTTTGATGTTATTTCATGTTGTATTTAGCTTAATTTTGGACTTGTGCAGGCATACTTGCTGTAGATATAAAGTTATGGATATCCATCTTTGTAAGGTTGAATATAATAAATGGTTGGTTGAGTAAGTCGTTACCGGTTCTTGATTATATTATGTAAATTTTCGACTAGTTTCGGCTTTTGGCCATCATCAGGTGAAAAAAGTGTCAGATATTACTTTAAGGACAACATGTTGTTTAGTGGTTTTGTTAAGATCATATACATTTTGTTAAACAGCATCAGACTTCAGATAATAATTAATGTAAATATGTCATAAATAAGTTAGGGGTGGGTTTCGTCTTTTTTACGTTATTTTATATTATATTATCAAACTATGCTTTCTTTATTGTAAATGTACATCTAGCTACTTAATGCTTGTTACGGTATTTGGATGATATTCTATATTATGCTTTCTTTGGTAAGATTTTTTATATAATTCTTTATAATATTTTTCTGGAGCAGCATTTTTCATGCCTTTTTTGATTTTTTTTTTTCAAAATAAGAAATGCCTTTTTTAGCGCCTTTTAAAAGTTTTTTTAGTGCCTATTTGCCGCCTATTTTGGCATTTTTTTAGTGCCTATAATCCAGTCTCTAAATATAACCTATAAATCTTTTAAAACAATATAAATTAATAATTAACGAAACTGACATGTACAACAATAAAGATTAGTTTGTCATCTAAAATAACTAAAAAAATAAAAAAATGATTTAAAAATAGTTCTTATTAAATAAATTAAATAGACAAGATAAAATTGGGCCTGAATCTAAATTCATTAAATTTGATCTAGATTTATGCATGTATATACTTTTATAAACTCGGAATAATTCAAAACACTTTTAAGTAATTGAAGTGAACTAATTTGAATAGGATAACCTGATTGATAAAAAATATGCTCGGCTACAGCACTTTTATCTTTTCTATTTAATCTGAAATGAGCTAAATGTTCCTTAAATCTAGTTTTAATTGGTCTACGTGTTTGTTTTATATATATACTCTAGGACAACTAGAACAAGATATTTTATAAATACCAGATTTTTTTATTGAAATCAATCAAATCTTTGGGATTTCCTAGAATATTAGTAAGACTATTATACGTTACTTTAAAATTATATTTATTTAAAATACTATCTAGTAAACCACGTGCAATTATAGGATCAAATGGTAATTTAACAAATTTTGGAGTCGAATTATTACTTTGTTCTAAACTACTAATATTTCTGATATCTCTTGTTCTTTTAAAATGTTTAAATAAATATTATTATTTAAAATTTTTATCATTAACATTATTTGTTACTGTTATCGATTGTTATCGCTGTTATTTCGAATATTCTTAAAATTTCTTATGAATGCTGCTTCTGTTATAATCGATTACAATATTAATTCATCTTTCTTAAGGGCGAAGAGTACGTCTATTAATTCAAACGTCAATACAAGCCTAATATTCACTCAGATCATAATTAATTTTGAAAAGTGTCAACGTAAATATATTTCTACATAGTTGAGGAACCTATATACATAATTTTGTTGCTTTATCTTTCTTAGTTCGTTAGAAAATTGAAATTGAAATTAACATTGGCAGTTAATTTAATGTTCGCCCTTAAGTACTAATAATACTCTTTATCTTTACTGTCGTCTTTATTTGTCGTTATAATTTCTTATAAAAATTATTATTTATTTTGTTATTAGTATTATTAATTCTCACTATTATTACCATTGTCGTAATTTCGTATTGTTATTTATTATTGTTATAATTAATTAAAATAATCATTTCCTTTTCTTAAAAAAAAATTGTTGCTAAGTATATGAGCAGCCGTTTTTTTTGTTGTTGTAAAGAAGTAAGTTGCACTTCGCCATTTGGCTTGGAATTTATTTTGTATAAGTATTATTTTGTTCCTTTTTATTTTGTTAAATTTATATGCGAAAATCAATAGTCATTATTTATTTATTTATTTATATGTCGTGTCCGATTTTTCTACAGAACTCTAGAATTAATTAGCATTTAAAAATATTTCATTACATTTTTTGCGTAAATTATTAAATAGACTTTCGTCGTTTTCCTCTTCTTACTATGTATATAAATACTTACAAGATTTTAGAAAATGAGGATATTATTTGAAAAAACAAATTATTTGAAAAAATTAGTTGAATTATTTGAAAACTATTTGAAATTATTTGAAGGAAAAAAAAATAATTAGAAAAAAATCGTTGTCAAAAATGCTGTCAAAAATTATTTGAAATTATTTGAAGGAAAAACAAATTATTTGAAAAAATTCGTTGTCAAAAATGCTGTCAAAAATTATTTGAAATTATTTGAAGGAAAACCAAATTATTTGAAAAAAATCGTTGTCAAAAATGCTGTCAAAAATTATTTGAAATTATTTGAAGGAAAAACAAATTATTTGAAAAAATTCGTTGTCAAAAATGCTGTCAAAAATTATTTGAAATTATTTGAAGGAAAACCAAATTATTTGAAAAAAATCGTTGTCAAAAATGCTGTCAAAAATTATTTGAAATTATTTGAAGGAAAAACAAATTATTTGAAAAAATTCGTTGCCAAAAATTATTTGAATTATTTGAAATTAATTGAAAAAAATTCGCCAATAAGGCCCTAAGAAAACGCCCTCGCTTAATGATAAAGAGGTAGTGATGACACGTAGTATAACACGATTTCACATAACACGGCATTTTTTAGGAACCGTGTTATACGGGGGCTTACTTATTAGTTTGAACAAGACAAATTTTTTTTTAAATCGTTTTAATTGCCGCTTCTGTAAATGTGATCTTAATATCTGATCTAATCAAATTTTCTTTGTAATCGTAATAATAATAATAATAATAATAATAATCATTACATTGTTTTAAAAATCCAAATATAAACTTATAAAACACACAAAACTCTCAATAAGTCAAATAAGATGAAGAAAATAATCTAAAAAATTATATATGATTTATCTTTACGGTAGACACACTTTCATGGGGTATGCAAATGAAAAAGAGAAAACTGCTCAGGTTGGACTCGAAGTGTTTCCAACCATCATATCTTATGAGGGTATAAAGAAATAACTGCTTCTGTACTTTCGGAAGGATAATATGATGAAAATGATCGTACTGTAATTGTAGACTGGTTTGACCCAATTTCCAAGAGTAAAGTCTAATAGTAGATGCTCTATAAATCGTTGGTTCATTGCATTCGTTTGTACATTTAAATAGCACATAGAACATTGTAAATTTCAATACACATCAATGAAATAGCGTTATTTAACAAATAAAACACGAATTCTATATTTAAATAAGCGAATGAAGCGAAATATATTATATATTATTAACCTCATAATGAAATCGAAATATTAGTATCATGGTTATGTGACATTTAATTAGAAACGTCAAATTAATTTGCGGTGCATTTAAATAGCACATAGAACATTGTAAACTTGAATCCACATCAATGCAAATAGTGTTATTGAACAAATAAAACACGAATTCTATATTTAAATAAACGAAATATATTATATATTATTAACTTCATAAAGAAATCGAAATATTAGTATCATGGTTATGTGACATTTAATTAGAAACGTCAAATTAATTTGCGGTGCATTTAAATAGCACATAGAACATTGTAAACTTGAATCCACATCAATGCAAATAGTGTTATTGAACAAATAAAACACGAATTCTATATTTAAATAAGCGAAATATATTATATATTATTAACTTCATAAAGAAATCGAAATATTAGTATCATGGTTATGTGACATTTAATTAGAAACGTCAAATTAATTTGCGGTGCATTTAAATAGCACATAGAACATTGTAAACTTGAATCCACATCAATGCAAATAGTGTTATTGAACAAATAAAACACGAATTCTATATTTAAATAAACGAAATATATTATATATTATTAACTTCATAAAGAAATCGAAATATTAGTATCATGGTTATGTGACATTTAATTAGAAACGTCAAATTAATTTGCGGTGCATTTAAATAGCACATAGAACATTGTAAACTTGAATCCACATCAATGCAAATAGTGTAATTGAACAAATAAAACACGAATTCTATATTTAAATAAACGAAATATATTATATATTATTAACTTCATAAAGAAATCGAAATATTAGTATCATGGTTATGTGACATTTGATAGAAACATCAAATTAATTTGCGGTGCATTTAAATAGCACATAGAACATTGTAAACTTGAATCCACATCAATGCAAATAGTGTTATTGAACAAATAAAACACGAATTCTATATTTAAATAAACGAAATATATTATATATTATTAACTTCATAAAGAAATCGAAATATTAGTATCATGGTTATGTGACATTTAATTAGAAACGTCAAATTAATTTGCGGTGCATTTAAATAGCACATAGAACATTGTAAACTTGAATCCACATCAATGCAAATAGTGTTATTGAACAAATAAAACACGAATTCTATATTTAAATAAACGAAATATATTATATATTATTAACTTCATAAAGAAATCGAAATATTAGTATCATGGTTATGTGACATTTAATTAGAAACGTCAAATTAATTTGCGGTGCATTTAAATAGCACATAGAACATTGTAAACTTGAATCCACATCAATGCAAATAGTGTAATTGAACAAATAAAACACGAATTCTATATTTAAATAAACGAAATATATTATATATTATTAACTTCATAAAGAAATCGAAATATTGGTATCATGGTTATGTGACATTTGATAGAAACATCAAATTAATTAATTTAGTATTGTCATATATTTTCATGATGAAAAATTTGGAATTTTTTTGAAGAAAGTAAATTCATAAAAAGTCCATTTTCGATTTTTGATACGAAAGTTTTTTTGCTATTCTTAAAAAAAAAAACTTCAATGTAATTATAAATATATTTATTTACAAAAAAGACTTCGAATGTACTTTAGTGAAGTTACGATACAAGTAAAATAAAATAATATAATATATAAAATAATAATGCTTTTATGAACTGATCAAGTTGTCTTCAAATCCAATCGTTTGATTTGAAATTTTTGATCGTTTTTTGAAAACACAGTTTTCAATTTCAACGAATTGTCAGTTCATTTCGCGCAAGACGTTAAATCAATTAGAAGTGAATTAAATGTCACTGACAGATCTGTCAAATACGCTAATACGCATTGTCGTAAAGAGTAGTTCTTAGTAGTTATATTATTAAAAAGATATGCGGCATTTCATGACCTACCAATTAATCATTTCATTGATAGAAAAATCAAAATAAACAAATTTCATATACAGTAGGAATGTATTATTCATGCTCAATTTTTTGTTTTGGTTCTAGAAGCTTAGTAACATCAAAAGACATTTTTCTGTGCAAACATGTTTTCAAATTCTGGAAATCCAATGAAAATATATCCAGCATCAAACAGGAGATTGTACCATAAAAATATTGAAAAATATCGGAATTTCTGAAGCGTATATTGCAAATATGTACACTCAAAGACGCGTCAATATATCGAAGCGCTGCAGTAGTTCAAATACACTCGATATCCCAGAACTGTCAATTCCACGGAATTTATATAGTGGCGCATTATTATTGTGTTTCATTGCACATGACGTGGATATTTTATTGTAGAGTCAGGAAATAAATTTAAAAAGTAAGATGGAGAAAATAAGAAATAAAGGGGTGTAATGTTTTTCTTAATAATACATTTGAATATGTTGACTGTATAAAACATGGCTTAAAATAATAAAATAATTTAAATGTAATAACATAAAAAAAATCTGCAAGCTAATAAAATAATAATAATAATAATAATAAATAATAAAATTTGCAAGCTAATTATAATATTATCAGTTTGTTAGTTGAGCTGATAATATTGTAATTTGGTTTTAAAGCTAAAAATACTTTTAAAAAAATCCAAAAATAGTTACCCGATGGAAAAGTACCGGGTGTTTTCCAACGATATAAAACATATGAAGATATACAATATATTTCAATAATTTTACAACTAATTGCAAATGGAATGTTGAAACACAAGCCAGGAAAATTATTACGCGTCCAAGTTGGCAGTGCTAAATGCCAGGCCTTCTAGATTCCATCAATTCTTTCGTATATTGACAAATGTTCGCAGTAAATGCGATAACAAATCGAATAAACAAAAAACAGCATATTACAATAAAATAAAGCAATGACTATCGCAGTAGGTATGCTCAAATTCAATATTTACAAAAAAATGTGCATAAACTAGGACGTCTATCGATATAATATAAAAAATAAAAAATAAAGACGCCCATAAATAATCAACTTTTTCTTGTGACGACATTTATCGCAATATTTATTGCCTTTTTTCTGATTATTTTTGCAATTGCTTATAATCCAGATAATAATAAAATTTATGGATATTTTAACGACAAAATTATAAAATAAACCACGCAGCTGTTACTTAATAGGTCACGATTATTAGAACAAGATTTTAAATTCATAAATAATTCTTGAAATTAAACTACGATTTTTTATCAAATAAAATAAAATTGAATCGAAATGACTTAAACTGAAAAGAAAAAGAATTTTTATAGTCCCATTTATATCGCTGTTCCTAAAGATTTCCTTAATATTCCAACTTGACGTTAATTTTAACAAAAATAGCAATAAAAACATGTCTGTATAAATTATTTTGCAGAAGCAAAACCTTGAGTAAAACGATATATTTTTGTTAATGATTATTTCTTAGGAATTGGTATTTTATTAGTAAAAATAATTATTTCTTAGAATTTCTTAGCGACAAAACATTTTAGGAAAATAATTAAGAATAATATTCTTATATTAATAGGCTCTTAAATATTAATTCTTAATTTTTTACGCTTTTATTAACGTTTAGATTTTTATTGGCAGTAGTGATTTTACACAGATAACAACCTTTTAGAACGATTTGCAACGACAAGATTCAGCTCAAAATTTATTTGCAACGCTCAACGCCATCTATTGATAGTTGAGCCCAATAAAATGGTACTTGGAAACGCGTAAACATCTGACTAGTACATGCAAATCTCGTATAGATGTCGGTGCATCAAAAAAGTACGAAACTATGAATTAGTTCAGCGATAAAATAGGCAAATATTTGCAAGATGCAAGATGTACATACAATAGAAAAAATCAAAATTTAATTTTTAATTTACTGAGTAATGGAAGTAAATTTGATAATACATTTAATTATGTATATATTTGTATATAAGTCGATTATGTATTAATTTTTTCTAAAAAGGGAAGGGACATTTTTTTGTAAAAAGGGAAACGGACATTTTTTTGTAAAAGCTCTGGGTAATTAATTGTATACGAAATAGGACGATTTAATTAGACTTAAGGCAGCGCTAAAGGTACAGAAAAAAATTTAGAGATGATTGTGAGAGAACGACTAGAGTTTTTTTAAAATAATATTTGGCAGTTATATTGCCAATATATGTATCTAGGGACTGTACGGTCCACTTTCTTCAAAAAAAATTAAAAATTTCAAAAAAAAATTCTTTTTTTAAACTTCTTTTTAAATTTTCTGAAAATTGTAAAGTATCGCATTTTCTTAACTGTGAAGCAACAAGACAGATCGTTTTTGTAGCTTATCATTATCTTTTAAAATAAGGGAGATATTATCCGTTAAATTAATATTTCAGAGAAATTTTTGAGAAAACTACTGAGAATATGCCAAATATGTTTTGTAGCTATATTTCTACTTAGGGCTCACTTTTCGAGAAAAAAAATTATTATTTTATTTTTTAAATACATTTTTGACATGTTAAATAAAATTTTAACAAGTGGGGGGACTTGGTAATCACTCACATAGTCGTTAATTTCTTACAGCTCATTAATATCTCTACAAATAAGGGAGATATTGTCTTTCAAAATGAACATTGTAATTTATACATATATAAGACATTGAAGTCAATGTAGTTGAGCATTTTAATGGTAGATGGCATTATTTTAAGATGGTGATTGGAGTGTACGTTTGTGCGCAGATAGGTACGAGTTTATACCGTCGGTATGTGTGCATTACTTGCAACTCAAGCAGTGGCGGAACTTAAAAATGTTGCCCCCCCCCGCGCGAAATATTATTCGGGCCCCTACCATAAAAAAACACAAATTTTTATCTAGATATTTTTATTAGAAAATAACAAAAAAGGACAAAATTTGAAACACACTGGAAAATTATCAAAAGAAAATATATTTAAAATATAAAATTCTTCCTCTTGGATTTTAAATTTGCAAAATCTATAATCACATCTTCTATTTCCATATTTTTGGCTGTTTTCGCTTCAATTCCTAATATAGAGAGATTGTGCAAACGTTCTTCGCCTGTTGAATTGCGTAAATCATTTTTATTGTATTATGTTGTTAATTTTTAAAAAGGGTAAAGAAAGTACAGACAAAGAGGATTTCTAATGCTTTTATCTATATTATCTGGTCTTCTTCTTCTTAATATTTTCACTGTAGACGTTCCGTTGTAACTTGCATGCCAAAAAAACACCCTGTCTTTTAGTGCTTCAACGAACAACATCTGGATAATTCACCCTCCAGTCTCTCTCTGTCTCTCTATAGATATTTCTAATATCTCCTATGTTCTTACTCGCTCATGGTTGTATTCATATTTCAAATTCAGTTATAACATTTATACAGCCTTCTCAGTCACACTCAGATATTATCAATAATCTTGTCGTATCCTCTCCTTATAGTTAATAGGGAAAAAGGCATTGATTCCCCCCCCCCCCCCCCCCCCTCAACAAACATAATGTTTTGCCAATTTTCATAAGTCTAACCTATGTAGTTTGAGAGTAAAACTGTACCTCAATGATATTGCCAGCGTATTACGGCCCTAAAATGTGTTAAAGATCCTTAATGAATTGGTTTTGGTGACTTTTGTTTCGTTGTGTTGGTAGCTAGCTAAAAATAAATAAATGTGAAATGTCAAAGTAGTTTTAAAAGTCAGTGTCATCGTGCATCTGTAGAATATTTTAGCACTAAAACTACCGACACTTCACGTATACCTCTATCCACCACGACTTATAAATAGTTATAAAATACCTCCGTAGTAGTAGAAAAAAGAAAGAGGGTAGGAAAGGTAACTTGCATAGCTTTTGTAGATTTAGAAAAGGCATTTGATAATGTAGATTGGGACATAATGTTTAGAATTTTAAAAGAAACGGGTATAGATTATAAGGATAGGAGAATAATTTTTAATTTATATAAACACCAAACTGCCTTAGTTAGAATTGAGGGGGAAGAAGAGGTAGCAAAAATAGGGAAGGGAGTTCGGCAGGGATGTACACTTTCACCGTTATTATTTAATCTATATATAGAAGATGCAATAAACAAAGTAAAAGAAGAGTATAGTGTAGGTGTGAATGTACAGGGAGAGAAAATATATATGCTGAGATTCGCCGACGATATAGCTATATTGGAAGAAAGCGAAAAGAATTTAGAAAGGGTATTGAATGGTATGCAGGCAGTATTGACTAGGGATTTTAACATGAAAATAAATATAGGTAAAACTAAAGTGATGAGGTGTGACAAAAAGGAATGCAGTAGAAAAATGAGGATCACAATAGGAGATAATAGAATCGAAGAAGTGTCAGATTTTTGTTATTTAGGCAGTAGAATCACAAAAGATAATCGAAGCAAGGTAGATATAAAGTGTAGGATAGCACAGGGTAGGAAGGCATTCGTAGAAAAAGAACAGATTTTAAGATCAAATATTGACTTGGGTATTAGAAAAAGATTACTGAAGGTATATGTTTGGAGTGTAGCACTGTACGGGTGTGAGGCGTGGACTATAGGAAAGGAAGAGAAGCGTAGATTAGAAGCACTTGAAATGTGGTGTTATAGGAGGATGATGAAGATTGGTTGGGAAGATAAAGTAACAAATGAAGCTGTACTAGAGTTAGTAGGGGAGAAGAGAAGTATCTGGAGAGTGTTACAGCGTAGGAGAGACAGATTAGTAGGGCATATTCTTAGGCATGGGGGGATTATGCAATTGATCATAGAAGGCAGAGTGGAGGGAAAGAGAGGGGTAGGTAGGCCTAGATTGGAGTATGTGAGTCAGATAGTTGAAGACGTTGAGATGAATAGCTATAGGGAGATGAAGGGATTAGCTCAGGATAGATCGGCATGGCGTGCTGTTTCCAACCAATCTTTAGGATTGCGGACTCTTTAACTAACTAACCTCCGTCACGAATCGTGATTGATATACTATTAAATAAATAAGTCAACGTGACAGAAGTATTTCAAAAGTGGCGTATAATATAACCTATAAATCTTTTAAAACAATTACATATAATAAAACGTGAATGGTTCGGTCGTGTCTAACAATCCGATCATGGACGGGTAAAGGGGGTTCGTGTGCGCCCTGTGAATAGAGTTGAGTGGTGCATGGGCCCGAATTAGTTAGAATATTTCAAATGGGAGCGAATGGTAGCGGCATTGGCTCGCTCGGTCGTGTGGCTTCGGAGAAGTATTTCAAAAATGGCATATAATATGACCTATAAATCTTTTAAAACAATACAAATTAACAATTAACGAAACTGACAAGTAACAACAATAAATATTGTTTTGTCAAATCTAAAATAATCAAAAATTATTAAAATTAAAATAAATTTAAAAATAGTTCTTATTAAATAAATTAAATAGACAAGATGAAATTAGGCCTGAATATAAATTCATTAAATTTGATTTAGATTTATGCATGTATATACTTTTATAAACTCGGAATAATTCAAAACACTTTTAATTAATTTAAGTGAACTAATTTGAATAGGATGACCTGAGTTGGTCAAAAATATGCTCGGCTACAGCACTTTTATCTTTTCTATTTAATCTGAAATGATCTAAATACTTATAAAATAAATACTTTAAAAATAGTATTGTAAATGTAAAATTATGTGTATGTATTGTTTTCCTTAATGGACGTTTTGCATATGTACTATTTTATATCGACTACGTGACGTCATATACTCGCAGTTGTGAATCTTTAAGTTGGCTCATTGTTCAAAATTAACAATAATATTGATAAGTCTATGCGTAACTATTTGCACACGTACGTCATGAAGTTGACGTAAAAACGAATCAAAATAAGAGATATCCGATATGAATGGGATGACCTGATTTTAAAATATGCTCGGCTACAGCACTTATCTTTTCTATTTAATTTGAAATGAGCTAAATGCTCCTTAAATCTAGTTTCAATTGGTCTACGTGTTTGCTTATATATACTTTAAGTCAACTAGAACAAGAGATTTAATAAATACTAGATTATTAATTAATATCAATAAAATCTTTGGGATTTCTTAGAAATTAACACGACTTTTAGAAGTATTATATGTTACTTTAAAATATTTTTTTTCAATTGCAGTCTAAACCATGTGCAATTATAGGATCAAATGGTAATTTAACAAATTTTGGAAATTTGTTAAAATCGAAATGCGCATCTAGTTACTTAATGCTTGTTACGGTATTTGGGTGATATTCTATACTATTATTTAAAACCATAGTGATAATTTTTAAAATTAGAAATAAATAATATATATTTTTTTTACCGCATTTTTTACAAATTCCAGATTTTTCGATTGCACATTTTCCACAAACGTATTTTTCACATTTTGCTAGTCTTATTGTCTTTGTAATATCTTATCGGGCAAGTTTTCCGTTCACACGAACCTGTACTTATATTTTGGACTGTTTTTACCGGACTCTTCTTTGCCTAGCTGTTGCTCTTTTTGATAGTCGAAGGCAAATTCTTCTCCCAATTGCAATAAAAATTCTTGCCGCGAAAATTTTTCTCCCGTGCTTTCGTTATATAAAACCTAAGGTCTAAGGTATTGAAAAATACCTGACCCGACCTGACCTGATCTTAGTTTATTGTCCTAAAATTAAAAATTAATAATCGAAACCTAAAAGTTTCATTCATAAGCGCTTTAGAAAGAAAATCTCTAAATACTACACTTTATAATAATTTTTTTACGAAAACTTTATTATTTAAATAAAACGTTTTAATTAATAATGATTGAAATACGAAATTAACTATCTTTAGTACAAATAAATTGTAATTGAACGATGCTTTCATCGCATTTGTTTACGAGATTTTACGCTGGAGTAGTTTTTCGTATACAACTATTATACAGGGTGGAAAATTTGATTTGATTTTATTAAAATGTTGTCAGGAATAAAATATAATTCAATTATCATTATTACTATCTTGTCATCCTATATTGTTTTTACATATTGTCTTTCCTTTTACCCTACATTCTATGACTAATTGCAAAATACCTCCATGTCTAATAATATGTTCTATTAGTATTAATATATCTAACTTACGTTGCTTTTTAATTAAATAAAATTTAAATGTAGTAAATAAAATAAAATATAATTCCTCATTATTACCATCTTGTCATCAATTGTTTAAATGCTGTCTTTCATTCTACTCCACCTTCTATGACTAATTGCATAATACCTCCATGTCTAAGAAAATGTTCTATTAGTATTAATACATCGAAATTACGTTGCTTTTTAATTAAATTAATAGATAATTAAGATAGACGAAAGGAAACACTTACTAATGTTTTTAAAGTTTTTTACATTTCAGCCATATCAAACCAAAATACAAATCAAAAGATAGTTCATAATTTTGTACGTACGACAATTACAAAACACAGAGGCGTTCCAATTAATTTTTATCGCTATCAATAATTAAAAGTGTCCAATTGTAAACTGCATTTAGTAACACTCTGTATAAAAATGGGTAAGCCATTACATTGGTAAAGTACATTTGCAACTTGTGTAAATTATATTTTCAAGTTTCATGTTATTTAAACAACCCGTTTAGTTGCTGTGGCTCTGTTTTGAAACTTTGTGGCATAATTTCGAAAATTATATTAAAATTAAAAACAATAACAGTGCTAAGTACAATTGCAATATATTATTGAAATGTTAACGTATAGTAGATTAAAAAAATATAGAAAAAGTATATCAATAGTAATAGTAGTTAGTTATTTATTCAGCAATTTGAATTTCTACAGATTTTACAAAAAATATACAGCATACAGTATAATAATACAAGTCTGCAATATAAATAAATAAATAAAACGGCAGATAAAAATTAATTCCACGTCATGTATGCACATTTTACATTGGCATTTAAGTTTGAATTTTATTTTTTTTATTTCTTAGTTTTGATGATTAATAAAGCACTTTATTATTATTATTATTTATATTAGTATCACTAAAATTTGGAAATAATATAGGCACATGTTAAAATTTATAATTCAATTATTCATTTAAATCATATGGCTCAGTAATTTTTTTTTGAAATCCATCTCATTTGATGTTTTTTTGGCAAGTGATTAAATAATAAAAAAATAATTCCGTTTGAAATAAAAAAAAAGAGCTAAACTATACTCATAAAATAATTGAACATTTTGGATAGATGAAACATGAACTAACATCTTCAGTGAAGGATATTCTGTAGCGTTTTAAATGGACCACCCTGTATATGTCTATTCGCTGCACGCCTATTATTATAATAGTGTGTAATCTAAACAAGTGAACAGTTTATGTAAGTGCTCTATTATGATTAATTAAGGTGATAAACAAATTTTCACATCCGTTCGGTGTTGAAATTCCGTTTTCAGGTGTAATTATTTGGTTTCCTGGAATATCGGATGTGCGACAGTTCCTGTTTTTGCACGGTAGTAAACAACACATACCAATAACAGAAAAATATATATTCTCGCCCAAATACAAAAAAAAATAGTGTGTTAAATAATTTTTTTTACAATAAATCTTATCGCGCGCCATGTTTGAAAAAACGCGACGCATAGCGTTGGATTTTTCAAGCGACTTGTACACTTTTCTTTAATGTTTTTTTTTATGTTCTTTAAGGTGATATCCTAAATTTGAGAAAAAAATACCTCTTCCATATTGAGAGTTATTTTATAATCGCCCGTTTCAATGCGCCACCCTGTATAAAAATCATCGTCGGAAAAATATTTTTTAATACTATACATATTTTGATCTTTTGTCGATTTATTTTTCAAAATATTGTTGATGGTGATATTAAAATTTGCGACATTTTCTTTAATGCTTTTTATGTTCTTTAGGGTGGTATCAATAAATTTGCGAAAAAAAAAACTTCTTCCTTATTAAGAGGTATTTTTAAATCGCCTGTTTCACTACGCCATCCTGTATAAAAATCATCGTCGGAAAAGTATTTTTTAATACTATACATATTTTGATCTTTTGTCGATTTTTTTTTTCAAAATATGGTTGATGGTGGTTTTTAAAATTTGCGACATTTTCTTTAATGCTTTTTATGTTTTTAAGGTTGTATCAATAAATTTTAGAAAAAAACAAACTTCTTCCTTATTGAGAGTTATTTTTAAATCGCCCATTTCACTACGCCACCCTGTATAAAAATCATTGTCGGGAAGATATTTTTTAATACAATACGTATTTTGATATTTGTCGATTTTTTTACAAAATATGGTTGATGGTGGTATTAAAATTTGCGACATTTTCTTTAATGCTTTTTATGTTCTTTAAGGTTGTATCAATAAATTTGAGAAAAAAATGTATACGTCTTCCTTATTGAGAGTTATTTAAAAATCACCCGTTTCACTGCGCCACCCTGTATAAAAATCATTATCGGAAAAATATTTTTTAATACTATACATATTTTGATCTTTTGTCGAACTTTTTTTCAAAATATGGTTGATGGTGGTATTAAAATTTGCGACATTTTCTATTTACTTACATTACAGTAAGTACCAATACAACAAAGCAAGAACCCTGTATAATAGTAATTAGAAATCGCCATGTTTTTCGAGGTTATAAGTCAAACAATGCAATGGTATAAATATGAACAAGGTATAAAGTGATTTTTATCTATGTGTCATATCTCGCCAAAGTAGGCATATTGCACATGTCACACGTTGTTGATAACGCATGACGAACTACTGACTTAGATCATATAAACGCTAATGATCATTACGTTTGTCAATAATAATGTAAAATTGAAACTAGTATTGTAAATAGTAAAGAATATCACCTAAATACCGTAACTTAAAGCATTAAATAGCTAGATGCATATTTCGATGGCTATGCCCCCATCTTTAGTAGCACAAGATAAAAACTAAATAAAATACCTCTGTCACGAATCGTGATTGATATACTATCAAATAAATAAGTCAATATGACAGAAGTAATTCAAAAATGGCATATAATATGACCTATAAATCTTTTAAAATAATTACATATAATAAAACGTGAATGGTTCTCGGTAGTGTCTAACAATCCGATCATGGACGGGTAAAGGGGGTTCGTGTGCGCCCTGTGAACAGAGTTGAGTAATGCATGGGCCCGAATTAGTTGGATTATTTCAAATGGGAGCGAATGGTAGCGGCATTGGCTCGCTGGGTGGTGTCGCTTCGGAGAAGTATTTCAAAAATGGCATATAATATGACTAATAAATCTTTTAAAACAATACAAATTAACAATTAACGAAACTGACAAGTAACAACAATAAATATTATTTTGTCAAATCTAAAATAACCAAAAATAAAGAAAATAAATTAAAAAATAGTTCTTATTAAATAAATGAAATAGGCAAGATGAAATTGGGCCTGAATATAAATTCATCAAATTTGATTTAGATTTATGCATGTATATACTTTCATAAGCATTTAACTCGGAATAATTCAAAACATTTTTAAGTAATTTAAGTGAACTAATTTGAATAAGACGACCTGAGTTAGTCAAAAATATGCTAGGCTACAGCACTTTTATCTTTTCTATTTAATCTGAAATGAGCTAAAATGCGTATAAAATAAATACTTTTAAAATAGTATTGTAAATGTAAAATTATGTGTATCTATTGTTTTCCTTAATGGACGTTTTGCATATGTACTATTTTATATCGACTACGTGATGTCATATACTCGCAGTTGCGAATCTTAAAATTGGCTCATTGTTTAAAATGAACAATAATAATATTGATAAAGGTCCATGCGTAACTGTTTGCATATGTACGTCATGAAGTTGGCGTAAAAACGAATCAAAACAGGAGACATCCGATATGAATCGTCACAGCATAATATCAAAACAAATCTTTTTATTGTTGCAAATATCAACAACAGAGTTTAGCTTAGTCGATAAAAATAAATCGAAATAAAGTCGAGTCTACACAACTTTATAAGCCTATTCCAACGATGTATTAATTATACAAATAGTTGTTATATATAATTATGTTCACTGACTTATTTCTATGCCAATATTATTTATAAAGATATCAGATCTAAGGAGCAAATTGGTCACAAGTTTAGTTAAAGAGTCCGCAATCCTAAAGATTGGTTGGAAACAGCACGCCATGCCGATCTATCCTGAGCTAATCCCTTCATCTCCCTATAGCTATTCATCTCAACGTCTTCAACTATCTGACTCACATACTCCAATCTAGGCCTACCTACCCCTCTCTTTCCCTCCACTCTACCTTCTATGATCAATTGCATAATCCCCCCATGCCTAAGAATATGCCCTACTAATCTGTCTCTCCTACGCTGTAACACTCTCCAAATACTTCTCTTCTCCCCTACTAACTCTAGTACAGCTTCATTTGTTACTTTATCTTCCCAACCAATCCTCATCATCCTCCTATAACACCACATTTCAAGTGCTTCTAATCTACGCTTCTCTTCCTTTCCTATAGTCCACGCCTCACACCCGTACAGTGCTACACTCCAAACATATACCTTCAGTAATCTTTTTCTAATACCCAAGTCAATATTTGATCTTAAAATCTGTTCTTTTTCTACGAATGCCTTCCTACCCTGTGTCATCCTACACTTTATATCTACCTTGCTTCGATTATCTTTTGTGATTCTACTGCCTAAATAACAAAAATCTGACACTTCTTCGATTCTATTATCTCCTATTGTGATCCTCATTTTTCTACTGCATTCCTTTTTGTCACACCTCATCACTTTAGTTTTACCTATATTTATTTTCATGTTAAAATCCCTAGTCAATACTGCCTGCATACCATTCAATACCCTTTCTAAATTCTTTTCGCTTTCTTCCAATATAGCTATATCGTCGGCGAATCTCAGCATATATATTTTCTCTCCCTGTACATTCACACCTACACAATACTCTTCTTTTACTTTGTTTATTGCATCTTCTATATATAGATTAAATAATAACGGTGAGAGTGTACATCCCTGCCGAACTCCCTTCCCTATTTTTGCTACCTCTTCTTCCCCCTCAATTCTCACTAAGGCAGTTTGGTGTTTATATAAATTATAAATTATTCTCCTATCCTTATAATCTATACCCGTTTCTTTTAAAATTCTAAACATTATGTCCCAATCTACATTATCAAATGCCTTTTCTAAGTCTACAAAAGCTATGCAAGTTACCTTTCCTACACTATTTCTTTTTTCTACTACCGTTCTTAGTGCTAGAATCGCCTCCCTCGTCCCTCTGTTTTTCCTAAAACCAGACTGATCTTCTCCTAGCCTTTCCTCTACTTTATTTTCTAATCTCCTATAAATAATCTTTAACAATATCTTCGTAAGTAAGATATTGTTAAATATTATTAAGGTCACAAGTAACATATCGATATTTTGGTTGGTAAAATATTATAGTTTCGTTAAAAAATGTTAAAACCACAAAGATAGTGCATTGTTTTCACTCCGTATATTCGAAACAGCGATTGAAAAATATATATTAATTTAAAAAATGTGCTAAATTTTTTTTAACTAACTAACATATAAAATATCCAAATATTCCAAATAAAAACTAAATAAACTCAATCAAATCAAATTCAACCCAGCTTTTTCGACAAACAGCTTTGTCAATAAATTTGTTTACAATTAGGGAATTTTGAATTCAAAATATTATATAATCATAGTATTTTTTATTTTTTTTATTATGCAATACTGAACTTGAACTAGAAATAGAATTTTGTGGTGCCAGAAAAAAATTGTCACTTCATTTTTGAAAATAATTAAATGTACTTTTTTGCTTACTTAAGAATCACACGTTTCATAACAATATTGGCAAAATCACCCGAAACAAATATATTAACCGAAGTGATAGTTATGACGTCTCACGTAGATTTAAAAAAAATCTAAAAATTAATTTTAATCCATTGAGAATCATAAACTGCAAGATTAGACCTCAGCAAATATTCAATCAAATAATTTCTGAACAAACGAAAAACTGAATATTTCCTTTTATAAATCTATATTGCTTTTTAAACCAATTATGATATTTTTTGCAAAAAAAAATTGTTGAGCTCACGATAGTAGCGTAATTTTGATAAACTATCGTGTCGCATGTAATAATACAAATCCCAACAAAGCGCGACAGACATTGCATTATTTGCTGCTGTCACTCTCAATGTGTATGTCAAAATAAGTCTTTGAAATCAGAACTGTTCTTAAATATATTGTCTAATCTTTGGAAATGACACTTCAATTTTTTTTTTACGAAGGAAAATCATAATTACTGTCGGTGTAAAAATTAAAACCATTTTATATATTTATAATATATTTTTTTGGAACGTCCGAATTTAAAATTCTGTTGGTAGTACAGGCAGTAATTTATTTTCCATTAATAGATCAAGCAAAAATTTTGTTGTGTCTTAAAATTGACGTTACAATTTGACAAACCGTCGAGAGATGAAAAGTTGCAGTCAAAAAATGGCAGCGTGTGAGGTTTCAATAAATATTCCAAAAAAAAATCGAAATTAAATGCTTTATTAATTGCTCAACTTTGCACCGCTCTTAAATTATTTTAAAATCAAAAAATGCATTTTATTTTATTTTCGGCAATATGAATGACAATCAAATTTACACCATATAATTTTTTTTTTCTTCGCTTATTTTTACTCTTAATTTAACAACGTTGTTTTGACGCGCCGATATTGATTTATACATTTGCAGCATATTTTTTAAGCTTTCTTTGTCTTAAGGAATATTAATAACTAAAAATGTTACTAGATATAATAACGAGTACGCAAAATCGCTTAAGATATCTGTAACATCATAAAATTTTAACGAACAACGACATTTTTTGTATCAATTTCTTGTACCAAAAATGTACCGTCTAAAATAGACTTTAAGCATTTCCACGCTTCAGATTTCCTGGTAACATTTGGCGTCGAAAACGAGGAGACGATAACAAAAATATTCTATATTTACTAGCGGACACAATCGAATGAAATCACAAGAAAATATTGACACGTTCTGAATAGACTATAAATAAAAGTGTACCTACACAATATTTTCGATTGAACTGAAATCGTGTAATGGAATACTAAAAGCCGATTTAAATATTTAATTGCACATTGCTTACTTAACACACGCAAACGTCATAATTTAATGGGGGGTTTACTGCAGAACTATCGTCAAAAGTAGTTCGAATGCATATATTATTAAAAATGAACTACTAATATAAATATTATACATCTGTACCGATCAGTTCGATGTAAATACGGTTTAGAATTATTTATTTTTACTTTTCTTTAGGGTATAATGAAATAAATGAATTCGATTTAATCAGGAAAAATACTAACGTAGTATAATCTAGTAGTTAATTTACAACATGTGTCAAAATATGCATCATTAGGTTCGTAAATGTTACACAATGATAAGTTGAACTATTTTAGGGGGGGAAATTTTACGTAATATATAATAAAACATGCTTTCCTCTGTCTTTATCTAACACTTGCGAATAGTTATTCGTGCGCCGCCTCTGGACAGATTTCAGCGCTTTTATTATCACCCTAACCAAGCAGGTTTTAATAGCGACCGAATGGTCTCAATTTGTGCACAAAGTTTAACTTGCAGAACTGTTGCTCTTGATTTCCTTCTGTTACATAAAAATAAAAATATCTTTGTGGTGAAGGAATGATTTTTTTTCTAAAATGAAATTGTTAAAGATTTTAGAGAAAATAAGAGTGGAAAAATGTAATTTTTAACAAATGCTTGTTTAAAGTACAATTATGTAGTGAGTGACAGAAGTGAAATATTTGTTTAATTGTTGTACCACTGCCGATGGAAGCTTGACTTTCGAAGCGCGCACCAATACGTTAATTTAGATTTTTTAATAATAATATTGTATATACACATCGACCACATTTTAAGGTAAAAAATCTACGATCGGTCACCTTTACGTATATTATTTGATAGTCACATATAAAAATGTCAAATTTTTCGTCGGACCCGCATATTTAAAATATGAAACAAGAATTCAACTAATTTTGCTATAGCAAATCTGACCAAAATTTCCTCGATTTATTATAAATATTTGTGGAAAATAATTTTTTAATTATATGATCTCCATATTGGATTGACACTCCATATAGGATTTTAATTATGTGATCTCCACATAAAATAAATGTGCAGCTGTATTAGAAAATGAATCAATAATTATCTATTTCATATCTATTCGAAACGCTAAATAAAGCAATTTCCGAATTATTATTTGCATAACCTTAAAAGGTATGCACGAATAAATGAGTGTCGGTATTATATGTGCGAAACTACAAAGGTGCGAAATATTATTTGCTGTTTCCATTATCGCAGTATTTCGTGTAGAGTTGTCATAAGAATAGACGGATGAACGGATGACTGTTGGCGTTAGCTGTCATGTGCAATTCATTGTGAACTACTGCGTTGTGTGTAGCGATGGAAAACTGTAGGTCACTTTGAGGACCCAGTTCGTAATTCGTAGTTCATTTCAATGTACCGTTCACGAACTATAGGTCGAGAACTACTACATCTTTTAAAAATGAACTAGTTCACGACCTATATGACCAAATACATGCACATACTGAAAATAATCTCTCTCTTTCTCAATATAAGAATATTAAATGGCAAAAAATAAATAAATTTAAATATTACAATACTTATTTTGAAATAGGAATGATGAAGAAAAGACAACAATGTTTATAATTTATACAAAACATATATATAAGGAAATATAGTGTTCTCTAGGTACTCACGATTATTTATATGAAGTTCTAAAATACTTATTGGTAGTTACTGATGGAAATGTTTACTACTTTACTAACACTTAAAAATTAAATGTACAAACTATAATAAAATGAACTAGATAGAATCGTTTTGTTTAGCGTTATAATTTATATTTTCTATTCCGAATCTTCTCTGTTCAAACTTCAAAGCTTTCATTTGACATTAAGTGATTGCATTGCACTCAGTATGAAATAGAAGAACTATAAGATTTAGATGTTTATTTTTGCATTATTGCAAAAATTTGCTATGGCATGACATATTTAAGAACATATTTAATCTTGCGAATATATTAATTATATTATTGCAAATGAAATCTGATACCAACATATAAATTGTGACTCAGCTCGGCAATGCTGCTGTTACAATATTGCACCGAGTTTCCTATTTCGTTCCGTTCACCAACACACTTTATCACTAAATAAATGTTAGTACTGTATATGTAATGTATACTATATTACATCGTTTACGAGCCGTTGTGATTCATGAACGGTTTAGTAGACGACGGGTTCAGGACCTAGTACAAGTACATCAATACGTACACCATGTAGTTGATAGTTCACGAACTAGGTCATAGTGACCTATGGGTCGTTGCAAAACATCGTCACAGCACGCCCGTCATTTGATTGAACCGTTCAGAGTGAACGGTTCGCGAGTGAACTACACATCGCTAGTTGTTTGCATCGCCGAAAATATTACTTGTTCGAAACGAAAGAAACGCGCGATTCTAATTGGAAACTGTACTAATGCTTTGTGACTACTTCCCATAGCAACAAGACATTAAAACACCTAGATTGTTGTATAATATATTACTCAAACACATGAATTTTTAAGATGCTCAATTCTAAGGTTAAACCTCCAACTACACTTCCAACAACATTTCTAAACTTCCAATTAACAATCGAGGGATGGTTATACAATTTCTACAAAATTTTGTGGTTTTGCAAAAAAGGGCGGTCATTAAACATGGCATATTTACAGTCAAGATAATTTTTCATAGAATGACATAATATTTTGAAGACACATTAAGAAAGGTTCACTTTAATTATTTTTATATATATAAAGGTAGACACATTCTACAGGCATTAGATATCTTTTCAAATAATCTGCAAGATTGGCGGCCTTTTATTTAACTTTTTTTTGAGACTGCAAAAATCCATCGAAGAAATAGGTCAGCCCTTACCAAAACCTAAGTTGGCAAATTAGCATCACTACACTGTTTATGAAAAGAAAACACTGCGTCAGAAATTACACATCACTTTGGAGGTTAAAAATAAAATATTCATACACTTTGATAAATTTTCTATGCAATACTTGATGATACAAGAGTTGTTAGAAATTGTAAATTCACGATTGCTTTATAGAAGCATAGATGGAGCCTACCCAATTATATTTGTCATAGATCAAATGCTGAGTTGTAATTCATCAACAATTTTTTGAAATCCAAGATCCAAGATTTTCAAATAAATGTTCATAATACTGAAGAATTCACAAAAATCTAGTGTTGATTAATTTTTGTTAACTTTGTGGGATTCAATTGATCCAACCAATCCTCATCATCCTTCTATAGCACCACATATAATCGTATGCTTCTATTCTACGTTTCTCTTCTTTCTTTATAGTCTACCCCTCACACCCGTACAATGCTACACTCCACATCCACATATGCCTTCAGTCATCTTTTTCTAATACCCAAGTCAATATTTGATCTTAAAATCTGCTCCTTTTCTAAGAATGCCTTCCTACCCTGTGCTATCCTACATTCTACCTTACCTCGATTATCCTTTGTGATCCTACTTCCTAAATAACAAAAGTCTGATACTTCTTCTATTCTATCATCTGCTATTCTTATCCTAATCATTCGCTTGCATTCTTTTTTGTAACACCTCATCATTGTTTTCTTGCCTATATATATTTTCATGTTATAATCCCTAGTCATCACTTCCTGCATGCCATTTAACACGTGTTCTAAATTCTGCTCCCTTTCTTACAAGATAGCTATATCGTCGGCCAACCTCAACATATATATTCCCCCTTCCTGTTGAATTTTCACACCTACACTATACTCTTCTTTTACCTTTGTTTAGTGCATCTTCTACATACAGGTTAAAAAACAATGGCGAAAGTATACATCCCTGCCTGACTCTCTCTCCTATTCTCGCTACCTCTTCTTCCCCACTCAATTCGAACTAAAGCAGTTTGATGTTTGTATAGATAGAAAATAATTCTCCTATTCTTATAATTTATTTCCATTTCTCTTCAGATGATAAACAATATAATATATGTTTGATATATACCACATATTTCGTCATTCTTTTTGCTCCATACGACCAAACTAACGTAACAACATATAGTGTAGAAGAGTATATTTTACAATCATTCGACCTTCTTCAACAATGCTTCTTTTACATTATTGCTGTTACAACCGAAGCCTATATGTATCCATTTATGTCACAACTGAAGACTTATGTCCAAATCCAAGGTGGTGCATTTCGATAAATACAATGGCATTCTGTAAAATACATTCAAAATGTATTTTACCATTTCAAAGCCGTTTCGCAAAGTCCTATTTAATCAAGAATCAAAAACAAGAATATGAAAAAGCTTCAAAAAAAAAAAGAAAACTTCAAAAATCTAATTATTCATCCCACAGGTCCCGCCACTATCTGACCCAGAATTTGAAGACACATTAAGAAGGGTTCGCTTTAATTATATATATATAGAGGTAAAGACATATTCTACAGACATTAGATATCTTTTCAAATAATCTGCAAGATTGGCTTCCTTTTATTTAACTTTTTTTTTGAGACTGCAAAAATTCAACATGTCATCAAAGAAATAGGTCAGCCCTTATACACGACTCACATACTCCAATCTAGGCCTACCTACCCATTGCTTTCCCTCTATTTCTCTAAAAGATTGATCATAAGAAATTAGATTGCGGCACAAGATTACATGACCCCAAGATTACTTACTGTCGATCTCAACTCAGCTAACTCCTTCATATGTCTATATCTATTCATCCTACACGTCTTCCGCTTCCACATACTCCAATATAGGCCTACCTATCCCTTGCTTTCCCTCTATTTCCGTAAAAGATTGATTATAAGAAATTACATTGCGGCACAAGATTACATGACCCCAAAATTACCTACTGTCGATCTCTCCTCAGCTAACTCCTTCATATCTCTCTAGCTATTCATCCCACATACTCCAATCTAGGCCTACCTACTTCTTGCTTTCCCTATATTTCCCTAAAATATAGATCATATGAAATTACATTGCGGCACAAGATTACATGACCCCAAGATTACTTACTGTCGAACTCTCCTCAGCTAACTCCTTCACATGTCTCTAGCTATTCATCCCACACGTCTTCCGCTTCCACATACTCCAATCTAGGCCTACCTACCTCTTGCTTTCCCTCTATTTCCCTAAAAGATTGATTATAAGAAATTACATTGCGGCACAAGATTACGTGACCCCAAAATTACCTACTGTCGATCTCTCCTCAGCTAACTCCTTCATATCTCTATAGCTATTCATTCCACACGTCTACCGCTTCCACATACTCCACTCTAGGCCTACCTACCTCTTGCTTTCCCTCTATTTCCTTAAAAGATTGATCATAAGAAATTACATTGCGGCACAAGATTACATGACCCCAAGATTACATACTGTCGATCTCTCCTCAGCTAACTCCTTCATATCTCTATAGCTATTCATTCCACACGTCTTCCGCTTCCACATACTCCAATCTAGGCCTACCTACCTCTTGCTTTCCCTCTATTTCCCTAAAAGATTGATCATAAGAAATTACATTGCGGCACAAGATTACATGACCCCAAGATTACTTACTGTCGAACTCTCCTCAGCTAACTCCTTCACATGTCTCTAGCTATTCATCCCCCATACTCCAATCTAGGCCTACCTACCTCTTGCTTTCCCTCTATTTCCTTAAAAGATTGATCATAAGAAATTACATTGCGGCACAAGATTACATGACCCCAAAATTACCTACTGTCGATCTATCCTCAGCTAACTCCTTCATATCTCTATAGCTATTCATTCCACACGTCTTCCGCTTCCACATACTCCAATCTAGGCCTACCTACCTCTTGCTTTCCCTCTATTTCCCTAAAAGATAGATCATATGAAATTACATTGCGGCACAAGATTACATGACCCCAAGATTACATACTGTCGATCTCTCCTCAGCTAACTCCTTCATATCTCTATAGCTATTCATTCCACACGTCTTCCGCTTCCACATACTGCAATCTAGACCTACCTATCCCTTGCTTTCCCTCTACTTTACCTTCTATAACTAATTGTATACTAGTCAATATATACTAGTAGACTTCTTCACTAGTCTATCTCTCCTGCGCTGTAAAACTCTCCAAATACTTCTCTTCTCCCATACTAACTCTAGCACGGCTTCATTTGTTAAATCCAACTTTCACAGCCTTCTACTTAGACAGTTGAACAAAGAAAATCATATAATCAAGCATATGCTAAACCTGGATATAAATATCTCAAATTATTCATTGCGGATATTTGCGATCAGTATTTTTTTTAATGTCAAGTCACCCATTTTAAAGGAGTATTCTTTGTTTGTTTCCATTGCTCCAATATTTATATGCGATTGCATGGATTGACAAATTGCGGAAATGCTGGTATGCTATTGTATGTATATGTCTGCGATCGCATGTTCGATTAAGAAGTTCTCAAACACCTTCACCTGGCCAGCTCGTGATATGCCCTTTTCACAATTGCCCAGATCGAAAATAAACTCGGTCTAACCGTTTTCGTGTATTTATAATGGTAATAATGAATATTTTAAATTTATTCCATCGTCCGAACGAATATTTCTATTGCTTTGAGCAAATTTGATACACAAATAGATGAAGACATCCAATTTTACATCCATAATGTTTAATTGGCTTATTGGTGAATGGGTTCACATTAGATTCGTTTTTAACAATATTGTCTATATATTATGGTTATTTCTTAATATATTTTTATAATTAATAATATAGTACAGTATTTTTAAATAATGTCGTAAATTCAGAGTTACTGTGAGTGGAAGATGTTCAACTGGAGTAAATGCGTAAATCAAGTGGAGATCAAATTATCAATATTAAAAAAACAAACACTAATCTGTAATTTATTTAGTATGTGATGATTTTTAGATTCTATCATTGGAATAGTTCAAGGGGGGGCAACGTGGTATAGACTGGCACTATGGAGGTTGTGGGTTCGAATCCCACTTCGGTCAGGGATATTTTCTCATTGAGAAAAAATCCCTTCGGGACCATGAATATACCCACTGTGTATGTCTAATGCAAAGTCTTTTTATTAACTTAAAAAGTTAATAAAAAGTTTGTGAGCTGGCTATAATAATTGCGGCAACGTAAGGACATTTATGGTTGGAAGAGTCTTTAGTGCCAATCTTTAAGAAAAAGTGTAATAGTTCCTTGCACGTCACTCGTATTGAATCGACATCAAATCTAATTTATTAAGAATTTTAAACATTTCAAATACTTGTAATTTATCAAAAGATTGTAAGTACTTTAAAATATTTCCAATGATTGCAAGTATTTAAAAATATTTCGAGTATTTGAAAAGATTACTAATATTTCTAGATATCCACTGTATTTAAAAGGATTGCAAAAATGCTTCTAGTATTTTAAAAATTATCAAGAATTTCAATTTCGTAAAGTATTTCAAGTAATTTTACTAATTGGAAGATATTTCAAGGTATTCCAACGATTTTAAATATTTCGAAATATTACGAAAAACATTCAAGGATTTCAATACATTTTTTTTCAGTATTTACATATATTGTAAATTACTCGAAGATATTACCAAAGATTGTAAGTATTCAAAGTATTTCAAAATATTGCAAGATATTGCGAATAATTCCCAATATTTCAAGACAATACTAGTGTCACTAAATAATGTATTTAACGATGGTAAATTTAACGCTTGGTTTCAAAAAATAGAAATAACATATTTACTCGTAATTTCAACAGTTTTTGAGGAATTTCAAGACGTTTTTGACGTCATGTGATGTGACAGTGATGTGACAGTGATGTGACAGTGATGTGACAGTGATGTGACAGTGATGTGACGGTGATGTAACAGTGATGTGACAGTGATGTGACGCTGATGTGAGAATACCACCTATCTGCCTTGAACTTCTAATGAGTTGGGAGATGTTCTGAGCATGCGCAATAAACCTAAGAATCAGTTTGGCATAATCTGTCATTTTTCGAATTTTTGTAATATAGGAGGTATTGTCACATCGCGGACGATGTGCATATTAAAAATACAATTTTTATAGCACTCTTTATTATTGGTATTTTGGCAAATGAGCCGTTACAGTTGCCAATTTTCATAAAGGACAAGAATATAATGAAATATTTCTTTTAAACTGTGCAGCATGTTATCGAGTCTTATTTCTGCATTGGTATAGCCTAACGGTTGCCCAGGGCACAGTTTGAGAAATGTCGTATTAGTATTATATTACTGGTTACTATTCAATATAAATTTCCCATTTTATGTGAAATGAATACTTGAAGAGTAGTATTATAATTCACAGTGGGACTCTCGTTGTTGCGACAAAATATTGCGAAATTCAGTCTCTTTTATATAGAAAGCTGCATTTACAAATAAAATACATAAATTAATAATTTAATGGCCGGTAGATGCGATTTTTCTCCAGTGAAAATATCATGGTCACTCATTTTCTTGCAGTGCATTAATAATAATGCTCGTATAAATTGTTATTGTTTATTATAGGCACTATAATATACACAATAATAAAAATTGGGCAAATAAATATGTCAGCTCATTATATTTAGCTTTCATAAACAAAATCAAACAAATGTCATAATTTAGTTATTTTATTAGTTATTAGCCTTTATTAGTTGGTAAAATGTGTCACAATAAAATCAAGATGACGCTCGAAGTATGCTTGAAAATAAAAATACAACTGCAAGATTTTTTATTTTAATTGTACGTGTAAATTTATGCAATCGTTAATTTATGCATTATATTTTTTTATATTATAATTTTTACGTAAATTGCATGGACGTAAGCGGTAAATATGTTGAAATAGTGTCTGCATTTAAAGAAGGGCCTAATAAGCGCTCTCTCGTGGCATTTAGTTTAAATTTATATATAACTTCTTAGACAGACATCTTCTAATGTTTATTGTTATCACAACAACATTGTTATAGCAGTTTTGACAGAAAAAATCGTTATTGCATGAAATTTGATAGGTCTAATGTCAAATATGTCAAAAAAGCAATCATGGCGGTTTAAACAACGTTGACAAATATTTTTAACCAATTCTTTTATTTAACCGAATATTTTAAGTGTAAATAGTTTAATAGTCTCTTATCAATTGAAAGCGACACGTTTGGTTCGCTGAGAATAAATTGGACGACATTGAATTAAAGAATTTCTCAAATTAAAAGACAAGTAGAGTTACGATGTAATTCTATTTAATAAAAGTTTTCAATATGAAAAAAAAACGTTTACTTTTGCTTTTAATTTAATTAGCACATCATTTTTAATCACAAATAAATATCATTTAATAATTAAATGCAATTAACTTCTTGTTTTTCGACTTTTTTTTTTTTGACATGATAATGGCACCTGGTTTTATCCTTAGGCCAACATATACTTTAAGAATAAAATCAAAAATAAATTCTTTAAAAAACCATTGTGGCTCTTAAGATATGTTCAATAGTTATACCTATACTTATTATGTAACTATAATATATATTCCTTATAATTCTATTCTATAAACGTCTATATATCATATATTATACATAATTATATCATAGTATCTTTATTTTTATTTTTTATTTTTTATTTTTTAGACTTTAATAGTAAGCACAATTCAATAATATTGAATCAATGATAGTAATAGTTAAATGTGTTCTCAGTTAGTAAATTGCAGTGTAAACATAAGATATTATTTTGTTTAATAGTTTTTTCTTTTTAAATATTTTTTTTTATGTTATTTTGTAATTACATAAATTACAATTACAAAAAATGTATTTTTTTTACATTTTTCTTGAATGCAGAGCCGACAATTCAAAAAGGAGCTGTAAAATTGCCTATCCATGAAATCTACAACGACCTTGTAAGAACGAGTACCAAAATTACAGATTTTTTAAAACTCTCTTTAAGGTGCAAAAAATGTAAATGAAGAAAAAGGTGAAGATGATATCGCTCAATCGAAAAAAAAACATTCTCGTTTGATTGTACTGAGCAGTGATGAGAAAGAAATTTATTAAATTAGGGTTATATTAAATGAAAATAGATGTTGTTTGTTTCTTTACGTTTTGCATTATACATAATAATATTTTTAATAAAAATTAAGTTGCTTATATTTGTTGTTAATACGCTTTCGGAATGGCATTTTCTAGGAACCTATCTACCGTGTTATAGGAGGGTTACCTATACTTAATTTCTTCTCGTGATTCTTCCCATCGAATAAAATATTTGTTATAAAGAATTTTAACAGATATTGTTGCCCTAAGAACTAGATTAGGCTACGAATTAGATTAGGCTTATATTCGTTTCATACAACCATTATATATATTTTTGATATTGTATTCGATTATCCTTTGTAATTCTACTTCATAAATAACAAAGGTTTGACACTTCTTCTATTCTATCATCTCCTATTCTTATCCCCATTTTTCATCTATTTCCTTATCCCCATTTTTCATTATTCATTTTTCATTTTTCACCCCTCTACAGGCCTCTGTAGAGTTGATCGAAGAACTAATGATTGGCAGAATTCTGCAGGTTTTACTGCTGTATCTTGCAATTGCGGCAGCCAGTGTTGTAACGTGTTTTACTGACTTACTATCTTTGTTTTCTTAATAAGCTACAGTGACATAGGGAGTACATGTAGATTTGAGTAGCTGCTTGTGCCGACACTTGGCCGCATGAACAGCTATATAGGCTGTAGCTATAGAAGAGCCATAGAACAGCTATTCGGCTCTCGGTTTACTACTTCGTGTTTTCAACTGTTTTGGTATACAAGGCGGGAAATGGTTGTTTGAATATATTTAAAAGCTTTTTAGCGTCTGGCTGTTCAACTATGACTATGAAGAAATATTATTTCTAAGCCAACCATCTAGTCAATTTACTAATTTAGTAACCTCTATACTGCTTACATTTAAATTATAATACGATAAAAATAGAGCAAGTGTAGATTTCTACAACAAAAGCAATAGACTTTATATTTAAATGAATAAGCAGTAACTCGTGTTACGCAAGTTGTTGCAAAAACCATATAGATGTTATTATAAAAGAATTAATTAAAGTAAAATTATACAAAACATTAAAATGGGAAAGTAAAGAAACAAAAAGTAAACTTGATGGCACTAGTGCACTTATTAAAGGCGCAAAATATAAAAAGTTAGTTAAACTTTCCTGAAATAACTTTATATATTTTGTGTTGGTAAACTTTTTGTTTTAATTTTTAATTTTGATAAGATGAAATTTGGGATTCAATACGTGAGAACCTATTCAAGAAAGATTCTCTCAGTTGCCTGTGAAACGTCATCTGATGACTCTGAAATATTTCAGTTAATGAAACATAGCCCATTAAAAAATAATGTATCGAAATCATTGTCTTCTGAAACAGATTCAGTCGTTGCTGACATTCCACCTCCAGCTGAAGACACTTAGATTTTATTAAAAAAATAATATAATTTATAATTAAAATATTATACTAAAAATATATTATAGTATTCGTTGGCTTCATGAACCAAGTGCCAATATGTTAAAATATGTTATAAATATGTTAAAATCAATATTTTACTTTAATATTATATGTTAAAATCAATCATTATCTAATTTTGGGCAACCATTGTAATTTACAATAAATATTACATAAATATCTCTTGACATCGCATTCATAATCTCTTGTAATTTGATCACAGAATTTATGTTGAGCAAATTAAACACTTACAACATACGTCTAACGGTATACTACGGTAGGCAACCTAACCTATTGCACGCCTAGCGTGTAATACACGTGTAGTGTGCAATAGCAAGCCCCTGAGGCTGCGGCCAACGATATCAGCTGAGTCCTCAGTCAAATAAGTGTAGATATTCAATGTATTTGTTAATATTGTACATATGGCAACACTGTATTAATTCTCCTATTCATCACCACGAGCCAGCACTGTATGGATGTTGTTTTCAATATGAATAAGATAAGGACACCTCAAAATAGCTTTCTGTCCTTTAGGCTCGATTTGGCCGTATGCGTTAGGCTTCTTTATATAGTTAGTATTCATTGGGTATACTCTTCTTTTACCTTGTTTGTTGCATCTTCTATATACAGGTTAAATAACAATGGAAAAGTGTACATCCCTGCCTGACTCCCTTTACAGTTATTGCTATCTCTTCTTCCATTATGTCCCAATCTAAGAATTATCAAAGAAACAAATCTTAAGCATTATTTTATTATTACGAATTATTTACATAATACTGCGCATTATTCTTGAATCGCATTTCAAGCGTCGTTTATGGACTACCTAGTTTTTGTTGCTAACCAACAGATAGGATAATTACGATGGATATCTGAATACCTACACTACATAAATAAAAATAATAAAAATCTAAACGCTTCAATTGGGAATATGTAATTAAAAAACGAGATTGTCCAAACATTCAATGCGTTTACAATAAGTTGAAGAAAACTGGCAAAATTTATTTATTTTAGAAAAATTTCTTTATTTTTTTGTTCAAATTTGTCCACTCTTTGTATAACTAATACAGCTTGTGGATATGAAATTGCAGGTAATCTCGTTGTTTCTAGTTAAAGAGCCCGCAATCCTAAAGATTGGTTGGAAACAGCACGCCATGCCGATCTATCCTGAGCTAATCCCTTCATCTCCCTATAGCTATTCATCTCAACGTCTTCAACTATCTGACTCACATACTCCAATCTAGGCCTACCTACCCCTCTCATTCCCTCCACTCTACCTTCTATGATCAATTGCATAATCCCCCCATGCCTAAGAATATGCCCTACTAATCTGTCTCTCCTACGCTGTAACACTCTCCAAATACTTCTCTTCTCCCCTACTAACTCTAGTACAGCTTCATTTGTTACTTTATCTTCCCAACCAATCCTCATCATCCTCCTATAACACCACATTTCGAATGCTTGTAATCTACGCTTCTCTTCCTTTCCTATAGTCCACGCCTCACACCCGTACAGTGCTACACTCCAAACATATACCTTCAGTAATCTTTTTCTAATACCCAAGTCAATATTTGATCTTAAAATCTGTTCCTTTTCTACCAATGCCTTCCTACCCTGTGCTATCCTACACTTTATATCTACCTTGCTTCGATTATCTTTTGTGATTCTACTGCCTAAATAACAAAAATCTGACACTTCTTCGATTCTATTATCTCCTATTGTGATCCTCATTTTTCTACTGCATTCCTTTTTGTCACACCTCATCACTTTAGTTTTACCTATATTTATTTTCATGTTAAAATCCCTAGTCAATACTGCCTGCATACCATTCAATACCCTTTCTAAATTCTTTTCGCTTTCTTCCAATATAGCTATATCGTCGGCGAATCTCAACATATATATTTTCTCTCCCTGTACATTCACACCTACACTATACTATTCTTTTACTTTGTTTATTGCATCTTCTATATATAGATTAAATAATAACGGTGAAAGTGTACATCCCTGCCGAACTCCCTTCCCTATTTTTGCTACCTCTTCTTCCCCCTCAATTCTAACTAAGGCAGTTTGGTGTTTATATAAATTAAAAATTATTCTCCTATCCTTATAATCTATACCCGTTTCTTTTAAAATTCTAAACATTATGTCCCAATCTACATTATCAAATGCCTTTTCTAAATCTACAAAACCTATGCAAGTTACCTTTCTTACCCTCTTTCTTTTTTCTACTACCGTTCTTAGTGCTAGAATCGCCTCCCTCGTCCCTCTGTTTTTCCTAAAACCAAACTGATCTTCTCGTTGTTTCAACAAATGAAATTTAATTAGTTCTCAAATTGCTTCTGAACATAAATTTTTTTATTATACCAAGATAACTGTCAAAATAATTTGCACCTATTTATAAATATTCGTGTTTAGAAACAATTTGTGAACGAATTTAAGATTTTCTGTAAAATTGGCGAATTTTACATACATAAGCTAGCTGTTATCCTCCAAAATTTGAGCAAAAAAAATATGCAGAACTTTTAAAATTTTAAATTTTGCTATTTTTTTAGCATCGCTTCTCTACACCTTCAAGCCGATCTAATAATATATATTTCGCTCAAAAAACAATTTTCATATATGATCAAATCCAAAATTTGACTTTTTACATAAGACAATAAAGTCATTTTCATTTTCACCTTAGAACAATAGTGATTGTATGTTTCATAATCATTTTAACCTTCTGCAATTTTGATAATTTTCTACTGTACAAGTGCAAAAGCAGTTTGTTCGACTTAATTTACATATAGTTCTTGATGCAAATCCGTTCACATTGTTGTTGCAACAAGCAAGTGAAAGTTCGTATAATACAATCGGATGTGTTTAGTAAATTTAAATATTAATTACCAACCGTCGTTCCAAGTTACACTGCAGTATCCAAGTACTAAATTAAGTAACGATGGAAATATAATTAATATATGTATATATCGTACGATTTTCCAACGACACATTTTTACAAAATAAGTTTATTCAATAAAAAATTGTTTCGTAAGATATATATATATTTTTTTAAAGGACGGTTTAAACTTTGGAATTCCCGCCAAAAATACATTTATAGATTACATACAAAATCGGTCACCTGCAAAGAAAAACAAAATCTGTTTTAGACGCTTTCGTGCTTCCAGGATTAAAGTGTATTTTCTACAAGAAAAAAATATTTTTTTTCGTTCTGAAAATGAACTTATTATCGTCAGATAGCTTGGAACGTCTAAAAACGATCACCTTCAACGAATACAAGAGTTTTTAGACATTTTCGTGCTACGCGGATTAAAAATGTATTTTTCACGACAAAATTTATTTTTATGTGTAAAAATTAAACTTATTAACACCATAGAAAAATAACAACAAATAACAACGTCCAACAAATAACAACAAAAAATAACAACGTCCAAAATCGATTATTTTCAAAGAAAACCAGCGTTTTTAGACATTTTCGTGCTACGCGGATTAAAAATGCATTTTTCACGACAAACAAAATATTTTTTTTTCTGTGAAAATAAATTTATTAACGTCAGAAACCTGAAAACGTCTAAAAACGACCACCTTCAACGAATACAAGAGTTTTTAGACATTTTCGTGCTACGCGGATTAAAAATGTATTTTTCACGACAAAAAAATAATTTTTATATGTAAAAAATAAACTTATTCACACCATAGAAAAGGAAACGTCCCAAATCGATTATTTTCAAAGAAAACGGCCATTTTAAGACAGGATTAATAATTCACATTTATTTACATTATACGTAAAATGCAATCACGATCAAACAATTTGTTTTAAAAAATTTAGAAATAAGATCAGACAAATTTATATAATCTGATTCATGTCCAATTCGATAAATAAAAAATATCAATTCGAAGTGAATTTGCAATAAAATAGTGTGTATAACAATTTCGACTGGTGTACTAGTTTTGTTGTTGCTTAATTTTGTTTTAATATAGTTTTAATTCTGTACAATAAAAACCATTGAACAATATTTGCTAATTTTAGTGTAATAGCCAGTGCTGCTTGAAAGAATAAATAATTATGCGAAACATATCTAATTACGCGATATTCTTTCGTGTTTGTTACGCATATTCTTCCGTAACAATCAGGAAGTTGAGATACGTTTTTCAGTTAATTACTTCAGCTTGAAGACACTCAGTCTTCAAGTTTCTTCAAATTATTTTTATTAATTACCAGATATTTTGGGTATATAGTTTCTGATCAGTATATATTAAAACATTTCACTTAATAAATGAAGACGACGGCGTAAAAAGAACTGCCTTCGTCCAACATACTCGTATGTGTATTTTTGGACTCATAGTGATATCGATTTAGAATTTTCTTCTCGTTCATGTGAGGCCAAAATCAAGGC
Source organism: Leptodirus hochenwartii (assembly GCA_947310635.1). Taxonomy (NCBI): domain Eukaryota; kingdom Metazoa; phylum Arthropoda; class Insecta; order Coleoptera; family Leiodidae; genus Leptodirus; species Leptodirus hochenwartii. Next base: position 5,879,548 of record OX371186.1, read on the forward strand.
AGTCCACAAGGCCTGTTCTTGTATTGCACATATTTATTAACGGTATATCTGAAATCATCCACTTTGGTTCGGAGGAATGCAGAATGTAGCTTCAGAATTGTCTTGTATTCTGCAATCGTTTATTTGCAAGTAACGAGTTGGCAGAAAATGGAAGTGAAGGAGTTTTATAGTAAAGTTTTTATATGACAACAACGAATAGAATAGGCCGAGGAGGAGGCACATCGAAATAATGAAGATGAAATCGAAACATCACTGTTGAATTTAAAAAAATTGCCACTAAGGTGTTGAATAGGAGTATTTGTATTTAGTTTTTATCTTGCGCTATAATAGCGGCCCCTTCCTTGTTTATTTATTTATTTAATATACGGTAGGAAGACGGGTTAGACAACCCAAACATCTAATATACAAGAATTTTCATTTATAATTGATTTAAGAAATTATAAGTGAATATGTTTACATGTTTAAATTATGCACGGGACAATTTCGTTAACACAGTTTTTTTTTTTTTAAGAAAGTAGTGTTCAAATTCGAGAGAATTAACAATAATAACTTTACTAAAATTATAATTTTCTAGAATTTAGCTCATTTCAGATTAAATAGAAAAGATAAAAGTGCTGTAGCAGAGCATATTTTTGAATCCTATTCAAATTAGTTCACTTAAATTGCTCAAAATGAATTTTGATTCATCTTGTCTATTTAATTTATTTAATAAGAACAATTTTTAAATTTATTTTATTTATTTTTGGTTATTTTAGACTTGACAAAACAATATTTATTGTTGTTACTTGTCAGTTTCGTTAATTATTAATTTGTATTGTATTAAAACATTTATTAGTCATATTATATACCATTTTCGAAATACTTCTCCGAAGCCACACCACCCAGCGAGTCAATGCCGCTACCATTCGCTCCCATTTGAAATATTCTAACTAATTCGGGCCCATGCATTACTCAACTCTGTTCACAGGGCGCACACGAACCCCCTTTACCCGTCCATGATCGGATTGTTAGACACGACCGAACCATTCACGTTTTATTATATGTAATTGTTTTAAAAGATTTATAAGTCATATTATATGCCATTTTTTAAATACTTCTGTCATGCTGACTTATTTATTTAATAGTATATCAGTCACGATTCGTGCCAGAGGTAATCTATTTCGTTTTTATCTTGTGCTACTGAAGATTGGGGCATAGTCTTCGAAATGCGCATCTAGCTACTTGGGTGATGTTCTATACTATTAAAATTATAATGACAATAATCCCAACGTTATTATAAAAAAAACAATAATTTTAAGGCAATCTGTACAAATATTATAACATTCCAGTTGCCTACGTGGAAAATGTTTAAATTTCAATAAAGGAAGATTTAAAATATCTATATTATTGATGTAGTCATTGAACGAAGACATATTACGGTTAAATGTATTATTATTATTGTTTATTATTTAATTATAATATTAAATAATGAACACCCGTAGCTAAAATAGATTTTGAAAAAATTGCGAAGTTAAATGTTTCATAATTGCTTTCGAAATGCGCATATACTTTGTACTTTGAGTTGTTTTTTTGGTATTAAGCATTGTTTTTTATATAGCTATTCTCCTTATCACAAACAGCATACAGTTTTCTTACAAAATTTATCAGTGTTTTTTTAAACTATAATTTTAAAAATTATTTTATTTTATTTACAATGCCTATGCAAAACGGTCTCAGCTCCACAATTATTTTGCGATACGATGTCAGATATACCAAAATTAAATAAATATAAATAAATAAATTGTTAAATAAACTTTTCTTTAAAGAACATTACAAGAGGAGATGATTTAAACTGTATTTGTGATTTTTATTCAAACTTACATTGTAACTATATGATATACAATTGTAATTATTAAATATGTAGTTTTTAATTTTTTTATATTATTAAAATATTTTAAATTTAATAATTAGTTTTAATCATTAAATATGTAATTATTAAATATTGTGTAAAACATAATTTTAGTTAAAGAGTCCGCAATCCTAAAGATTGGTTGGAAACAGCACGCCATGCCGATCTATCCTGAGCTAATCCCTTCATCTCCCTATAGCTATTCATCTCAACGTCTTCAACTATCTGACTCACATACTCCAATCTAGGCCTACCTACCCCTCTCTTTCCCTCCACTCTACCTTCTATGATCAATTGCATAATCCCCCCATGCCTAAGAATATGCCCTACTAATCTGTCTCTCCTACGCTGTAACACTCTCCAAATACTTCTCTTCTCCCCTACTAACTCTAGTACAGCTTCATTTGTTACTTTATCTTCCCAACCAATCCTCATCATCCTCCTATAACACCACATTTCGAATGCTTGTAATCTACGCTTCTCTTCCTTTCCTATAGTCCACGCCTCACACCCGTACAGTGCTACACTCCAAACATATACCTTCAGTAATCTTTTTCTAATACTCAAGTCAATATTTGATCTTAAAATCTGTTCCTTTTCTACGAATGCCTTCCTACCCTGTGCTATCCTACACTTTATATCTACCTTGCTTCGATTATCTTTTGTGATTCTACTGCCTAAATAACAAAAATCTGACACTTCTTCGATTCTATTATCTCCTATTGAGATCCTCATTTTTCTACTGCATTCCTTTTTGTCACACCTCATCACTTTAGTTTTACCTATATTTATTTTCATGTTAAAATCCCTAGTCAATACTGCCTGCATACCATTCAATACCCTTTCTAAATTCTTTTCGCTTTCTTCCAATATAGCTATATCGTCGGCGAATCTCAACATATATATTTTCTCTCCCTGTACATTCACACCTACACTATACTCTTCTTTTACTTTGTTTATTGCATCTTCTATATATAGATTAAATAATAACGGTGAGAGTGTACATCCCTGCCGAACTCCCTTCCCTATTTTTGCTACCTCTTCTTCCCCCTCAATTCTAACTAAGGCAGTTTGGTGTTTATATAAATTAAAAATTATTCTCCTATCCTTATAATCTATACCCGTTTCTTTTAAAATTCTAAACATTATGTCCCAATCTACATTATCAAAAACATAATATAATTTAAAAAATCAAACAGCTCCTTCATGAATGCTCCACAATATTTAATACAACAAAAAATATAAATATTCAATACCATCAATAAGCCATCACAATACCATTCAAAAGTTGTTTTTTTTTTGTAAAATTTGATACAATGTAAAATGTTTTGTAAAATCCAAACCCAATATGTACATATTTTGAATCATGTTAAACGTGGTATTTATATTTTTCAAAGTTTTATGTGTTCATGTGTTTCCTGCCTGCTGTCTATGTGTAATTACGGAAGTCTGTGCGACAGTTGTCACAGTCGTCAATTTATCGATCGACTTTTGTCGAGAGATTGTGTTTTGTTTAACAATTGAATATTTTCAGTTGCAGAATGTCGTTTCATGCCTTGCATCGTGCGTGGATGTAAGCAGTGGGGTAACGTAGATTTTTATGAGGGTTCATAGTAATAAAAAAAAAACGTCTAAAACGCAAAATGGGAGTATAATATTGTCGGGGATAAAAGGACAATTTTTATCGTATAAATATTTATTTTATTAAATTTATTTTTTATTTTTTTATTTGAACAGATGAATAGAGACTATTATTATTAGACATGAAAGTTTTTTGACATGTCAAAATATCGAGATTCAAGAGGATGGGTGCATAAAGCTTTTGTGCTTTTTTCTAACTTTAGTTTCGAGATGTTTTGCTATTCCAAAAAAATATTGAGCTTAAGTAAAAAACGCGTAAAATATATTTATCCTGCATAAAAAGTTAACGTCGAATGTTTTTTTTTATAAAACAATCAATTAGATAGAATAACAATGTAACAATGTTTTGACATCGAATGCGTAACTTGTTACGCATTCGATGTCAAAAGTCGATTTATAATTTGGTAAAAAAATTCTACCACAAAGAATGAATTTTTTTATTGTTACTACTTTTAGTAAACTAATTTTTAAAAATTGCTTCATTTGATTTTTATTGAAAAACAGTGCCTTATTTTAATCCGTTTTTTTTTTTCATGAACCTTTCGAATTAACACCAAATCTAACGTTGACTTGTTCTCGTCCCTTTTTGGAACATATTCCCTAAAGAAGCGTACAATTTCAGCTAGCGAATTCAAATTTGGCACAAAACCAACGTGGAAATTAATTTAAAGTAACTGTCAGATATTTCTTTCAGATCGTAAATTGTAGTTAAAGGACGATGCAATTTCTCACTCGTGAAAAAGATGCAATATCGAATTTCATTGGTTCAAAATTCAAATTAAACGAATTTCACAAATCTTTAGAAAAATGCACGAAAAAAACGAAATAAAGGAAAATTTAACAAGTTTTGTCTACGTCATGCAGACCAAGAGTTGGTACTCAATTGAAGACTTTTAATTAACGTAGAACTTCTAATACTGCAATAAACAATCGAATTGTGCGTATAATAAATAATAATAATAATAAAATAATAAAATAATAATAATAAAATATCCAGTGTTGATTTATTTCATGGTAATTTATATAGTTTTATAAAAATCGTTTAAAGGGAAATAACCCATAATAATTATTGATTTCGTTATATTCTTGTATAATGCTTATTTTTTCTTATGATTTATGTTTTAAATCTGATATTGTTAATATAGTATATATGTTCTTGTTATTAATATTTGCTTATTCAAATTGATTCATGGATATTAATTTTTTATTTCTGTTTTAGCCATAATATTCTTTTTGTTAATTTTTGTACTTAAATAGTCGGCTGCTATTGAGCGTAAGCCTGTAAGCTGGCTCTGTAATGTATAATAAAATAATAATAATAATAATTTACGTTTGTACAAAAATTGTTACGTTAACGAACGTTTGACAAACGTGCATTAACTTAAAAATAAAGACAGCAAAAGTAACATTACACTGTCAATTAAAAATTTTTAAATCCTCGTTTATTTTATAGATTTAATACCCACAAATCTCAATGGCTACGCCACTGGATGCAAGTAATGTTTAATTCGGTCGCTGTGCGTTGCAATGCCGGATGTTCCATGCCTACGAAGATTCCGTTCCACATTGTAAAGAACTAAAGAACTATACAATTCAGTATACGCAATCGTAAATTACAATTCAAATAGAGTTAATAAATTCTCGTTTAGGTTATTATTTTCATTGAGATTAGTGAATGAGTCCTCATTGCGCACAAGTAATAATTTAATATCGTTTTTTTTTTAAATTTATTTCATTAAAATGTGCTGTGAAAACGAAAAATAATTTGATAGTGAATTCACAGATTGGTCAATATACTGGCTGATTTATTCGCGATACTCACTCTGGATGCGGATAGTTTATGAGCTACAATTATAGTTGGATAAACAATGTATTTTGCTCTTAACTTACCAAACTCCAACCAATATTTGAACTACCGCATAATATACGCGACAATATTTCACAACACAAACATTACTTTTATTAGATGGACCTTAGTTTATCTTAGTTCAACTTTAGTTAAGCACAGTGGCGGTTTCTTTCGATACATTATTGTATTGTGATATTTTAACTCGGCATTCTTTTTCCTAAAAGATAAAGCTTGCGTTGCGATAGCACTCAACACGGTGTGGTAGCGAGCGAGTATGAGTCAAATGCATATGCACTCATCCTATCTATTGCAAGCGGTAGAGTGAGAGCGACCGATGCAGTATATCTTCTGTTTCTTTGGTTCGCGTATCGCAATATATCGACTAATAAGTCGCACACAAACTAGCCCGAGTCGCTATAGCAACGCATCTGTTACGCTGCTTCTACAGCTAAGAATATATCGTTGTTTTAAGCTATTCTTTAGCGTCCCAACAGAGAAGCCTAGTCTAGTATACGGGAACATTGATATAGAATAGCCAGATAAGACAGTTGCATTGTTCTGTGTAGTTACGTATTTTAATAAAAATGAATAGTGTTAGTTCTTTATTGAACATAGAGACTTTCTCTTGAGGACAAAGTTAAAGAATTAGGTAGGCCATTGCCTGATATAAATTGATCACAAACTTGTGCAAGGAGTGTTTATATCAATGAAAGAAAGAAAAGAAGAATACCACTTTCAAGAAATGATTAAATTTAATTATTTTGCATCCATTTTAGGTAAGATTTCCTACTACTATGTTATTTTTTTAAGAAATGCGCCCCCTCGATTGAAATGTGAAGAGCCGCCACTGGTTAAGAAGGTCTTACGAGACACATAGTTAAGTACCCAGTATTACTATTTAAATGCAAAACATTCTATTAACTTAAATTACAGACAAATTTCAATATTCTCAAAAAGCAGTTTTCTACATTTTAATCTTTGAATTATAGACCCACGGAAAACAATTTTTTGTTTAATATATTGCAGATTGCCAATTACATTCTTAATTGGCAATCTCTCGACCATTCTATTACCAGTTTCAAATGATTTAACAAAGCTAATTAAAAATGCAATCGTGCATGACTTGGTTATGATTGGTCAATTAGATATGTCATTGTTTCAAACATTGCCTATATATTGTAATTTTTCGGTGAATCAACAATAAATACAATGTCAAATAATATTTATATTTCACTATTAGCCAACAAATCGTGTGATCAATATTATTATAATCTTGTATCACGCTATTCATACATTAATTTCTATATGTTTTTTTTTTTTATAATAAAAAATATGTGGTATTGAAGATCCCGAGGTTATCTACTTCTGTACTTTATAAATGAATCTAAATTCAGCGTATTATATACCGAGTGACAGTCGAGAATATTACTTAAAATGTAAATCCGTGTATGTACGAAATCATGTTTCCGCAATTATCTCTTGAATTTAAAAAAAAATTCATCTGACAACTCTAGTATTTTTTTTTTTTCTACCTTTACGTCCGATTTTTGAATTATAGACAATTTAACCGCAGTTTGGCAAAAATAGTACATAAACAAAGTTGACATAACCTCACATTTCATCATAATTTATTGTTATATTATTGGGTTATTCTGTCAACTTCAACGGTAATTTGGCGAAAATAATAAACATAAAGAAATACAACAAAACCCTACATTTGTTCAAGAATTGTTATTATTATTATAGATTATATCATTAAATATCAATTTGCAAAATGACGAAAATATTACGTAAAACAATAGCAATGAATACTAACTATATAAAGAAGGATAGCCATGTGTAATTTATTCCTTTATATAAATTTCGACAGAGAGTGACATCGGCCTACGAAGGGTAGGACATTGTACTAATATTGTACTAAATTCTGCACGTTTTACTTCAGTATCTTGTAGTAATTGCGGCAGCCAGTGTTGTGACGTGTTTTACTGCCTTACTATCTTTGTTTTCTTAATAGGATAGAGTGACAAAGGGATTAGATGTAGATTGCAGTACCTACTTGTGCCGCCACTTGGCCGTATGTCTAGCTACAGGCTTGAGCAATATATTTTTCTTATTAATGAGTACCCTCAAATAGTGTCAATAGTATAAAAATATAAAATATATATAATATTATAACAATACCAAATATATATAATATAAAAACCAATACAAAATGGAATGCTATCGTTGCCCAAGAAAACAATTGAATCCTTACAATTATTTATGATAAAAAGATCTTTATACTAGAATATCACTTTTAATCGTATATTCAATCATTACTGACTATAGAGAAAAGTTCGACGCCAACTGATAATCAATATTCATCGCTTAATTTAGATAAAATTCTAAAGAATTTAGAGGAATTTTTAAATTAAGAAAACAGCTGTGCCTTACAAAATTATCGACATACTCAATTGATATCTAAACACCATTTACACACATAAATATTGCAAACAAATAATCGGGTGCTAGTTTCGTATTTTATTGTATCAATATTCACGAAAATAGCGATGTGCAGTTCACTCGCGAACCGTTCACTCTGAACGGTTCAATCAAATGACGGGCGTACTGTGACGATGTTTTGCAACGACCTATAGGTCACTATGATCTAGTTCGTGAACTATGAACTACATGGTGCACGGTGTACGTATTGATGTACTTGTACTAGGTCATGAACCCGACGTGTACTAAACCGTCAACGACTCGTAAACGATGCAATATAGTATACATTACATATACAGTACTAACATTTATTTAGTGATAAAGTGTGTTGGTGAACGGAACGAAATAGGAAACTCGATGCGATATTGCAACAGCAGAATTGCCGAGCTGATTCACAATTTATATGTTGGTATCAGATTTCATTTGGAATAATATAATTAATATATTCGCAAGATTAAATATGTTCTTAAATATGTCAGGCCATAGCAAATTTTTCCAATAATGTAAAAATAAACATCTAAATCTTATAGTTCTTCTATTTCACACTGAGTGCAAGGCAATCACTTAATATCAAATCAAAGCTTTGAAGTTTGAACAGAGAAGATTCGGAATAGAAAATATAAATTATAACGCCAAACAAAACGATTCTATCTAGTTCATTTTATTATAGTTTATACATTTAATTTTCAAGTGTTGGTAAAGTAGTAAACATTTTCATCAGTAACTACCAATAAGTTCATATAAATAATCGTGAGTACCTAGAGAAGATTATATTTCCTTATATATATGTTTTGTATAAATTATAAACATTGCTGTCTTTTCTTCCTCATTCCTAATTCAAAATAAGTATTGTAATATTTCAATTTATTTATTTTTTACCATTTCATATTTTTATATTGCGAAAAAACGGGATTATTTTCAGTATGTGCATGTATTTCATATAGGTCGTGAACTAGTTCATTTTTAAAATATGTTAGTAGTTCACGAGCTATAGTTCGTGAACGGTACATTGAAATGAACTACGGACTACGAACTAGGTCCTCAAAGTGACCTACAGTTTGCCATCGCTACACGAAAAAAAAAGCCTAAGTTTGCCACGGGCCTACGGGCAACTCTATATATAAAGAGATTGCATTATGCTGTTACTGCACAGTTACTGTTAGTACGCATGGCAGGCAATTCGGAACCATTCGGTTCTCGGTTTACTACTTCGTGTTTTCAGCTGTTTTGGTATACAAGGCGGGAAATGATTGTTTGAATACGAATATTTGAGCTTTAACAGCATTCCAGTTGATAGAGTTACAAATTACTTAAAATATAAACTAATCTAAATTTTCAAACTATTTTCTTTTATTTTTATTTTTAATTGTGCATTGAGATACATTTAGCATTGATTGCTTATGCCGAATAAATATTTTGATAAATTGGTTATTTGAATATATAACACATGCAGGATTTTACTAACTATGTAAAAAATGTGATTTAGTGTAAAAAACTGAGTTCATAGAATAATAAGGTCCTATGTATATATTATTCCCCATCTATTCAATTCGTTTCTTGCAATATATATCATTTTTCAGAAATCTAGACATTTCCTCTCAAAATATTCTATTATGGATAACTATGGACAACTGTCTTAAAATATATTTAGTTCATTTCATAATCTCTTAAGAAACGTATTGATAGCGCTCCCAAATATTTGTTACATATTTTCCACTAAACTTATTTTCTGTGAGCATCTTTTATCTATTTTTCAAATAGATAATAATTACTTTTACATTTTACTAATTTTGCACAAATATTGTAAAAATAACATTGGAAAAGCATAACATTTCTATCATAAATATTACATAAATATCACTTGACATCGCATTCATAATCTCTTGTAATTTCATCACGTAATTTATATTGCGCAAACTAAACACTTACAACATACGGCTAACGATATTTTACGGTAGGCAACCTAACCTATTGCACGCCTAGCGTGTAATACACATGTAATGTGCAATAGCAAACCCGGGGGCTGCAGCCAGCGATATCATCTGAGTCCTGAATCAAATAAGTGCAGATATTTCATTGTATGTGTTAATATTCTATATATGGCAACGCTGTATTAGTTTGATTATTCACGACCATGAGCCAGCACTGTATGGATGTTGTTTTCTAATAAGTAAGACAAGGATCCTAAAAATTGTAAACATTAGCCTTCCTTATATAGTTAGTAGTAAGAAGCATCTGATAAAACTTATTTTTTTATTCTGCAAAAATTGGATGCTCATCTAAATGTATTAATTATAATACGGACATTTAGATGGACAAAACGACAAGCCTGTATATATAAATCTGTGTAATGATGTATTATTTTCATTTTCTGAAATTTTAAGAGATTGAGTCTTATTTTTAATTTACATGATCAATATTTTTATTAAATTATTAAAACTAATTTATTTTATTTTACTGTTTTAGAGTAGTATTTATATTTTCTATAACAAATAATCATTTATTATCTTGCATAAAATTAATATGAAGTAATAAAAATATTTACAACGCCATGGTTTATATATATGCGTATTGTGCACACGACATTGTAATAATTATTAATGTGTGTCCACACCGTAACAACAATTATCAGCAATAACGACTCTCTTCGTTATGTCGGTTATTAGCGCAAAAAGTAGATCAAGCCGAAGGTGGCGATTATGTATATCTTTAAAATATAAAATAACGTTTATTACAGTGTATATACAGGGTGAAAATATTAATGAAAGTAGTGAACAAATCAAGGCAATAAGTTGTATACCAAATTTTCTTCATTTTCTTGCTAAGCATTGAAACTTATAGAATATTCTGATTTTTTTGAAGTTTTTCTAAAATAAATAGGAGATACAAATTACATTAATTAAATTACACACGTAAATTGCATGTACAAAAATAGACATCTGGTAGATTTGTTACATCCTGTATACTACTGTATCATTAATGTACATTCTAATCTGAATGCGACAAGTCGATACATCGCTTTTTTTTACAACACTGTAAAATTTTCATTCACTACGGTGTTAAATCATTGTATATAAAATATCACCCAAATACAACTATTGAAGTGTTAAACATAAAAAAGGTTGAAACTATAAAATATCGATTTTTCGTTCTTCGCCATTGGAATGACATTCCAATGGCGTAGAAACAGAAGTCCAATTGGAAGAGCAGGTTATTGCTAAGATTGATGATAGATGGCACTAGTGTTACGTCCACGATGATTGGCCTGGAGAAGTTAATAGGCTTGGGCAAATGTCGTTCATTTAAGATTATTCACTATTCACATATACAGGGTTGGGCAGTTCTAACGAATAGGAACCCCCAGCCCAAACTAATTCAAATAAAAATGCAACAAATTGCAATCTTATATAGAATTATGAGTTGCACACTCTAAAATTAATGTCAAGTATACAGGATGAACCATGAAAGCACAATTAAAACTGGTCTTATTTTTTTTAATGTAATACTATATATATTTTAATCCCATTTTACAGCAGACATTCAAGTACTTATGAGAAAGTAAATTATAATTTGTTAAAATGCGGCGTTGCCAAGATATTAGCAATTTTGTAAAAAAAATGGTTCATTGCAAGCCCCATTTCAAAAAATCATAACTTACTTAGGTAGCGAATTTAAGTAACACCGTTTTAAATCTGAGTAACCAATAACATGGCATTATTTTTTGTAAATCGATTTTTTTCCTGAAACATACAGGCATATGTAAGAGTCATGTTCAATTGGGGCATTTTCCTTGAAAGGTAAATCCGATTTTTTAAATGGAACACCCCATATATTATTATTCTAATAATAATAATACGATTATAATAGAACTATTTTTATTACATATGTCCTATCGTAAAACTACTAGTTTCTGATATATTGACATATTTTTGAAAAATGCAGCATCCAAACAAACAATTCAATTAAAATTAATATAAACCTTTAAGATTGCCATGGAAGATAATGTCAACTGTAATATTTGTGAATGGACAATTAAAGTTTACTTAAACCTACTTTACATTAAATACCATAGATATATGGCATACTCTTTGCAAGAGAAGACCGACGTGATTGGGTGTTTAGGGGAGTGCCAGAAGAACCCTCTATTGACCAGTAAAATATACAAAACAAATTTTCCAAATAGAAGACATCCATATGCAACTAGATTTCAACATTTATTAAATACTTTCACACAGACTGAATCTGTTAAAAATGCAACACAAGAAAAACATAAAACTGTAAGAACGGAAGAAAATAAAATAAAAGTACATCAGTCTGTGATTGAAAATCCCCAAGTCTCTTCTACGGAAATAGAGAAAGAGGAAACAATTTCTCGACTGTTGGAAGAATATTGAAGGAATATGAATACCATCTATATAAGGTGAAACTGCAACAAGATCTGCAAGAAACCGATTTCGGAAGAAGGGTTGAATTTTGCGAACGACTGTTAGAAAAGATTTGCTAATCAGCCAGCATTTCTAAATAGAATTCTTTTTACGGATGAATTTGTAAAATTTGTCGAATCACAAATATTACGGTTGACATTATTTTCCATGGCAATCTTAAAGGTTTATATTAATTTTAATTGAAATGTTTGTTTGGATGCTGCATTTTTCAAAAATATGTCAATATCTCAGAAACTACTGGTTTTAGGTAGAGGACATATTTAATGAAAATAGTTCCATTATAATCGTATTATTTTTCAGAATAATAATATATGAGAAGTTCCATTTAAAAAATCGGACTTACCTTTCAAGGAAAATGCTCCAATTGAACATGACTCTTACTCATGTGCCTGTATGTTTTAGGAGAAAAACCGATTTACAAAAAATAATACCATATTAGTGGTTACTCAGATTTAAACATGTGCTACTTAAATTCGCTAAGTATGTTATGATTTTTTGAAATGGGGCTTGCAATGAACCATTTTTTTTATGAAATTGCTAATATCTTGGCAACGCCGCATTCTAACAAATTACAATTTACGTGTTCATTCGTACTTGAATGTCTGCTATGAAATGGGATTAAAATATATATATAGTATTCTATTTGAAAAATTAAGACCAGTTTTAATTGTACTTTCATGGTTCATCCTGTATACTTGAAATTAATTTTAGAGTGTGCAACTCGTAATTCCATATAAGATTGCAATTTTTCGCATTTTTATTTGAATTAGTTTGGGCAGGGGATTCCGATTCGTTAGAACTGCCCAACCCTGTATATGAATCGTTCGATCAGTCGTTGGATAATATTAAGGTACGAGTATTAACTCAAACATATTATGTTTGGAAATAAATTTTGCAACGATCTAAATGACAGTAATTTCGTACAATATTAGCTTTGGATAATCTTTGAAATACGTCCAAATTTGGCTAGTTCCTTTTGGCCATTTTGTAGTAATAAATTCACTACAAAGCAAATATTTTATTTTTTACACTCAGATGTAAAATAGAATTTCTAAAGTCACACAAATTATAATTAATATTAATATACTTCATGTTGAGTATGAATATGTTTATGTGTATGTTAGACTACAGTTAGACTAAATGATACAGCTAGATTAAATAAGATTATAAGTATTTATATTCGCAGAAAAGTGTGAATGCCCCCCCCGATTGTTTTAGTATTATCTTATGCTTGAGTATCAGCGATGCAATGTGCAATATACAATTTTCAGTACTGAATGTGAATAACGTAGTGAATAAATTCGTTTGAGAATGTAAAAGTAAATACAGAAATGTAATTTGGTATATTTTACGTTGCCAAAACGAACTATCAAAAATAGTTGTGTTAAAAAACGGCGAGATGTTCAATTTGGAAGCAATTTGAAACATTGACGAAAGAATGAAATTACGAATTATAGAATTATCATTAATTGAATAATTGATTATTTTAAAGCTCATGTCGATCAAGATTATATTAATCTCTTTAATTTTCTTCAAAATTCTGTTCTGCCAAAAGATCGTTGCCCATTCGTGTTTTTGGTTAGCCATATTTGGCGAACTTTCAATCAAAGACAATATTTATTTTATTCTTCTAGTCGCAAGTTAAGTAATATGTAAGAATTTATCCAAAATAACATTTTTTATTATCAGCAACATAAAAAAATTAAAGGCATATGCCAATTGTGACAGATGAGTCGGAAATGCTAAAAATAAACAATAACAGATACTTGTATAAAAAATAATTCAACTGCGAAAAATGAGAAAAATGTCGTGGAAACGACAAAGTTTATTTATTTCGTTTTCGAAATACTACTAAATGAAATCTGCACATTCTGTAAGGCTTCAGTTATATTTCCTAATTTTAAACTTCGGTATATTTTACGACACCAAAACGAACAGTCAAAAATACTATCAACAAAAAATTCAAAGAAATAAAATTTCCGATCGTAAAAAAATGATTTTACTAATAATACTATTTTTTATATTAACGATATAAAAATAATGCAATATTTTACTATTGTAAATGTTGTAGACCTGTAAGGACCTTTCTCTAAATTATTAATACTATTCGAAAGCATTTAAAAGTTTGTTAGGTTTAGAATATTAAAGTTAAACTGAAAAATCGGAACTAAATATTAACTGGGCGTTTGCGAATTAACATATTTTTTCTTCAAAGGAACATAAATTAAAACTGACGTTTTTAAATTGTCAAACGCTGTTGAAGATGATATATTTTTTGAATTGATTCTTTTTATTTTAAATTACATTGTTTCATTTATATTTTCCAAAGAAAATGTCAATCGTTTTTAAAAATAAAGTAAGTCCATTTTTCTCACTGTCCAATAATTCTTATACTATTTGAAGAAATTAAATTAAATGTGTTCATTTTTTAAGATAAAATTAGATAAATTTTATTATACAAATACATTATTAGAAAACAATTTTTTAATGGATGAATTAAAGATTTTTTTTTGAAAATCGGTCAACAGAATTTAAAAAATACCAAAAAAAAAAATGTATGCCGAGCAAAGTAGTTTAATTAGTTAATTAATACTAAATAGTTTGTTTGAATTTACTTTAAATAAATAAATAAATAAATAAATAAAATTGATCAATGTATTTTACAGCACGAAATAATTATTTCAAAAAAACATTTACTTTTATTAAATAACTTTTGTATATAAATGAGAATATGTGATTTGAGTAAAATAACGTTTTTTCATTTTGTATATCTGTACCTTAGAACAAAAAGGGCCAATGTCCAAAATAAGGAGCAATGTGCATAAAAATTCAAAAATATATTTTACATTGTTAATTCACCAAACAACATGAATAATTAAAACAAAAAACTTTGAAGAACAATTTTATGAAAACCATTACGAAAATGTTTAAAAATTTAATAACTCCATTTTCCATTTTCCCGCAAATTATAATATTCGACATTTGCCATTTTTGTACCAAGGTACAGATATATTACTGATAAATTGTTACATATTTTGTGCGTTTTTTTTTTATTATCGCAATTAGTTTGTACTGTAATAATATTAATTTAAGAAAAGTTTGGTTTTGCCATAATACATGTTATGTCCGTTCAGGTCCGTACCCGTACTTATTATTCGCGTACCAGAACAATGCGATTGTAATCGTTTCCCTAATCAATTATAAATTATAAAATTATAATTATAGGAAATACTGAATACGAATATTCGTTCACTGATTTCGTTATATTCGTTCACAATTTGAACTATTCTGATGAATAGTTCAAATTGAACGATTGTAAAAACTGCGCAATTTTAGTGTGATAATTGCACATGGCAAAATAAGAATCGTATGGTTTAGATTATTGTTTAGATTAAGGCCATTGCCAAAATGTATTTCGATGGCATTGACTTCAAATTTTTGGTATCTAGTCACATATTATTAACTTGTGAAAACAGTTTGAAAATTTAGATTAGTTTATATTTTAAGTAATTTGTAACTCTAGCAATTGGAATGCTGTTAAAGCTCAAATATTCGTATTCAAACAACCATTTCCCGCCTTGTATACCAAAACAGCTGAAAACACGAAGTAGTAAACCGAGAACCGAATGGTTCCGAGTTGCCTGCCATGTGTACGATATTCTGTGAAGTAACAGCATAATACAATCTCTCTATATATAGAGTTGCCCGTAAGTCCGCGCCAACTTAGGCTTTTTTTTTTCGTGTAGCGATGGCAAACTGTAGGTCACTTTGAGGACCTAGTTCGTAGTTCGTAGTTCATTTCAATGTACCGTTCACGAACTATAGGTCGTGAACTACTAACATATTTTAAAAATGAACTAGTTCACGACCTATATGAAATACATGCACATACTGAAAATAATCCCGTTTTTTCGCAATATAAAAATATTAAATGGTAAAAAATAAATAAATTGAAATATTACAATACTTATTTTGAATTAGGAATGAGGAAGAAAAGACAACAATGTTTATAATTTATACAAAACATATATATAAGGAAATATAATCTTCTCTAGATACTCACGATTATTTATATGAAGTTCTAAAATACTTATTGGTAGTTACTGATGAAAATGTTTACTACTTTACTAACACTTGAAAATTAAATGTATAAACTATAATAAAATGAACTAGATAGAATTTCTATTCCGAATCTTCTCTTGTGCAAACTACAAAGCTTTGATTTGATATTAAGTGATTGCTTTGCACTCAGTATTAAATAGAAGAACTATAAGGTTTAGATGTTTATATTTGCATTATTGCAAAAATTTGTTAAGGCATGACATATTTAAGAACATATTTAATCTTGCAAATATATTAATTATATTATTCCAAATGCAATCTGATACCAACATATAAATTGTGACTCAGCTCGGCAATGCTGCTGTTGCATTATCGCATCGAGTTTCCTATTTCGTTCCGTTCACCAGCACACTTTATCACTAAATAAATGTTAGTACTGTATATGTAATGTATACTATACTGCATCGTTTAGTAGTACATCAATACGTACACCGTGCACCATGTAGTTGATAGTTCCCGAACTAGGTCATAGTGACCTATAGGTCGTTGCAAAACATCGTCACAGTCATTTGATTGAACCGTTCAGAGTGAACGGTTCGCGAGTGAACTACACATCACTACAGTAGAGGAAATGATCAGAACGGCTAAACATTTCGTGTCATCATGATAACGCCTGAGAATTCTAGACTTTTGCCCTGGAATGTGACAATTATTTAAATAAATTAAATACTATTTCAAGTGGTGACTTTCCATTAATAAAAGGCGAGGCAATTTTTCAACGAATTAGAACCGCGAAAAGAGCATAATATATTTGAAAGAGGGTAATCCTTTAACGCCATCACCAATACGCAGTCCTTGCAATCACTTCAAATGAGACCTGTCATCAGCGAACCCAAAAAAAGAACCTATTAAGCCATGATCGATTATTTGAATGAAAAATATCACGCATTTAAATTGCTTGACTTTTAAATATATTTTTTTGGATATTTAATTTATTTTTCTAATAACAACTGCTTCATTGTGTTCTGAAAACGGTGTTTTTCTTCACCTACAAAATTTGACTTTTAAAACTTACTACCTTTTCTATATCAACGCCTCAATTGTGTACAATTTTTTATTTCGTTTTTCCTTGTACTACTGATGATGAGGACATAGCTTTTGAAATGCGCATCTACCTATTAAATGCCGTGTTACCGTGTTTTATATTTGTAAATATAATCAGTCATCTTCTGGCGCTTAAGAAGAATGTTTAAAAAATTAAAAAGCAATAATATAGTTAAAAATAACAATAATATAGTGGGGTAAAATTTCACGAAAGAATTTATATAACATAATAAGCATGTAGGAATCCCGATATCTACGAAATGTTTCTATTTTCTCAGATTTAGGCATTTAAAAAACGACTTTTAAAAAAGTTATTAAAAAAAAGACTTGTTAAAAAAATTATTAAAAAAGATTTAATACGCAATACTCCTGCATGATATAGATAAGGGTAATTGCTATAGGCAATATGTACAAATTATATATTTAAATATTTCCATTTACATGAATATTTGTTGAATGTACGCGGGCCTTAGAAATTTCCTATAATTATTTTCTTTAACGAGCAGCTAATAATAATTGCTTTAAATAAGGTAATATTGTATGAATTATAATTTCTAATAATATAGCCATTAGTAAATGATATTTAGTTTATTTGTCATCTTTTGAAACGTTAAAAATATTTTGTAATAATTCAAAAGAAACTCTAACTTAGGAAATATCGTCACTTTTCAATATAACATTATTTTTTTTCATTTAAATCGTGTAAAAAAAATTTCAACTTTGGAGAATCAGTCACTATTTTGGTTATTACAGCGATGTTTAAATAAAAATAAGGCATTCGCGATTTTTAATGAATGTTTTCAAATAAATACCGTCAGATTTTAAATCAGGAAAATTGCGCCAAAGGCGAATTATATTAATTTAATAAAAAGGATGTTTTGGGTTTCAATATAATAATAAAGACGTAAAAGTATTACAGAAATTGACAATTAATTCAGAATATAATAATATCCAAGGCATAAAAAATATGTATGTTATGTATTTTTTTAATAGGATGACCTGTTTCAAAAATATGCTAGGCTACAGCACTTTTATATATACTTTAGGACAACTAGAACAAGATATTTCATAAACACCCGATTTTTTTATTAAAATTAATCAAATCTTTGGGATTTCCTAGAAAATTAGCAAGACTATTATATGTTACTTTAAAATTATATTTATTTAAAATACTATCTACTAAACCACGTGCAATTATAGCATCAAATGGTAATTTAACAAATTTTCGAGTTGAATTATTACTTTGTTCTAAACTACAAATATTTCTGATATCTCTTGTTCTTTTAAAATATTTAAATAAATATTATTATTTATCATTAACATTATTTGTTACTGTTATCGATTGTTATTTCTAATATTCTTAAAATGTCTTATAAATGCTGCTTCTGTTATAATCGATTACAAATTAATTCATCTTTCTTAAGGGCGAAGAGTATATCTATTAATTCAAACGTCATTACAAGCCTAATATTCACTCAGATCATTATTAATTTTAAAAAGTGTCAACGTAAATATATTTCTACATAGTCGATGAACCTATATACATAATTTTGTTGCTTTTTCTTTCTTAGTCCGTTAGAAAATTGAAATCGAATTTAACATTAGCAGTTAATTTAATGTTCGCCCTTAAGTACTAATAATACTCTTTACTGTCGTCTTTATTTGTCGTTATAATTTCTTATAAAAATTATTATTTATTTTGTTATTAGTATTTTTAATTCTCACTATTATTACCATTGTCATAATTTCATATTATTATTTATTATTGTTATATTTATAAATGGATCACGGAAGAAATAGTTGAAATGATAGAAGCAAGAAGGAAAATTAAAATAGGAAACACAGAAGCAGGACAGAAAAAATATAAGGAACTAAGGAACTTAATTAATAGGAAATGCAAGCTAGCGAAAGAAGAGTGGATAAAAGGAAATTGTGAGGATATTGAGGAGGATATGAGAAGAGGTAAAGTAGATTTGGGCTACAGGAAAATTAAGTCACATTTTTCTAAAGTAAAACCAAAGGGTAACATTATATGTGATAAGCAGGGTAAGGAACTCACAGAAAATAAGGAAAAAGCTAGAAGATGGAAGGAGTATCTTGAAGATTTATATAAAGGTAGGCAGGACATGGAGGAGCTAGAAAGTGTGGAACAGATAGATGAGGATGACTTAGGTCCTAGCATACTTAGGTCAGAGTTTCATAGAGCATTAAATGATTTACGGAATAACAAAGCAGCGGGGATTGATATGATACCAGCCGAATTAATAAAACACGCAGGGGAAAAAATGCAGGAGCGATTATACAGGTTAGTTTGTAAAATATATGAGAAGGGAGAAGTACCACAGGATTTTCAGCGTAGTAGAATAGTAACAATGCCGAAGAAAATAGGAGCTAATTTGTGTGAGAACTATAGGACCATTAGCCTACTATCACATGCATCGAAGATATTGTTAAAGATTATTTATAGGAGATTAGAAAATAAAGTAGAGGAAAGGCTAGGAGAAGATCAGTTTGGTTTTAGGAAAAACAGAGGGACCAGGGAGGCGATTCTAGCACTAAGAACGGTAGTAGAAAAAAGAAAGAGGGTAGGAAAGGTAACTTGCATAGCTTTTGTAGATTTAGAAAAGGCATTTGATAATGTAGATTGGGACATAATGTTTAGAATTTTAAAAGAAACGGGTATAGATTATAAGGATAGGAGAATAATTTTTAATTTATATAAACACCAAACTGCCTTAGTTAGAATTGAGGGGGAAGAAGAGGTAGCAAAAATAGGGAAGGGAGTTCGGCAGGGATGTACACTCTCACCGTTATTATTTAATCTATATATAGAAGATGCAATAAACAAAGTAAAAGAAGAGTATAGTGTAGGTGTGAATGTACAGGGAGAGAAAATATATATGCTGAGATTCGCCGACGATATAGCTATATTGGAAGAAAGCGAAAAGAATTTAGAAAGGGTATTGAATGGTATGCAGGCAGTATTGACTAGGGATTTTAACATGAAAATAAATATAGGTAAAACTAAAGTGATGAGGTGTGACAAAAAGGAATGCAGTAGAAAAATGAGGATCACAATAGGAGATAATAGAATCGAAGAAGTGTCAGATTTTTGTTATTTAGGCAGTAGAATCACAAAAGATAATCGAAGCAAGGTAGATATAAAGTATAGCACAGGGTAGGAAGGCATTCGTAGAAAAAGAACAGATTTTAAGATCAAATATTGACTTGGGTATTAGAAAAAGATTACTGAAGGTATATGTTTGGAGTGTAGCACTGTACGGGTGTGAGGCGTGGACTATAGGAAAGGAAGAGAAGCGTAGATTAGAAGCACTTGAAATGTGGTGTTATAGGAGGATGATGAGGATTGGTTTGGAAGATAAAGTAACAAATGAAGCTGTACTAGAGTTAGTAGGGGAGAAGAGAAGTATCTGGAGAGTGTTACAGCGTAGGAGAGACAGATTAGTAGGGCATATTCTTAGGCATGGGGGGATTATGCAATTGATCATAGAAGGTAGAGTGGAGGGAAAGAGAGGGGTAGGTAGGCCTAGATTGGAGTATGTGAGTCAGATAGTTGAAGACGTTGAGATGAATAGCTATAGGGAGATGAAGGGATTAGCTCAGGATAGATCGGCATGGCGTGCTGTTTCCAACCAATCTTTAGGATTGCGGACTCTTTAACTAATTGTTATAATTAATTAAAATAATCATTTTCTTTTCTTAAAAAAAAATTGTTGCTTAAGTATATGAGCAGTCGCTTTTTTGTTGTTGTAAAGAAGTAAGTTGAACTTCGCCATTTGTCTTGGCATTCATTTTGTATAAGTATTGTTTTCTTCCTTTTTATTTTGTTAAATTTATATGCGAAAATCAATAGTCATTATTTATTTATTTATTTATTTATATGTCTCGGAATAATTCAAAACACTTTTAAGTAATTTAAGTGAACTAATTTGAATAGGATGACATGAATGATCAAAAATATGCTCGGCTACAGCACTTTTATCCTTTCTATTTAATCTGAAATGAGCTAAATGTAATCTAGCTATTTAATACTATAAGTTACGTTATTTGGGTGATATTCTATACTATTATTTAACACCGCAGTGATAATTTTTAGTTTTTTAATGTTTAAACAATAATTCGTTTAAGAAAGCGAAAACAATTTTTAACAATTAAAAAATATTTTTTAATTGTTATATATATATATACTACAAATTTCGAAATAGTCGGAATTCCCAAAAATTTCCAACACACGGTTTAAAAAAATTGTAATTAAAAAATTCTACATTTTCAAATCAAATTTAACAAATATCAATAATCATTTTAAAATTATCACTACGGTGTTAATTCAAAAATCAATTATCATATTTTCGAAGAATCTTGTCTATAAGTTCGTCTACTATATAAAAGTAAACAATACAAGTTATAATCCAATAGCTATAAAATTCATTGTAAATAAATAAAACTAACAAGTTACAAAGCTGGCAAATTACAAACTGAATACTGACACATTGCAGTGTCTAAAAAAGTATTTTGCTTTGTTTCAGACAACACGAAAGTTTAACTCGCAAGTTAACTCTCAGATCGACTTAATTTTCGTAATGATTAACTTCGTTAAAGCAATAAATGATTTCTACACGAATTAAATGATAAAATTAACTTGAATTTGTACAGAGTATGATTGTTTTCAAATAATACATGTAGGAAAACGTATTTACATTTTCAAACAAAAAAAGCATCGAGAATTTTGGTTAAGGGGGATTTTTACAAACGAAAATATTTGGAGAATTCGAATTTTGAGTTATGCCCAAAATTGTGAATTTATAGAAACTTTTTTTTACATAGGCGTAGCAGTCGATTTTTAACACAACTATAATAGTTTGCAGAATTTTTGTAATCCTCTTTTTAGAGTAATTCTCTTTTTAATATGCCAAAAATATTTTTCACATCAATCTTTTTAGTGCGACATTTCAATTAGTTTATGCTAATAAAAATCGCAGCAAACGAATTTTTCCACGTATAATTTTAATATATATAATAAGTATACTAAATTTTGGTTTTCTTTTTTTATATCAGTGCTGTAAAGTAGCAAATATTTGGTTGTTACCATGCATAACAAATAGTTGCTGCTGTCAACCGTCAAATTTTTGTGGAAAAATAAAATTTTCAGAAGCTGGAGTAGAAAAAATAATACGTAATATTGTTTCATTCGTCCTTTAAAAAACACGATGCTATTGTATCAGGCTTTAATCGCGCAATAATAAATAATATTATAAAACTCGTTTTTCTCTAATCCATTAAATAAATTATCCTTTGACATTAATCGCAGGAAATTGAAAAACCGCCCATTTTGTGGAACAAACATATTTTTTTATACGCCTCGTTAAATTGAAAACATTTTCTAATTTATGTCAATTAAAAACAAACTTTGTAAACCTCATCAAAAAATTCTTAATGCGTCTCTATCTACCTTATTATATATTTTTAAATGGTTTAATTACAAAATTCTTGAATTTCAATGTTCAGGTTCACGACTCATCGCTTTATTACGGCAAGCAACATTCTTTCGAGGAATTGTTTGCATTATTGAATTGTTTTAAACGAGTTCTTAAGAAATGTTGCACTGCAACTTGCACTTGGAGCTGTGGCCGATTATTGAGGGATTTACCATAATTCCAAAGTGCTTTAAAATAAAACTGGATTGGTAACAAAATTACCCAAATATCGTCGATACGTTACGTTTGTGTTTCTACAAGAACTTCTGCGAACTGTAAAGACAATGTTTATATCAAAAAATTCATTGGTTTATTTTTTATATTTAGGTATTTATTGATTTATTATTTCGGTGTTTGCGAAATTTTTTACGTTCGTTAATTTAAAATGCGGTGTGGATACCACACGACTTTTATACAAGAACAACGTAGTAAGAGTCGGGTAAAAAATTATTATCGGCCCTTTAATTGCTTTGGCAATGATTTCAATTTTACTATTCGAACTTTTAATTGTATTTTTTCTTCCGCGCGGTATTTATTTATTTGTAATATTAGAAGACCTAACATTACAAATTGTACCAAATTGATTACCAAATTTTACCATACATTACAATTACTTGCTGAAATTAGTTATTATTTTATAACGTTATATATATTTTTATTTATTTTTTTATTTATAACGTTTATAAAAACGAATTGTTATGGTTTTTTTATACAACAAAATTTTGTTTACGAACCATTTTTTTAAATATATTTTTTCATCATGATCATGGTACTATTGCGCGAACAAATACATGGACCAAATTTAAATAGGACGTCACGAAGTTACTGCAAAATGGTGTTATATTCAAAGTCATTTATCTTTTAATTACATGAAGATAATAGGATTTTTTCTATGTATTTCTATGTGGTAAGGACCAATTTGATTTCGGTTAAAATTTCATTTATTTGGTACAAATAGTTTGATTTTGGCATGGGATAATATGAACATGGCCAGCATACACGCTTAAAATTGGTTGCCCTTAAGTTGTATTTTGTACATAAATAAAAATATATATGTTTTTTTCAATATTCAAATATTTCATTTATTTCATATCTTTTACAATTATTTCTTAATTATGTGGTAATATACACTTGAATACAATAGTAATACACCACTGTAAAAGTTCCGTGCGGTGTATGGCAATGAGGGCTGAGATTTAGGGCCATATTACGCTGCCCTGCAGTGTACATTGTAGGATTACAGTCTGTCGACTTTTAAAACTTTTGCTCAACGCTTTGAAATTGATGAAGTACTTGTCTATATACGTAGAATAGTAGTTAGCATATTATGCCAAAGGCAGTGATGTTTGTTACTATATAGAAGGGGTGGCCAATTTGTTTGTTCTTGAAATCGACTTTCCTACTTAAAAAGTGATCTAAAAATTATTAGTATTTCACACAATGACATAATCAAGTTCCTTAAAAATCTATATGTAGTGAAAGGTAGATGTGAAGTTTAATTCACGATCATAATATTATCTCTTATAGCATAGTGAAATTTACTGTTTCAAAGTTGGTAGCTCTGCTTGCCAGTTATCAAACGTCAAACTACAAAAGAAAGCAACAAATAGTTTAATTTAAATTTATTTAACAATTCATTTCAAATATGTCAATAGTTACTACCAACAGTCAAAAAATTCCCTAAATTTTGAAATTTCGATTTTTTAATTTAAAAAGGGCATAAAGATGCAAATTGGAAAAAATAGTATAAAAAAATCATTTCATAAGTCATTTATAACGAGCCTATAAGTCATTATATAAGAAAACGAGGTGCCACCTCGTTTTCTAAACTTGAACTCGTGCAATAAAACCTGCCTTATGAAATTCGTTCTTTAATATACTATTATTGAACAAATAAAAAAATAAATACATAAAATATATGTATAATAAAAAGATTTTCAGGCATTTGATAATGTAGATTGGGACATAATGTTTAGAATTTTAAAAGAAACGGGTATAGATTATAAGGATAGGAGAATAATTTTTAATTTATATAAACACCAAACTGCCTTAGTTAGAATTGAGGGGGAAGAAGAGGTAGCAAAAATAGGGAAGGGAGTTCGGCAGGGATGTACACTCTCACCGTTATTATTTAATCTATATATAGAAGATGCAATAAACAAAGTAAAAGAAGAGTATAGTGTAGGTGTGAATGTACAGGGAGAGAAAATATATATGTTGAGATTCGCCGACGATATAGCTATATTGGAAGAAAGCGAAAAGAATTTAGAAAGGGTATTGAATGGTATGCAGGCAGTATTGACTAGGGATTTTAACATGAAAATAAATATAGGTAAAACTAAAGTGATGAGGTGTGACAAAAAGGAATGCAGTAGAAAAATGAGGATCACAATAGGAGATAATAGAATCGAAGAAGTGTCAGATTTTTGTTATTTAGGCAGTAGAATCACAAAAGATAATCGAAGCAAGGTAGATATAAAGTGTAGGATAGCACAGGGTAGGAAGGCATTCGTAGAAAAAGAACAGATTTTAAGATCAAATATTGACTTGGGTATTAGAAAAAGATTACTGAAGGTATATGTTTGGAGTGTAGCACTGTACGGGTGTGAGGCGTGGACTATAGGAAAGGAAGAGAAGCGTAGATTAGAAGCATTCGAAATGTGGTGTTATAGGAGGATGATGAGGATTGGTTGGGAAGATAAAGTAACAAATGAAGCTGTACTAGAGTTAGTAGGGGAGAAGAGAAGTATCTGGAGAGTGTTACAGCGTAGGAGAGACAGATTAGTAGGGCATATTCTTAGGCATGGGGGGATTATGCAATTGATCATAGAAGGTAGAGTGGAGGGAAAGAGAGGGGTAGGTAGGCCTAAATTGGAGTATGTGAGTCAGATAGTTGAAGACGTTGAGATGAATAGCTATAGGGAGATGAAGGGATTAGCTCAGGATAGATCGGCATGGCGTGCTGTTTCCAACCAATCTTTAGGATTGCGGACTCTTTAACTAACTAACTAAAAAGATTTATTAATACGAAGTTTGTGGTTTCATATCTTCTATCAACCATTAATGTGTCGATAAAGATAATCGTAATCAATCTTCGGTATGTGAATTGGTAAGTAAAGAACGGTGCTGTGTCTTTGTTAACTTTAAATATGAAAAAGTCGATTCACACAAATACGTTGATCCAAAACAAGAATAGATATATTCACTAGATTTTTGAAGTGAAACTTGAAAATTTTTCTATAGGCGCGGTAGGGTAAATTGGCCTGAACGTCACGAAAAGTGAAACGTTTCCGTCACGAAAAGTGAAACACGATACGCGCATGCGCCACGTGTACTGTGCGTATAAGTAGTATAAGGCAACCAGTAGACGCTTGCGTATTTTATTATATATTACACAAACACAGCTTAATCTTTTAACTAACAATTTCCATTGTGCGAAAAGTGAAATGGAGAAAAAGACAAGTACAGACAGAGTGCGAGCCTTTAGAGAACGGAAGAAAGCGAATAAACCACCAAGAAAAGTGCCAACAAGTACCTTGGAAAGAAGTAGAGAGTATCGAGCCAGGCAAAGGGCGTTAAAGAAACACAGTGGACAACATAACCTTCCAACGACCTCAAATACACTGGATGAATCAATACCGTCGTTAAGTGAGGACACAGTGAGTGGTATAGAGAATTTGAATGCCACTGATTCAGGCACGTGAAGATACACGCGATGTGAGAGATCAACGAAATGAATCTGATACAGCTGAGCGAGCCATCGACAAATAGAAATGCACCCACTAGTGCATCAAACACAAAATTTACATTCTTTCAACCTGCTCATCGCGAATTTGTTAAACAATTTTTCAATAGTCCGCTAGGTACAGTGTGTTCCATATGTGTTCGAATATGGTTTAAGAACGATGTGAAGCCTGTTGATCCTCAGCACGAGCAACTTTTACGTACTGCGTTTCCAGCCATTATCATTGAAGATGTGGTAACGTGCAATTCATGCCGAAATGCTCTCACTCGGAATACCATTCCAATGTTATCGAAGTCAAATGGTTTTGTCTGCCCAGAATTACCTGGTCTTCTACCAAAATTAGATTTAGTGTCAGAGAGGTTAATTTCACCCAGAATTCCATTTATGCAAATTCGACGTTTACGACATGTACATGGTCAACCTGGGATTTCTGGGCAAATTATTAATGTTTCAATATCTGTGAATACGATGGGAATCATTTGCCAAAAGACATTGATGATGATCATTGTATTAATGTCCACATAAAAAGAAGAAAAATACACAGATCGAGTTATTTAATTGGTTTGGTGAGAAAAAGAACTAGAAAAATATGGCTACAATATTTAATCCAAACTCCTCTTTATAGACCGTACGATATTACAGTTAATAATGCTTTCTTTGATGATCAGAGTGTCAATCAAAATCAAAATTAAATCGTTAACAAATGGAAAAAAGCAATGCATAAAATCAACTTTTCCTAGGAGCTAAGAAGTTTCACTTCTACCGCGCGAGAGTCTCATGCATATATTTTTAATATTTATATACATCTCACAACTAACATATTTCCAAAAGTCTTCTTCAAACTCCCTAGCTTTTAAAATTAAATCAGATTGTAGAATTATAATTTCATTCTCTAATTTAGTTTTTTCCAAGTCAAAAATATCAAAAATTTTTGCAGCAATATATTTCACATTTAAATCTTTCTTAAAAGGAATAGATAAATATTGAATAATATACTCAATTTTTTTTTTAAATAACCATATCTCGCATCAAAATCCTCAATAACTTTTAATTTCTACAACGCGTATTTTTCAACGTTATAATTAAAATTGGGATGTTTTTGTAAATGGTCATTCGTATTTGGAATTTTTTTTCTTGGGCGATCTTTAATCAACAGTACGACCTGACCTTTATAAGCATTAATGCAACTAATCATGTAACTTATTGCCTTCTTTTTTCCTTGTAACTTTAAATTCCAATCGCTTAATCTGCCAAATCACTGAGCCAACTTATCTTCGCCTTATTTCAGCTTTTTTTCTCTTATTTTACTAGCGCCACATTCGAATTAATCAGTTTTTGTGCGCAATTGTTCGCGATCAACTTGTTGGCCACCCTTGACATATACCGTAAACATACATCTTTACATGAAATAGAAATGAAACGATATGTTTGAAGCCATAAAATATGCATAAATTATTTTGCCACCTCGGTAGTATCGGAGTTTAATCCCGCAGTCTACACTGCATGGCAGCGTAATAAGGCCCTTATAGAGAGGACAAACTGTTGCTGTACTTCCCTATATTGACGCATTACTATTGACTTTGAGTGTACTTAAATACTTCGCCTTTTATTACGGTGAAGTATTGACGTACACTCAAAGTGTTTTTAATTAACTGGCCGAGCGTCTGCGATTATACAAGTAAATGCAGAATCTTGGATGATAATATTATTATTGTTATGCGAATAAATATACAATGAGAATTGTGTATTAAAGTCAAAACACCACAAGACAGAAAACTATTTTTATGCTCTCATTATACCTGTACATTTGCTCAAATGAATTTCCACGTTAATTATTTTAAAAAAGATCTCAATAAATCACTTTACTCAAAATCTAAAGTATTTCTAAATGGTTTCTTTATATAAAAATAATAATAATTCAAATTTGGCGCCGAATATTGTTCTAGTTTTATATACTTATATATAATCGTGAAATGAACTATTTTAAGGTTATGGTGACTATAGTGAAAATCTGTTAAAAATCCATAGATATTTTATTTTATATTTCACAAATATTCATAGGTGGATAATTCATAGATAAATAAATTGAGGGGCGGACAACTAGGAAATGTGATAAAGATGTAAATATCGAGGGGTATCGTAAAACAAATATCCGTAAAAGCAGGAAATATTGGAAAATCGTAATTATACGTAAATAAATATCTGGAAGTATTAATTAAAACCAGTAAATACAAGAAATCTCGCATGAATTGGTAAATATGGCAGTAAATAACAAAATATATCGATAAAAATAAAGGAATACTGTAATTATAATATAGAATATCACCCAAATACCGTAACAAGCATTAAGTAGCTAGATGTACATTTCAAGCGCTATGCGCCCATCTTCAGTAGCACAAGTAAAACAAAATGAAATACCTCTGTCACGAATCGTGATTGATATACTATTAAATAAATAAGTCAACATGACAGAAGTACTTCAAACATGGCATATAATATGACCTATAAATCTTTTAAAAACAATACAAATTAAAAATTACAAATTATAAATTAACGAAAATAACAAATAACAGTAAAAAATATTGGTTTGTGATATCTAAAATAACCAAAAATAAATAAATAAATAAATAAAATAATAATAATAAATTTAAAAATAGTTTTTATTAAATAAATTAAATAGACAAGATGAAATTATTATTATTTTAGATTTCACAAACCAATATTTTTTGCTGTTACTTGTTATTTTCGTTAATTTATAATTTGTAATTTGTAATTTTTAATTTGTATTATTTTTAAAAGATTTATAAGTCATATTATATGCCATTTTTGAAATACTTCCGTCATGTTGATTTATTTATTTGATAGTATATCAATCACAATTCGTGACAGAGGTATTTTATTTAGTTTTATGTTGTGCTACTGAAGATGGGCGCATAGCGCTTGAAATGTACATCTAGCTACTTAATGCTTGTTACGGTATTTGGGTGATATTTTATATTATAATTTAACACCGTAGTGATAATTTTTAGAATACTGTAATTATCAGTGAATATAATGAAATATTGAAAATATAGAAATTGCAGGAAAAATGGTAAAATCTGCGAAATATTAGCAAATCAAATAAAAACAAATGATAACAAGGAATATCAGTGAAATATGCGAGAATGCAGGAGATCTCGTAAATGTTGGTAAATACGGCAAATACGAGTCAATATTAGTAAATGCAAAAAAAAAATCTGTACAGGGGGAATACTGAAATATAGAAAATATGTAAATATCGGTGAATTCCAGTGTAATATGTGTAATATTTGTGTGTAATATTTCCAGTGGAAAATGGTGCCAATATTGAGTGCTTTCAATAGACTGCCTGTGTTCGTAAATAAACGAATATATTATGGTTATATTCAGTCTAGCGATGTGTAGTTCACTCGCGAACCGTTCACTCTGAACGGTTCAATCAAATGACAGGCGTACTGTGACGATGCTTTGCAACGACCTATAGGTCACTATGACCTAGTTCGGGAACTATGAACTACATGGTGCATGGTGTACGTATTCATGTACTTGTACTATATATATACTTGCAGTATAGTATACATTACATATACAGTACTAACATTTATTTAGTGATAAAATTTGTTGGTGAACGGAAGGAAATAGGAAACGCGATGCAATATTGCAGCAGCAGCATTGCCGAGCTGAGTCACAATTTATTAATAATTTATTAATAATATTGGTATCAGATTTCATTTGCAATAATATAATTAATATATTCGCAAGATTAAATCTGTTCTTAAATATGTCATGCCATAGCAAATTTTTGCAATAATGTAAAAATAAACATCTAAATCTTATAGTTCTTCTATTTCATACTGAGTGCAATGATGCAATCACTTAATATCAAATCAAAGCTTTGAAGTTTGAACAGAGAAGATTCGGAATAGAAAATATAAATTATAACGCCAAACAAAATGATTCTATCTAGTTCGTTTTATTATAGTTTGTACATTTAATTTTCAAGTGTTAGTAAGTAGTAAACATTTTCATCAGTAACTACCAATAAGTATTTTAGAACTTCGTATAAATAATCGTGAGTACCTAGAGAATATTATATATGTTTTGTATAAATTATAAACATTGTTGTGTTTTCTTCCTCATTCTTAATTCAAAATAAGTATTGTAATATTTCAATTTATTTATTTTTTACCATTTAAAATTGTTATCTTGAGAAAAAGAGATATTATTTTCAGTATGTGCATGTATTTCATATAGGTCGTGAACTAGTTCATTTAAAAAATATGTTAGTAGTTCACGACCTATAGTTCGTGAACGGTACATTGAAATGAACTACGAACTAGGTCCTCAAAGTGACCTACAGTTTGCCATCGCTAATTCAGTCGACCATAGCGTACGGATTAACAGTCACATCCCAAGCCTCAAAAGCTATGATGAAGAAACTGTCAATTACACAGAATAAAGCGGTAAAAGTTCTTTTTAAAATACCGTACAGAACTCATACTGAGGACGTCTATAATCAATTAGAAATTTTAAACGTGTACCAACTTAGCTGTATAGAAAATTGTAAATTAACTCACAAAATACTCAATAACCCCATAAAAATTACTTTAGAACCAAACAGAACGACCAGAATCAGTGACAGAATCCCCGTAGACGCGGTGAAAACTATAATAAGGACCGTTTTAATTTTTGATGCAAAGCGGCTCAGCAATATAATGAAAGTGCGAAATAATAGCAAAATTTAAAATATATGTGGAAAAACTACTTTAAAGACAAATAACAGATAACCCCGCGCAATATTATATTATTTATGGTATAAGAAAGTACTAAATGTGGTTAAATATAGGATTTAAGTTATATAAAATAAAGATCTCTGCGTGCTTCATTGCCAAGCCAGTGGCTTGTTAAATAGCAGATATATTTTGAAATCACAATTTACTTATGAACAATGTAAATTTTTATAAGTAATATTTCTAAAAAAAAATGTGTGAATACAAGAAATCCCGTAAATAAATAAAATACGGCAAATATTAATAAATACCAGCAGGGCCTTAGCTAGGGAGTGGCGAGGAAGGTCCTCGCCAGGGGCGCAAAATCGGCAAAAGAACTCACGGGGGAAATATGTCTATAAATCTATAAATAAAAATATGGATTATTGCCTGATAAGAAAAGGTTTTAAATAGATTTAAAAAATTATCACTACGGTGTTACATAATAGTATAGAATATCACCCAAATACCCTAACTTAAAGCATTAAGTAGCTAGATGTGCATTTCGTAGGATATGCCCCTCTTCAGTAGCATAAGATAAAAACTAAATAAAATACCTCTCAATCACGAATCGTGATCGATATGCTATTAAATAATTAAGTCAACATGACAGAAGCATTAAAAAAATGGCATGTAATATGACTTACAAATCGTTTAAAACAATATAAATTAATAATTAACGAAACTGACAAGTTTATTTATGCATGTATATCAGTGGCGGTTCCTTATGCAGGCCGCAGGGCCGCGCGCCCCTCCTGAACATTGAGCGCACACCGTAGATATATAATTGTATTGCGATATTTTATCTCGGCATTATTTTTCCTAAAAGATAAAGCTTGCGCCGCGATAACAATCAACACAACGTTCGTTGTGGCGTTCATTGTGGTACCCGTTGCAATTGATAGAGTCAATGCAGCGACCGATGCAGTATCTATCGTTCGCGTGGTATAGATATATCGCTAATTTGGTGCCGCTGCGTGATCAGCGCCACCCAGTACAGGTTAAATGAATATAATCTCATCTCACTCTATTGCAAGTAATCGGTGAGAGCGACCGTATGCCGTATATATTCTATTTCTTCGGTTCGAACCTTGCTTCATTGTCTAATATATGTCACAGATTCCCAGCGGCTATTCAATGCCAGTACAGTTAAATACATATATACAGTACATATGCAATGAGATGAGTGTATCATAGAGTGCAGGCGACCGATCTATTTGATGTCGCGCTTCTTTAACGGCTTAGAGAAGTTTAGAGAGAAGAGAGAGTAGTATGTATATATACAGAGTATACATATATATATATAAATTGATATAGAATAGCCAGATTAGACAGTATCATTTGTTCTGTGCATGATTTTGCCACATGTTTCTCCAAAAATATATTTAATACAAATAATTTAATAAAAATGAATAGTGTTCTTTATTGAAAATAGAGTTTTGTAGACTTTCTATTGTGTACAAAGTAAAAATTAAGGAATTAGGTAGGCCATTGCCTGATTTACATTTATCGAAAACTTGCGCAAGGAGTGCTCAAAACCGAACATTTACAAGAGAGTTTTACAAGAGACATTTACAAAAAAAATTATAACACAGATGAAGGACAGATTCTCATATCGTGGCCATCTACAAGCCGCTGAGTTATTTAACAACATTTTCTAAACAATTTCCAGTGGACCTTTTGGAAACTGTGTGTCATGCATATCCATTTTTGAATAAAACCAGATTAAAAACAGAATTAGAAGTCATTTACTCGCGTCCGGATTTTTATCAAATAAAATTATTTTAACAACCCCGATGACCACTGCCAAATCAGAGCGTTGTTTTTCAACACTTAAAAGAATCAAGACTTTTTTGCGAAATGCTATGGGTAATGGTCGTTTAAACGCGTTGGCGATGATATGTATTAATAACAATGTGGTGCGAGATATTTACAATTTTAACGAAAAAGTTTTGGAAAAATTTATATCAATGAAAGATAGAAGAGTGGAATTCACTTTCAAGAAATGATTGAATTTAATCATTTTGCATCCATTTTAGGTAAGATTTCTTACTATTATGTTACTTTTTAAGAAATGCGCCCCCCCAGATTGAAATGGCACGAGCCGCCACATATGTATAAACTTTTATAAGCATTTAACTCGGAATAATTCAAAACACTTTTAAATAATTTAAGTGAACTAATTTGAATAGGATGACCTGAATTAGTCAAAAATATGCTCGGCTACAGCACTTTTACCTTTTCTATTTAATCTGAAATGAGCTAAATACTCTTTAAATCTAGTTTCAATTGGTCTACGTGTTTGTCCTATATATGGGGGCATAGCCTTCGAAATGCGCATCTAGCTACTTAATGCTTTAAGTTACGGTATTTGGGTGATATTCTATACATGTTTTAGTTCTACAATTTTAGTTCTACATAGTTCTACAATTTACTTTATATCAACCAAATAACACACCATATTGTGAGAGTAATGCGATTTTAAAGTTATCATTGTGAAATTAATCAGTATGATATATTTTTGTATGTTTCATTTATCTGTGTATAGTTTTTTGAATTACATAAAAAAATCTGTCAATTCACATCAAAATGTCATTTTCTTTGCTGCAACCGTTTATTAAGAAATAATAAATTCAGTATTGAATTTTCTGTGTTGAAAGAATTTATTACAAGGTGGAGTGCGTGAGGAATTGAATGGGTGGAGGGACGAAGAGTTAATTTGTCCGTGGCTAGGGGGCGCAATCTGGACGGTTCTGATCGGGGCGCAAGATCATCTAGCTACGGCCCTGAATACCAGTAGATGGAAGAAATTGAAATAAATACCAGAAAATATCAGGAAGCACTGGAAGTATTGGGGAAATACGCTAAATCATTTCAAGTTTTAGATGGTGTGCATGCACAATTTAGCAGTTGTCCGCCCCTCGCGCAACAAAACACAATTCGTTACCTTTTTGGCACAATTTCCAAGAGGTCAAACCGTATCCCACCAAATCGGGTCGCGAATTCCTTCGCGTTATGTAAATCCTTTAGTCGATCACCGCTTGCAGAAACGTTGATCTTGACCGTTGCGTTTACCATAACAACTGTTCAGGCACATTCATCTTGGTTCATTTGGAGACAAACATTTCTACGAGCGAACTTTCCACGAATCGAACCCACGCTTCGCAGAACTATACTCAAGACAATAAATCGTAACGAACGCCGACTCTTCTGTAATCACTCACACAAACGGTCAGCAAAATGGGCACATTTATCGAAGGCCTTTTTTAGTTAGAATGTTTCGATGGTGCGCGATTTCTTTGGCGTCTGTTGCTCCTCGCTATTACGGCTGCCATCTACTGCACATTGGTGATGATAACAACACATGATGCGTGACTGGGAGCCAGTTGCATTTGACGTTGTTGCACACTTGCACACGATCTGCATACATTTACAACAAACACAACAGCGAGCCGGAGCTCCAACACTACGCCAACGTCGAGCGACAACTAGCGACTGAACTCCACTGAGGCGGTGGTTCAAGTTCTTATAGCCGCTGTTGAGCACATTATTCATTACGAACTGGCAGCTGCTGGTATTATACTCCGTTCAAATATATTCGACTTCGGAGCCTCAACTCTGATTAATACCGCAAAATGGGCGAGTATACAAATACAACCCTTCATATACACCGTTTTATTGAAAGTGACAAAAGTTCACGCATCATAAATCAATACGAGTATCATTGTTCTGATATTATTCGTCATGACTGACAATGTATACTGCATGTTGGCACTCGGTTACGATCGGTAGTAGTCGTTATGGATACGCACCAGTACCAAATAAATAAGGCTGGATCACTGCGCAGTCGTGTGTATAGTATGCGTGATTTGTTCTGGTGTTGGTTTTGCATAGATAGATAGATAAATTTATTGATGATAAGTACAAAGTATATATACACCGTTTTATTGAAAGTGGTGGAAAGTAACAAAAGTTCACGCATCATAAATCAAGACCTGTAAAATGGCTTGACCAATACAGTACAGAGCAGTGGTATTCAAAACAGTATGGCTTTGAGAAATGCTGTGCTGTGGGTACACTTCTGTATTGTCAATAGTCAAACTAGGTGTGGCTGAGTACCTTGTGCATATAAGTATATGTATGTGTATAAGTGATGTATGCGCCCTTATGCGCAGTAGTGGACGATACTGGTCGCCACTTGTATATTTTTTTGTTATTATTCTTTATTAACGCCATCGGCATTTTGCAATCTTCAGATATGTAACACTTACAAAGTAAAGGTAACAACACAACAAACATTTAAAATGCGCCTTAACTAAATAAAGTTATTTTTAAGTTTTTTTCGAAAGGCGAGCTTATCAACTGATACAAGATCGATGCATAATTAGTAATTGTTTTACATGCTCTGATATACAGTGTGTCCCATTTTCGAGTAACCACTATTGGTAACTCCGTTATTATAATAGATAGAAACACGGTTAAATGGGCAATGTTATGCTGATTTCAAATCTGCCTTTAGATATTGAATAACTTTTTTAGTTCTTTAGATATCTGAAAAAAACTATGATTTCTTCAATCGTCGATGTTTCCATTATTAATACTTTTTCATTAATGACACTTTGACTTTCTTAATAAACTTTTCAAAAAGGCTTTTAAAGGTGTTATTAGTTTTCTTTCATCTACTTTTATTTTGAAGATACGACCACTAACTTAATATTTTCTTATGGACGTCCAATATCAAATATGTTCTGTCAAATAGCATTTTTTATTTCATTTTCAATGATGTATCATATCCCCCATAAAAAGTTTTATTTTCCGAATAAATGCAAAAAAAGAAGAATATGAATAAAGAAAAATTAAAGCAATAATTGATAATGATCCAATCCTGCTTAAATTAATAAAGAATTGCAACTAGCTTACGAAATGTCAAAAGGAAACGTCAAAGGGAGAATGCCAGTGATAAATAACTCAGCCAAAAGAGGTATTCAACAGTGGAAATTATGGCGTATAATTTTTCAAATGAAGAAAAACTTGACATGCTGACGATCTACATTCGAGCGAACCGAAACACGAACCATGCATCCGAAGATTATTTAAACACTTATCCCGAACGTCGGCAATCGCATCGACGTTATTTTAAAAATATTTCATCAAATTTGTTAACATATCGAAGTGTTGAGAAGAAAAGAAACCACAGTTATAATATTGATAATGAAGACCGTGATGTTAATATCGTAGCTTTAGTTAATCAAGAACCCAGTATCTCAATAAGATAAATTCAAGACGAAATTAACATTTCAAAATCCACAGTTCAGCGTGTTTTAAAAAAAAATCATTACCATCCCTACAAACCCACAGTTGTTCAGGGGTTAAATGAAAATGATTCTCCTCGGAGGCTTGCATATATATATATATAAATAAACGAGATGAAATTGGGCCTGAATCTAAATTCATTAAATTTGTTTTAAATTTATGCATGTAATTTAACATTTATAAGCATTTAATTCGGAATAATTCAAAACACTTTTAAGTAATTTAAGTGAACTAATTTGAATAGGATGACCTGATTTAGTCTAAAATATGCTGGGCTACAGCACTTTTATATTCAGGCCCAATTCCCTCTTGTCTAAATAGACAAGATGAACTTATTGAATAATTTGTTATTTTTGGTTATTTTAGCCAATATTTATTTGTGTTCGTTATAATAAACTCACCATCCAATCTTCAATACAAATATGCAATGTATGAAAGGTTGATATAGACTTGTCTATTATAAGATATTAATCGGAGTTGATGCTGTCAGGACCAAATGATTTTGGATAGACTGCTGTGGCGCATTGTTAAAAAACGACTGCAGAATAGGGAAGTAGAAGAAAATAATGATCGTTATTGCTATATGAATTGGTTCAGTTTCGCTCCTTCAGTAATGGCAGTGGCTAGCGATAGTCGGTTTAACATGTGAACTCAAGCTCTTTGCTTTAATTGTGTTTATATACAATGCTGTATGCGAAAGGAAAATACAGAATCATAGGCAACTACTTATACACTGCAAATAGATAATCATTATATATTAAAACTTAAACTAAACTGAACAAATGTTCTACTTATTTTGCTATAGGTATAGTTGTTGGTATGCAGGAAGTAATGACTGGGGATTATAACATGAAAATTAATATAGATAAGATCCAATTGGTGAAATGTGACAAGAACGAAAGCAGGCGAGAAATAAGGATAAGAATAGGAGATGATAGAATGGAACAAGTGTCAGAAGTGTCTCTTCTTAGTTAGGAAGAAGGGTCCCAAAAGATAACCGACGTAAAGCAAATATAAATTGTAGGTTAGCACAGAGTAGGAAAGCATTCGTAGAAAAGGAGCAGATTTTAAGATCAAATATTGGCTTGGGTATTAGAAAAAGACTAGTGAAGTGTGGAGTGTAGTATTATACGGGTGTGAGGCGTGGACTATAGGTAAAGAAGAGAAACGTAGAATAGATAATACATAATAAAATTATAAAATAGAATACATAATCAACAATAGTATATTCAAGAATGAATTTTATAAGGCAGGTTTTATTGCACGAGTTCAAGTTTAGAAAACGAGATGGCACTTCTTTTTTTTATATAATGACTTATAGACTCGTTATAAATGACTTATGAAATGAGTTTTTTATACTGTTTTTTTTTTATAATTTGCGTCTTTTATGCCCTTTTTAAATAAATAATCGAATTTTCAAAATTTAGGGAATTTTTTGACTGTTGGTAGTAGCTATTGACACATTTGAAATATTTGAAACCAATTATCAAATTAATTAAACTTAAACTATTTGTTGCTTTCTTTTGTAGTTTGACGTACAATTGTACATTTCGGAGACAAAATTTAAATTAAACTATTTGTTGCTTTCTTTTGTAGTTTGACGTTTGATAACTGGCAAATACAGCTACCAACTTTGAGACAGTAAATTACACTATTGACACAATTGAAATAAATTGTCAAATAAATTAAAATTAAACTATTTGTTGCTTTCTTTTATAGTTTGACGTTTGATAACTGGCAAGCACAGCTACCAACTTTGAAACAGTACATTACACTATGCTATAAGCGAACTCAAATTCCCTATAAACGAACTTATTTAGGTTCGTTAATTAGAAACGCAAATTAAAAAAAAAATTATATTATTTCATTTTTCTACCGCTAATATTATTTCATTAAATTAAATTAAAAAAAAAAAAACATTTAAAAAAAATATAGTTAGTTTAAGTTAAAGAGTCCGCAATCCTAAAGATTGGTTGGAAACAGCACGCCATGCCGATCTATCCTGGGCTAATCCCTTCATCTCCCTATAGCTATTCATCTCAACGTCTTCAACTATCTGACTCACATACTCCAATCTAGGCCTACCTACCCCTCTCTTTCCCTCCACTCTACCTTCTATGATCAATTGCATAATCCCCCCATGCCTAAGGATATGCCCTACTAATCTGTCTCTCCTACGCTGTAACACTCTCCAGATACTTCTCTTCTCCCCTACTAACTCTAGTACAGCTTCATTTGTTACTTTATCTTCCCAACCAATCCTCATCATCCTCCTATAACACCACATTTCGAATGCTTGTAATCTACGCTTCTCTTCCTTTCCTATAGTCCACGCCTCACACCCGTACAGTGCTACACTCCAAACATATACCTTCAGTAATCTTTTTCTAATACCCAAGTCAATATTTGATCTTAAAATCTGTTCCTTTTCTACGAATGCCTTCCTACCCTGTGCTATCCTACACTTTATATCTACCTTGCTTCGATTATCTTTTGTGATTCTACTGCCTAAATAACAAAAATCTGACACTTCTTCGATTCTATTATCTCCTATTGTGATCCTCATTTTTCTACTGCATTCCTTTTTGTCACACCTCATCACTTTAGTTTTACCTATATTTATTTTCATGTTAAAATCCCTAGTCAATACTGCCTGCATACCATTCAATACCCTTTCTAAATTCTTTTCGTTTTCTTCTAATATAGCTATATCGTCGGCGAATCTCAACATATATATTTTCTCTCCCTGTACATTCACACCTACACTATACTCTTCTTTTACTTTGTTTATTGCATCTTCTATATATAGATTAAATAATAACGGTGAGAGTGTACATCCCTGCCGAACTCCCTTCCCTATTTTTGCTACCTCTTCTTCCCCCTCAATTCTAACTAAGGCAGTTTGGTGTTTATATAAATTAAAAATTATTCTCCTATCCTTATAATCTATACCCGTTTCTTTTAAAATTCTAAACATTATGTCCCAATCTACATTATCAAATGCCTTTTCTAAGTCTACAAAAGCTATGCAAGTTACCTTTCCTACCCTATTTCTTTTTTCTACTACCGTTCTTAGTGCTAGAATCGCCTCTCTCGTCCCTCTGTTTTTCCTAAAACCAAACTGATCTTCTCCTAGCCTTTCCTCTACTTTATTTTCTAATCTCCTATAAATAATCTTTAACAATATCTTCGATGCATGTGATAGTAGGCTAATGGTCCTATAGTTCTCACACAAATTAGCTCCTATTTTCTTCGGCATTGTAAAATATATGAGAAGGGAGAAGTACCACAGGATTTTCAGCGTAGTAGAATAGTAACAATGCCGAAGAAAATAGGAGCTAATTTGTGTGAGAACTATAGGACCATTAGCCTACTATCACATGCATCGAAGATATTGTTAAAGATTATTTATAGGAGATTAGAAAATAAAGTAGAGGAAAGGCTAGGAGAAGATCAGTTTGGTTTTAGGAAAAACAGAGGGACGAGGGAGGCGATTCTAGCACTAAGAACGGTAGTAGAAAAAAGAAATAGGGTAGGAAAGGTAACTTGCATAGCTTTTGTAGACTTAGAAAAGGCATTTGACAATGTAGATTGGGACATAATGTTTAGAATTTTAAAAGAAACGGGTATAGATTATAAGGATAGGAGAATAATTTTTAATTTATATAAACACCAAACTGCCTTAGTTAGAATTGAGGGGGAAGAAGAGGTAGCAAAAATAGGGAAGGGAGTTCGGCAGGGATGTACACTCTCACCGTTATTATTTAATCTATATATAGAAGATGCAATAAACAAAGTAAAAGAAGAGTATAGTGTAGGTGTGAATGTACAGGGAGAGAAAATATATATGCTGAGATTCGCCGACGATATAGCTATATTGGAAGAAAGCGAAAAGAAATTAGAAAGGGTATTGAATGGTATGCAGGCAGTATTGACTAGGGATTTTAACATGAAAATAAATATAGGTAAAACTAAAGTGATGAGGTGTGACAAAAAGGAATGCAGTAGAAAAATGAGGATCACAATAGGAGATAATAGAATCGAAGAAGTGTCAGATTTTTGTTATTTAGGCAGTAGAATCACAAAAGATAATCGAAGCAAGGTAGATATAAAGTGTAGGATAGCACAGGGTAGGAAGGCATTCGTAGAAAAAGAACAGATTTTAAGATCAAATATTGACTTGGGTATTAGAAAAAGATTACTGAAGGTATATGTTTGGAGTGTAGCACTGTACGGGTGTGAGGCGTGGACTATAGGAAAGGAAGAGAAGCGTAGATTAGAAGCACTTGAAATGTGGTGTTATAGGAGGATGATGAGGATTGGTTGGGAAGATAAAGTAACAAATGAAGCTGTACTAGAGTTAGTAGGGGAGAAGAGAAGTATTTGGAGAGTGTTACAACGTAGGAGAGACAGATTAGTAGGGCATATTCTTAGGCATGGGGGGATTATGCAATTGATCATAGAAGGTAGAGTGGAGGGAAAGAGAGGGGTAGGTAGGCCTAGATTGGAGTATGTGAGTCAGATAGTTGAAGACGTTGAGATGAATAGCTATAGGGAGATGAAGGGATTAGCTCAGGATAGATCGGCATGGCGTGCTGTTTCCAACCAATCTTTAGGATTGCGGACTCTTTAACTAATTTTAAATGCTGGGAAATATATAATGTACGTATTCGTATTATCGATAAAATTTCAACAAATATTTATGACCGAGAAATTCTGTCACCTTTTAAATTCTATTTACGAAATAGTTTGATATGTTCTTTTTTCTCAATATTTCAAGAATTAGGCACATACACCATGCGTTTTATTTTTTACATTTGCAAAAAATATAATGAATGCTGCTTTAAACAGAATAGATACATATTTTTAAATGATTAAATTTATCGAAACAAAATATTCGAAGCTAAATATTATAAATTTCCCAGATATTTCTTTAAGAATTGAGAATATTGCAATTGATTTAGTAAATAAAATTAAATATTTGGGTGTTATTAGTGACTGTCAACTTACGTTTAATTGTTATTTTGATTATTTGCATAAGAAATTTTCCAAAAAACTGTTGTCGTTTAAAGCCAGAATTTCAGACTAGTTGTAAACCACATTTTGAATATTGTCCTACTATCTTGTATTTATTGAATAAAGAAACTTGCAAAAATTACAAAACTGGGGTATGAGCATAGAATAGAATATGTTTATTAGTATAGAATACACCCAAAACCGTAACTTAAAGCATTAAGTAGCTAGATGCGCATTTCGAAGGCTATGCCCCCATCTTCAGTAGCACAAGATAAAACAATAAAAATACCTCTGTCACGAATCGTGATTAATATACTATTAAATAAATAAGTCAACATGACAGAAGTATTTCAAAAATGGCGTATAATATGACCTATAAATCTTTTAAAACAATTACATATAATAAAACGTGAATGGTTCGGTCGTGTCTAACAATCCGATTATAGACAGGTAAACGGAGTGCGCCTTGTGAACAGAGTTGAGTAATGCATGGGCCCGAATTAGTTAGAATATTTCAAATGGGAGCGAATGGTAGCGGCATTGACTCGCTGGGTCGTGTGGCTTCGGAGAAGTATTTCAAAAATGGCATATAATATGACATAAATCTTTTAAAACAATACAAATTAATAATTAACGAAACTGGCAAGTAACAACAATAAATATGGTTTTGTCAAATCTAAAATAACCAAAAATAAATTAAATTAATTAAAAAATAGTTTTTATAAAATAATTTAAATAGACAAGATGAAATTGGGCCTGAATCTAAATTCATTAAATTTGATTTAGATTTATGAATATATAAAAACTTTCATAAGCATTTAACACGGAATAATTCAAAACCCTTTTAAGTAATTTAAGTGAACTAATTTGAATAGGATGACCTGAGTTAGTAAAGCATATGCTCGGCTACAGCACTTTTATCTTTTCTATTTAATCTGAAATGAGCTAAATGCTCCTTAAATCTAGTTTCAATTGGTCTACGTGTTTGTCCTATATATACTTTAGGACAACTAGAACAAGATATTTCATAAATACCCGATTTTTTATTAAAATCAATCAAATCTTTGGGATTTCCTAGAAAATTAGCAAGACTATTAGAACTATTATATGTTACTTTAAAATTATATTTATTTAAAATACTATCTAAATCACGTGCAATTATTAATGCTTTGAGTTACGGTATTTGGGTGATATTCTAAACTATCAAATGACAATATTTAATATTTAAGTCGACAGACTGTAATCCTGCAGTGTACACTGCAGTGCAGCGTAATAACGGCCTAAGGAATTTTCTATCACGTGTTGGTTTGGAAACACGTTTTATTCACCCGTTATATATATTTTTTGTTCTTGTATATTTTTGTGTGTATGTTCAATAAGTATGTTCTTATAATAATTTTTCTTTCCAATAAAAGCGCAATTTTTATTCATTTTCATAAATGCCAACAAATTCTAGTTACTACTCTGATTTTCCTTACTTAAAAATTATACTATATTTCTGGCGTATATATGAGGGGTAAACGTAAATTTGCTAAGGGTGACATGAGGTGAGGTAAATGTTTTTGTTATCTCTCAATAGAGGGCGCCAGACAAATTGTCTGGCATATTTTAATGGTGACACGTCTCCGACAGATGCATATGTCTACGATTTACATTTTGCAAACATAATTATTTAATTCGCGTAGTTGCATTTGCTCCTCTACTGTTCAATAATGATCCATTAATATAATTTGAATATAAATTAATATAATATAATATAAAGTAAATTGAATTAATAATATCGTTTTTATTTGTAATTGGTGATACTTTTTAATTAGTGGAAAATATAAAAAAAATGCTTCATATTAATAAAACTCCTTAAAAATCAAACGTAATTAATTAATTATATATTTAAATACAAAGTAATATAAATATGTATGTATGTAAAACCGTATATATATGTAAAAGAAAAATAAAAGAAAATTTAAAATCGCAAATAAAAAAAATATATTATAATTTTCATTTCCAAACTGATATGAAGAAATTTATTGAACTTGATAATAAAAGGCATATGTGTGGAGGGTACTATCGTACGGGTGTGAGGCGTGGACTATAAGAAAGGAAGAGAAACGTGGAATAGAAGCATGTGGTGCTATATTACTTTGAAATGTGGTGCTATATTTGGCATTTCTCGTATGTTGAGGTACGCACTGATACGTAATATTTACATTATTATGCGTTCTAAACGGCGGTAGGATGAATGACGAGTAGGAGGAATGGTCGGTAGGATAAATGGTGTGCTCCGGTTCTAAACAACATATGGACTACTTGTACATGTCTTGACTGGTGAGAAATGTCACATCGAAGAAAAAAGGATTCCACTAAAATTGCTTACTGCCCTGTTGCCAAGTTGATTCCAGTTCCAATTCTTTTATTTTCAATATTTATTTAATTTAAATCAGTGGTAAATATAAATCACTGCCGAGAGAATTAAAACAAAGGAACAAAATTAAGATTCGCAATTAATATACACAATAGCACGCTAATCCACTTTACTTATTATTTTACAATAATTGCAATTTGGAATTCTTTTTTGATGTAGGAATTGCGTAGGCGTACAATGTAAAAATAATTATTTTCAAACTTAAAAAAGCAACTAGTTCCAAATCATTCGATTATTTCCGATTAAAAGATATAGAAACTAACCGTAACGTAAATTTTAATACGATATTAAAGCACTGCATAAGTAAAATGTATAATATTGACAATGACATTAACATTATTGACGATAATAATAATAATTTAGATAACAATTCTGAGTGCTGTATGCAAATTGATTATTCCGGAAATATTTTGACAAGAAATAATAAATAATAGGGTAAAAAAATTAAAAAATATAACTTTGAAAAGAAAAAAGAAATTAAGTGCTAAATCTGTACCTTGGTACAAAAATGGCCAATGTCCAATATTATACTGTGCGGGAAAATGGAAAATGGAGTTTTAAATTTTTAAACATTTTCGTTATGTTTTCGCATTTTCATAAAATTATATAACAATTTTCATAAAATTGTTTATCAATTTTTTTTAATTATTCATGTTATTTGGTGAATTAACAGTGTAAAGTATTTAGTTTAATTTTGTTTTTTTAAATTTTTTTG
This sequence comes from Leptodirus hochenwartii, assembly GCA_947310635.1. NCBI lineage: Eukaryota > Metazoa > Arthropoda > Insecta > Coleoptera > Leiodidae > Leptodirus > Leptodirus hochenwartii. Next base: position 5,924,511 of record OX371186.1, read on the forward strand.
AATTTTCATGCACATAGGCTCCATATTTTGGACATTGGTCCTATTTGTTCCAAGGTACAGAAATGTTGTTTATGTAATTATATATATGTACGTATCGCACATATGTTTCTAAAGTGACACAACTCAAAAATCGGTATTTTTAAATTATCACCGTGTACGCATTTCGTAAAAATTCCTCTGTTCATCATAAAAAATAGTGGGTTTTAATGGCTTAAAAATCGAAATAGACAAAAATAATAATTTTTGTCTATTTTTGTCTAATTTTTGTCTAAAAACACTACTTATTTTGTAAGTATTTTTACCAAGTTTTTCGCCTTTTCTCAAAATTTTTATTTTTTTGTGTTGTCACTAAAGAAATACTTATGCGATATTTAAATGGATTTTGAGCCACTTCCTTCATATCTACACGATTTTTGCAATAAAAGTTTATGCATAATATGTATTGGTGTACGAAAAGTATACCGAATTAAGATATCATAGGTTTTTAAAAATTAATTAAGAACTCTTCATTATCACACGAATTCAAGTTTAGATGCTATCGATTTTTAACAACAAATATGACAATAAATCTATTTAAACGAAATTATGTATAATATAATAATCGTTATTTAGTTGTAAATTAAAAAATTGTTGAATTAAATTTATTAACTTTAAATTCAAAAGTACCTGTTTTACAAACGACAAGTTGTGAGTTCGAATCCCAGCCGTTGTAGGAAATTTATTAATTATTTCTTCTTGTGTCATAGAATACTTACAATTACAATTATGACTTGGGTTCATTGAATGTTTGATAAATTAATAAATAATAAATAAGTAAAAATATTATTTCTGTACGATTTGAAAACTTTATTAATTTCCGAGATCTTCCAAAAAATGTAAACTTTCGGACAAGCAAATAAAACTACTTCTTGAGCAACGTTTCGAAATATTTTTTTCAATTTCTTCATCAGGCTAGATAAAATTACAAAATATCTATTTAAAAACAATTTATTGTTACAGTATTTAAATTACATACCTTAATCAGAATTATCAATAATCATAATTTACAGTTGATAATTATTTATTGATTATTAAAATATGTTACATCCTGGACCAATACAATTCTATAAAGGGACTACTACAACCATTCACAATTTTTGATAAAAATTTCCCCCTTTTTTTAACTTTGAAATTATCATATTACACTTGTATAATTCTATTGCTAAAATTTTTAAATTTATAATTACTCACATTTCATAATATTCAACAAAATATATTTGTTACCTTACTACATTTTCTATTGTTATACCTAATTTGCTTTTATATTTTAATATTTGTAACTGATCATTTGACAAATTTTAGATATTATTTCGTCGTACATTTTATTATTTGTTATGTGAACTCGATAGTGACAGATACGCAAACAAATCTTGCTTATATTAATAGTTGTACAATTATACACTCCTGTACATACAGTTGTCTAAGCTAATTCTTGACTTTATTCTGTAAACCTTGAAGTTGTTTTATTTGAATGTCCAAAATCATGCAAGAAAATATTCGCATTAATTAATTATGGACGAGAACTATAAACTATTACCTACGAATATATTTTTAAAAATATATTTAGTTCAAATAATCATGGTAATACAATCATACAAAATCTTAATAGAAATTTCCCTTTTTAAACTTTGAGATTATCATATTACACTTGTACAATTCTATTGCTGACTACTTGTTCTATTGTTATACCTAATTTGCTTTTATATTTTAATATTTGTAACTGATCATTTGACAAATTTTAGATATTATTTCGTCGTACATTCATTATTTGTTATGAGAACTCGATAGTGACAGATGCGCAACACAATATTGCTTATATTAATAGTTGTACAATTATACACTCCTGTACATATAGTTGTCTAACCTAATTCTTGACTTTATTCAGTAAACCTTGCAGTTGTTTTATTTTAATGTCCAAAATCACCCGAGAAAATATTCGCATAATTAATTATGGACGAGAACTATAAACTATTACATACGAATATATTTTTAAAAATATATTTAGTTCAAATAATGTTCAATTATAATTCTGACAGGTAAAATATAATATTAGATAAAAATCAAAATGACAAACAATCCATTATAGATGTCTTGAGGAAATTTTCTTTTTGAACGAAATCAAAATCTATTTTGAACGAAATGTAGAATTTAATATTTTCTCGTCTTTCTAGCATTTCTCCAATTTCGATTAGTTTTCTACAATATATTTACAGAATGTTTTTAACGGATGGAGCTTTTGAACAGAATATTTCTTACATTTTTAAATTTTCCTTAACATGTCGAAAAATGTATATAGATCATATTTTTCTTGGCATCTTAAACCTTTCTCAAAACTTTGCTCATACAGTGCATAAACAAAGTTCCTACTGATTTATTAAACACCAAATAGTGCATGTTAATTTAATTAACACATTAACATATAGCAATTCTGCGAATTTTTATAAGCCGGTCATTCCGATTGATTTACTTTTAGAAGTATTTAATTTGTTTTCAATTTAATATTAGAGTAAATAACGATTTTTTTATAAGATAAATTAATTAAATGATTATTTCCAAAAAAAAAAATTATTGACCTGAAAAGGTCAGAGTATGTAAATAAAATGATATAAAAGAACACAAGAAATAAGTTGTAAAAAAAAAAGTTTAATTCTAATAAACGTAAAAGCACAAAAATTGCTTTCATTTTGTCCTGATGAGAAATTAAATTCAATTCGAAACGTTGTTGTTGATTTAAAGATGTACATTTAGCCTATTGTCATTTTTTCGTTGTATATAAGTTAATAATAATTTTTTTCAACCAATAAAATAAATATACAATTTACGTACATTCGTCACCTGGTCAATGAAATGTTTTTTATATTAATTTTATATCTTAATTTTTCAAATGCTTCGCATATTGAAAAATTAAGATATAAAATGACATTATTAAAAGTCCTAATTATGTCATTATAAATGTCATTACAATATAACACGCTCTCAGTCAAATCGTTATAAAGTCAAATTCAAGCAGAGTAAAATAAGATCGAAAAATCTACATCATTATAGTTAATTCGTTTTTATTGTAGTAAATGATTGAAGAACGTATTGTTTACATCAGTTAAGGTTAGTAGTTCTTATGTCTTATCAACAACGTTTGGCCTACTTGTGTAATATGCCTACTTTGGCGAGAAATCTCACATATAAGAAGAATTTCACTAAAACCTATCCGTATATATTTATAAACCGTAGATATTTTTTTCAATTAACTTAACACACATGACTTTCATTTTTTTTCATACCTTTTAATGATTTTTCTAATTTTATTAAATTGAAACGTGCTTTTTTAATATTAGCACGTATTATTTTAAGCACGCTAAAAATACAATTGAAATTTACTGTTACTTAAATATTTCGTCGGGCTTCATTTCTTGAGAAATTCAAGGCTACGTCTATGGCATCTTCAAATTAGTTCAATTAGGCATTATTTGAACTATTCAAGCGCACATCTATTGGCACACATATTCAAGGCTACGTCTATGGCACCTTCAAATTAGTTCAATTAGGCATTATTTGAACTATTCATGCGCACAACTATTGACATTACAATAAATGCGAACATTGCGCAGTAGTGCCGTTGGTACGAGTGAGAAGAGTCACGCGTATCATTATTTGGGTCATTTGTCCTTTGCAATATGCCATTTCGAAGCTGAGTACTTTACTGTACCAAACCTGACTCGTTATGGTTATTTTTCTCGTTCGTTAAAGTTTTAAGTCACTTAGTCACTTAGTCGTACGGCTTAATAAGAATGGCTAATGTCCTCCATCATTTTAATAAGCATAAGTAACCAAGAAAAACAAGTGGTGACTAGCAGCAGTAATAATGCGAACGATCTGCATGGGATTAGCGGATTATCAGCTGGACGATTATTATCGGTAATCATTTATTATTAGCACTGTATAAGTAATCTTCAGTTGACGCACCAGGAGACCAATAATGAGACCACCACAACAATGTAATGGGCTTATTACACAACTATATTCTATTTTGTTTTTAATGTTAGACTATCAATACATTATAGTTACGGCCCAAGCATGTACTAACTGGATATTCAGTTATTTTAATGAAAACTATTATCTATATCACATTTCTCGCCAAAGTAGGCATATTGTCCAAGGATAAATGTGATAAGAACTACTGACGTAACCAATGTGAACATTACATATCCGTGCGTCCCTCAACAAATAATTAAAATGCAAAATGATTGAGTAACAACTACTAAAACTAAGGAAAATGAATTTTAAATTGTAATAATGCGCACTGACACTACATATCAAATGTCATAATTGAAGACCTTGCTGCAAAAAGTAGGCAGCTCCAATTTTAGGCGAAAATGAGTTAGGTACGTCGTTCGATGCGTTATTAGGGGCTCCATCTGTTGGCGTAACAAAGAGGCTAACTGCGTAAATATAGGATTTGCATTTACCACTCATTATCCTTGGTGCAAGACAGAGGCAGCTGTCAAAGCAAATGACAATGACTTCTTCATAAAACTATTCACCTATCGAGAGTATTAATGATAGTCACTACAAAACAGTAGTGACGAAGGTGTTCAAGATAATGTTAGAAATACAACAGCAACAAAAAGTAAAGTTACGAAAAGAAAAACTGTAGATAAATCCATGTGCAAGCGAAACGTTATCAAGCAGTTACAGTTAGAAGGCAAAGAGTATATCAATTCTAGAGGAAATTTGACAAAGAAAAAGGAAATTGACAAACACTGCAACTGCAGTCTTGAGTGGAAAGAAGTGCAGTAAAGAATGGAAATGCTTTAATAAACTTCAGGTCTGGTTGATTTAATGTTCTGTTCCTTTTTTTAGTAGGAACAGCTCCGTGGGAATATATTTAAGCAATCTATTTAAACTCGAAACAAAAATTATTAAATCCTGAAGAACAGGTCAGTTTTTTGTTGCTCCTGTAAAGTTGTTAAAAATGAACCTGCCTTCTTGTTGCAGCAGGGTCTTCAATTGCTTTCGAAGCAGCTGTTTCATAATTAACAGCCGATAAGTTAGGATGCCTAATTTTGTAAAAAAAATTTAAGGTTAAGTATGGTACTCATTGCAATGGAGTACTCATACTTATATATTTCGGAGAACGAATGATTCAGTTATAAAATGTAACGAAAAAGTCTAAAAGATTGCAAAATATGTGTGTTCAACTATTTTCCAACAATTTATATTCAACTTTTATAAAAATATATATGATGTGCGTTCTCTATAATAAATTTTATAACAATACAACGTATCGAAATTAAGAGAGTGTACCATAAAGTGTGTCTGGATAATCGACCCAGTTTTCTTTTCTTAATTCCGCCTTATTAGTCGATGATTAATATCCGTATTATTCGCTTAAATCATTTAATCCTTAAGTTATATATATCCTGATATGAGACAGGCAACCCACGTACCACAATTGCTATAAATATAACCAATACAGAGTACGATCATATTAACATGAATTAAATGAAACAAAGATAGAAATTAATGTATCCGGACGTGAGTATTATTTGATAAAAATCCGGACGCGAGTAAATTACTTCTAATTCTGTTTTTAATCTGGTTTTATTCAAAAATTGATATGCATGACACACGGTTTCCAAAAGATCCACTGGAATTCGCTTAGAAAATGTTAGCATCGATTTCGTGTTAAATAACTCAGCGGCTTGTAGATGGCCACGATATGAGAATCTGTCCTTCATCTGTGTTATAATTTTTTTTGTAAATGTCTCTTGTAAAACGCCGCGTAAATGTCCGGTGTTGAGCACTCCTTGCACAAGTTTGCGATCAATTTAAATCAGGCAATGGCCTACCTAATTCTTTATTTTTTACTTTGTCTACAAGAGAAAGTCTACACTCTATTTTCAATAAAGAACTAACACTATTCATTTTATTAAATTATTTCTATTAAATATATTCTTGGAGAAACACGTGGCAAAATCGTACATACACAGAACAAATGATACTGTCTAATCTGGCTATTCTATATCAATTTATATACATATATATATATATACTCTCTGTATATATATATATATACACTACTCTCTCTTCTCTCTGAACTTCTCTAAGCCGTTAAAGAAGCGCGACATCAAATAGATCGGTCGCCTGCACTCTATGATACACTCATCTCATTGCATATGTACTGTATATATGTATTTAACTTGTACTGACAATGGATAGCCGCTGGGAATGTGTGACATATATTAGACAATGAAGCAAGGATCGAACCGAAGAAATAGAGGATATACGGCATACAGTCGCCCTCACCGATTGCTTGCAATAGAGTGAGATGAGTGTATATTCATTTATCCTGTACTGCGTGGCGCTGATCACGCAGCGGCACCAAATTAGCGATATATCTATACCACGCGAACGATAGATACTGCATCGGTCGCTGCATTGACTCTACCAATTGCAACGGGTACCACAATGAACGCCACAACGAACGTTGTGTTGATTGTTATCGCGGCGCAAGCTTTATCTTTTAGGAAAAATAATGCCGAGATAAAATATCACAATACAATTATATATCTACGGTGATGCGCTCAATTTTCAGGAGGGGCGCGCGGCCCTTTCGCCTCGAAAGGAACTGCCACTGATGTATCTTAATATTATTATTTTTAAATATAAAAAACATTCTGGGTACCTTCATAGACAATACCTCATGGATCCAACTTTGCTTTGATTGAGAGTTAGTGACAATTGTGTCCAATAATTATGTCATTCCAATTGACGGATTGTATACAAAATCGTAGCGTATGCAAAATGTTACGTATACTGAATGAAAGTTAAATTTATTGGCGATTATACGCATGACTGGTAGGATTACTCATTATAAGGTAACAAATTTTATTCCTTAAAATTTTCATTATAAGTAAGTATCAAATTAAACATGATATTTAATTAAAAAATTATAATTTAAATAGCATTTAAGAAATGACAATTTATTATTTAAGAATATTGATCATTCGAAATATTTATATTATATTAATATAATTATTTATTTTATTATATTTTTATAATTATTATTTATTATTTGGGTGATATTCTATACTATTAATTTGCTTATTCATTATTATTCATTATATATATAGTATTGTGGCTCCCTCTCATATAAATACATCACACTCAAATGAACACTAGTTATATGTTTAGCCAACTGATGCAGGAGTATCTGTACAATAAGGTTGCTTGAAGTTCACTCAAAATATTCGGCATTTACTGAAAGTTTATTAGTTTAAAATTTATGCATGAAAGCCTCACATAAATTATTTCTTTTACTATCGATAGTAAGTATAATACATATCTGAAGACGGTTCAGAATTTCTTGCAAAATTAATAACTAGGGAGGTTAATAATTCAAATTTGGTTCGTAAAATACGCTTCGTGTTTTGAATTTCGGGAAATATTCTAGGATAGACATTTATATCGCGTACTCTATAAAATTAATTACCTGTACTCATATATTTTAATTATGTTCCCTCTTCTTTCGATAAATATTTTGAAGACACCACTCGAAAGATTTCAATGATATTCGTTGCGATATTGGTCAAAAATTCAAATGTAAAAATGATTATAGCAGCAATGAATACAAACTTACATAAAGAGAATCGAACCTGTGTAATTTATCACGGCGAATAAATTTAGATCGATGGCGGCGTCGACCTCTGTAGAATTGACCGAAGTACTAATAATTGACAGAATTCTACACATTTTACTGTTATTACTTGTAATTGCGGCAGCCAGTGTTGTGACGTATTTTACTGACTTATTATCTTTGTTTTCCTAATAGAATAGAGTGACTAGATGTAGATTGGAGTAGCTACTTGTGCCGGCATTTGGCAGCTTGTGCTAGCAATAGAATATTATTAGATTTAATTAAAAAATTAATATAATTTATAATTAAAATATTATATTAAAAATATATTATAGTATTCATTGGCTTAGCATCACGAACCATGTGCCAATGTGTTAAAATATGTTAAAATCAATATTTTACTTTATCATTATCTAATTTTGGGCAACGATTGTAAAAATAATATTGGAAAAGCGTACGGTACATTTACAATAAATATTACATAAATATATCTTGACATCGCAATCATTATCCCTTGTAATTTGATCACATAAATTATGTTGCGCAAACTAAACACACTTCAATTTCTTACGACTTACGGTATACTACGGTAGGCAACCTAATATGGCACGCCTAGCGTGTAATACACGTGTAGTGTGCAATAGCTACCTCCGGGGGTTGCAGCCACGATATCATGTGAGTCCTCAGTCAAATAAGTGCAGATATTTGATTGTATTTGTTAATATTGTACATATGGCAACGTTGTATTCATTTTCTTATTCACCACCACGAGTCAGCACTGTGTGAATGTTGTTTTCTAATGAGTAAGATAAGGACACCTAAAAATTGCCTTCTATCCTTTAAGCACGATTTAGCCGTAAGCTAGTTATAGTATATAGTTAGTATTCATTGCCTTAACATTTCTTAGATGCGATAGCAGACTAATGGTCCTTTAGTTTTTAGTTGTTATTTTCTTAGGCATTGTCACTATTATACTATATGAAAATTCCTCGTCATATATCGTACTTATTAGCTTGTATAATCAATCTTGTATCATTTCATCATTTCTCCAGTGTATTTTGCTAATTCTGCTGATATCATAGCTACTCTTCTGCTACTGTTGTAATCCTAAAATCAAGCTATTACAATAATGTAACCAATAAAGAATATACAAAAAAAAATGGACAAATTTAACTATTATACAAGAAGGGTTAAAAATTTTTACGGAAGAATTCGCCGCGACACTAGTGGATAACAACTCCGATAATACCCCCATGTCTAAGTATGTGACCTACTACTTACTAGTCTATATCTACTGCGCGTAAATTCTCCAAATACTTCTCTTCTTCCTTACTAATTCTAGCACTGCTTCATTTGTGACTTTATCTTCATAACCAATCCTCATCAATCTCTGTAGCACCACATTTCGAATGCTTCTTTTCTACGTTTTTCTTCCTTTCCTATAGACCACGTCTCACACCCGTACAATGCTACACTCCACACATATGCCTTCAGTAATCTTTTTCTAATACCCAAGTCAATATTTGGTCTTAAAATCTACGAAAGTCTTCTTATCCTGTGCTATCCTACATTTTATATCTACCTTACTTCGATTATCCCTTTTAATCATACCTCCCAAATAAGAAGTTTGACAATTCTTCTATTCTATCATCTCCTATTCTTATCCCCATTTTTCGCTTGCATTCTTTCTTGTCACACCTCATCACTTTGGTCTTGCCTATATTTATTTTCATTTTATAATCCCTAGTCATTACTTCCTGCATACCATTTAATTCCTTTGCTATTACATTTGCTTTGCATACAATTCTTAAGTGTAGATTTTTGGTTACTTCTGGTAACCCTAGTAGACGAATATATCCGTTATTTTTTCTAGTTAATATAAAGCATGTCAGATGCCACCCTGCATAGCCTGCGTACATATTATATGTTTTACGTCTAGGTTCCTTGAATGGAAACTTACTTCAGATCGTGCCTTAAACTCATGAGTAAGGAAAATATACGAGCTTTGGTAATGCTTGGCTCTCATACTAGTCTATGACTCGTCCTGAATTTTTGTAGGGGCTCAGGTCGTCCTTAGGACCTCGGTCGCAATACTTTTAGCGATCGGTTCTGGTGCAGCGATCTACCCCTCGTTTATTGGCAAGATTTAAAATGATCGTTTTCCTAGCGTAATTTGACAGTACCGTTCAATAAATTAAAACGCAAATATAAGATGTGCCCCCAAGATTTTTTATATTATATATTTATATATTTTAAATATCATTTTTGATATTTAAAAAATTATCACTACGGTGTTAAATTATAATATAGAATATCACCCAAATACCGTAACAAGCATTAAGTAGCTAGATGTACTTAAGCGCTATGCGTCCATCTTCAGTAGCACAAGAAAACTAAATAAAGTAGCTCTGTCACGAATCGTGATTATATATTGACTTATTTATTTGGTAGTATATCAATCACGATTCGTGACGAGGTATTTTATTTAGTTTTACCTCGTGCTACTGAAGATGGGCGCATAGCGCTTGAAATGTACTTAATGCTTGTTATGGTATTTGGGTGATATTCTATATTATATTTTGATATTGTTTGCATATATCTACTACTGACTGTACGGTTTTAAGTCTTCTCCTTTCTCTAGTAACAGTGAATTTGATTTACACTTATGTGATGCTATTTTAGCGCCTTGTTTCTGCTCAAGCAAATGAAATTCTGTCCATATATTTCGCCGCTATAATTACAATAAACTCAAATAATAAAACAATTCGTGAGGCCATCAGGATTTTAACTTAAAACTTGAAAATACGAATTATATTTAAAATTGTAATTCCAGATATATAATTTAATTTAAATATAATATTGATTTAGCTTGAAATTTTCATTGGAATTTTGCGCTAATGTTCTTCGAAGTGTGACCTCTAGAAAATATGGTGTACAAAATTAAATAAATATCTTATATTATCGGAAATTTTAAAAAGGCCATAAATTGGATAAATATGAAAAAATAAATAATTGTATTGGATTAAAAAATTGGCGATAAAACAACATAAATTATAAATTTGAAATCTAAAATATAAAAATAACAAATATGCAAAAAATGCTGGAAAATAACAATAGATACTGAAACTGCATTATAGAAGGAAATGGAAAAAAAAATGAAAATAGGAACAAAGTTCAAAATATTTTTTTAAGTGGGATTACGGTGTTTAAAATTTTCAAGTTGTCCACCTCTCGCATTTTTCCCTATCATCCCTTGCAGCAATAAGGGCGTAATAAATAACTATGATTCTTACATTTTTCAAACGTACAAAAATCGAAACGTCGATATTTTACATTACAGAATATCAGTCTATGATTTATCGAAATTTCTCTTTGATTAAACCAAATGAAATGTTTTATAAAACGTCAATTTGTTAAAATGTAATATTGGTTGAAAAATATAATTAGTCTTCTTCTAAGTGCGCAATTCCTTTGGAAAAAAATCGAAACAATTTAGTGTTATTTAATTATATTAAAATATGTCATTTAAAATTTCTCGATGTAATTCTCGATGAGTTCGAGATAAGAATGAAATTACAATTTATGAATCTCTTCCAGCTTGAGAACGAAAGAGTATTTTACGGTCTCATCGAAATCAAGATGACAGTTTCTTATTTCTCAACTCTTATAGCGAGAACGCGACTCTAGTAGGCCAAAGTAGGCACAAATAGGCCAAACGTATAACGACAACGCATAAGAACTACTGACTTAACTGATTAAACATTACATGTCAGTGCGTACCTCAACAAATAATTAAAATAGCAATCCATAAACTAACAAATAATATAACTAAGTATTTACATTATGTTACGAGAAATGCCGCAATACTAAATATAAATCCAGCCATATTCAAAAAATGCACACTGATATTATATGTCAAATTTGTCAAATATGTCAAATATATGGCAAGTACACAGAAGACAATATAAAAGTCAATATAGTCAATATAAGTCAATATAATATAGGCAATATAAGCAAGTCAAGATAAAAATAAAAATTTAATTGTAATTAAAATTAAAATACACCTTTTGCATTTAATTTAATATGCTTTACTAATACATCAACAATTCCATGTTTTTATAACGAATCTTTTCACACGTAACAACTTTAATTTTTTGTTACTTATTTCCATTATGTCATCCCTAGTCATTGCTTGTTGTATACCATTTAATACATGTTCTAAATTCTGCTCCCTTTCTTCTAAGATAGCTATATCCTCGGCAAACCTCAACATAAATATTTCCTCTCTCTCAATTTTCACACCTACACTATTACTCTTCTTTTACCTTGTTTATTGCATCTTTTTTTATATAACGATTGAATAATAACGGTGCAAGTTTACACGCTTGCCTGACTCCCTTTCCTATACTCGCTATCTCTTCTTCCCTCTCAATTCTAGAAAATAGTGCCATGAATATTCTATACTAATATTAGTAGACTGTAAATTTTTGTATACTTGTTTTATCTAATCTAAATATAATTTTTCGCTCATTATATACAACATTAATCAACAATCCAATCCAATCCAATCCTCATAATATCCTCATTATCTCGCATGTTCGAATACTCTACGTTTCGCATTTTACAAAAATAAATTTCGCAACTTTTATGCATTCGTTAATTAATTTACACTTATTGTGGTTAGATAAAATATTAGCAATTTTTTGTGTGTTCGGTGGAGAAAAAGTAAAGGAAATATATTTATTAGTGTTAGTAGAATAGCGATGTGCAAACTGTAGGTCACTTTGGGGACCTAGTTCGTAGTTCATAGTTCATTTCAATGTACCGTTCACGAACTATAGGTCGTGAACTACTAACATCTTTTAAAAATGAACTAGTTCATGACCTATATGACCAAATACATGCACATACTGAAAATAATCTCTTTTTTTCTCAATATAAAAATATTAAATAGTTAAAAATAAATAAATTGAAATATTACAATACTTATTTTGAATTAAGAATGAGGAAGAAAAAACAACAATGTTTATAATTTATACAAAACATATATATAAGGAAATATAATTTAGTTCCGTTCACCAACACACTTTATCACATAAATGTTAGTACTGCTATTGGTACTGTATATGTAATATATACTATACTGCATCGTTGTGATTCATGAACGGTTTAGTACACGACGGGTTCAGGTCAGGTCAGGTCAGGTCAGGTCAGGACCTAGTACAAGTACATCAATACGTACACCGTGCACCATGTAGTTGATAGTTCACGAACTAGGTCATAGTGACCTATAGGTCGTTGCAAAACATCGTCACAGTACGCCCGTCATTTGATTGAACAGTTCAGAGTGAACGGTTCGCGAGTGAACTACATATCGCTATAGTAGAAGAGCATGTAGGTTAGATAGAGTTGAAAATCATTTGCTCACGCTTCCTATGGACAAGATTAGAAATGGATGTTTTTTGAAAACCATTCAACCATCAAGCAATCTCAAGAATATTCGAAATCTGTAGGTTAATAAAATGTTCAATACTTAGATGGATGGAGAAGGTTCTGTGAAACAAGAATTGGGGAAGATGCAAGTCTATGTTTCAAAGGATGTGAAGAGTTGGCTAGGATTGTTATTGATGAGAACGTAGGTTTTTTTATATAAATGTTAAGATTTAACTGGGAATTCCACTTCTGTCTATTTATGGTTAAATCAAGAAAGTTTATAGAGAGATCAATCAATCAGTTTCTAAAGTGAATTTGATATGATCATGTTGTTGGTTCAAAAAAAATAAAAATAGTCAAAAAAAGTCGAATAAATATAGTCCAATAAATCCTCGTTTTAACTGTGATATAAAACATTGTAATTTTATTTCTCTTCCCTATGATTTAATATAACTTTTGTTAGAGAAGCTTGGGGGAATCGGAGTACACGGCGACCTTCTGCGCTGGATCAAATCTTATTTATCGAATCGATCACAGATTGTAACGGTTAATGGATATAAATCTGAACCCGCTACTGTATGCTCTGGGGTACCCCAAGGCTCACATTTAGGACCGCTACTATTCATTTTATTCCTTAATGACGTAGGTAAATGCTTTTTACATACCAGATTCCTATGCTATGCTGATGATCTGAAGATATTTACATCTATTGAAACTAAGGAAGATGTACTACAGTTACAGGGCGATTTGGATCGATTTGCTAAATATTGCGAACAGAATAGGTTACATCTGAACATAAGGAAATGTACACACATAACTTTCACTCGTCACAAAACTATTGTGCAAGGTGCTTATAATATTAATGGCAAAAAGCTGGAATCATTAAACACAGTAAAAGATTTAGGTGTTACTCTTTACTCCAAGCTCCTTTTCGATTGTCATTTAGAGTCTGTGGTTAAAAAAGCTAATCAAGCAATGGGGTTCATTTTTCGAAATAGCAAATGTTTTAATGACTTGGGTGTGTTTATGACTCTTTATTGTTCATATGTACGTTCGCATATTGAATTTGCCTCAATTATATGGTGACAGCAATACAATATATATATAGATAGATTGCAAGGTATTCAAAGCAAATTTCAAAAATATGTTAAATTTAAAACAGGAAATAATATGAAGTTGATCTCAATTGTTAGGCGGCATGAACTACATGACTTAGTAGCATTATACAAGACAAGATTTGTAATAATTATACCCAATGTTCTGAACTATTATATTTAGTGTCATTATGAGTTCCATCAGTCAATACACGCAACAATAATCTTTTTTACTTTCATCGTCACAATACTAATAGCGAATTAAACTCGCCAATTGTCCGTATGTGTAGTTTATACAATTCTCTTATCAGTATCCAGTGGCGGTTTCTTATGCAGGCCGCAGGGCCGCGCGTCCCTCCTGAACATTGACCGCATCACCGTATATATATATAATTGTATTGCGATATTTTAACTCGACATTATTTTTCCTATAAGGTAAAGCTTGCGCCGCGAATATACCTAACACTCATGACTCACACGATATGGCAGCTAGCAAGTACCAGTCAAATGCATATGCCCTATCTGTTGGAAGCGCTAGAGTTAGAGCGACAGTATAGCTATATAGCTATACTGCATATACTTCGCAATATAGCTATATCGTTAATATGTAGTACACATTCCAGAGCCACCCAGCCACACAGTACAGGTTAAATGCATATGCACTCATCTCACTCTATTGCAAGCAATCGGTGAGAGCGACTGTATGCAGTATGTCTTCTCTATTTCTTCGGTCCGCTTGTACTATATTACGACTAGTGTGCAACATTCCAGCGGCTTTGGATGAGTCATAGCAACGTGACGTCACGTTGCTTGTACAGCGAGAATATATATCGTTGTTTGTGCTATTCTGGGCTACGATTCTTTAGCGTCCCAACAGAGAAGCCTAGTAAACAGTAAAATTGATATAGATATAGTTGCATTGTTCTGTGAGTTACGTATGTACTATTTTGCCACGTGTTTCTCCAAGAATATATTTAATAGAAATAATTTATTAAAAATGAATGAATAGTGTTGGTTCTTTATTGAAAATAGAGTTTTGTAGACTTTCTCGTGGACAAAGTAAAAATTAAGGAATAGGTAGGCTATTGCCTGATTTAAATTTATCGCAAACTTGTGCAAGAAGTGCTCAAAACCAGACATTTACGCGGCGCTTTCAAGAGACATTTACAAAAAAAATACATGGATATGTGGCTGTGAAGTTTCCAACTTATTGTACTGCTTTCCATGTATATTAAATTACTACCCTGCAGCAACTGGAATGGATCGGAATTGGGCCAGAATAGGTATGAAAGATTTGCATCACCTTCCTGATAAAATAAGAAAGCATGGATCATCTCGAGGCCGTATCAGTTCATGCGCACAGTTGGCTTTACTTGGCAAAGTAAACATCATGACTCAGTTTAGTTCTGCATATCGCAAACATGTAATAGAATATAACGAACAAGTGAGGAAGAATCGCTATATTTTAAAACGCATTATTTGTTGCGTGAAATTTTGCAGTGGTTTTGAATTAGCTCTCAGAGGTCACCGCGAGAATGAAGAATCGGGAAATCATGGAATATTTAGAGAATTGGTCGATTTTTCTGCAGAATTAGATTTTACATTGCGAGAACATCTGCAAGACGCTACGGTTTTCAAGGGGACTTCCAAAAAAATACGAAATGATATTTTAGATAGTATGCTTGCGGTATTCAAACTGGAAATTTGTAGTCAAATTAAAAAATCCGATTTTTTGGTTATTCAGTGCGACGAAACTACGCATGTTACGAATTGGTGCCAAACGGTATTGATATTTAGATATGTATTTGATGGAACTGTTTGTGAGAATTTTTGGAGTTTAATTAGGACTATAATTCATATTAGGACACATAATAAAACCACATTAAAAACAGAATTAGAAGTCATTTACTCGCGTCCGGATTTTTATCAAATAATTGGAGCCACAAATTTTCTTTCGTTATTGCTACAAAATAATCTCAGTGAAACTTTCCCGGAAACTATAAAAATACTTAAAATTATTATAACAACCCCGATGAACACTGCTGAATCAGAGCGTTGTTTTTCAACACTTAAAAGAATGAAGACTTTTTTGCGAAATGCTATGGGTAATGATCGTTTAAACGCATTGGCGATGATGTGTATTAATAAAAATGTGGTGCGAGATATTTACAATTGTATGAAAAAAGTTTTGGAAAAGTTTGTATCAATAGAAGAGTGGAATACCACTTTCAAGAAATAATTGAATTTAATCATTTTGCATCCATTTTAGGTAAGATTTCTCACTATTATGTTATTTTTTAAGAAATGCGCCCCCCCGCCACCCCATCGAAATGTCACGAGGCGCCACTGTCAGTATCCAGCCTGCCATTGATATTTTTTTTACAAGTTTAGCTGTTTTGAGAAATAATAACTGATATAACATTTGTTGTAATATTTAGTTTTGTGCCTCTGTATGATAAATTCGTTATTTTCAAAACTTTGTGCTATAATTATTGTGCTCACAATTTCGGTTTAAGTTTAATAATATTTGCTACATATAATTATTGATCGGCTATTTTTTTAATGATTAATTCTTGATATTTTGGTCAATCTGTTGTTATGTTTTTTTATTATTATGTCATTCTTTTGTGATGTACTGTTATTGGTATGTAGTGCGATTACGCTCTACATTCTGCTGTATGTCCAATAAATAAATAAATAAATAAATAACGGCAAAATCTAGAATTTATATTTTTATTTGTATATTGTTCTCTGGTCATTTCGTCCTTATTGGATTATAAATTTACCTAATCCATATCCACTTATATTGCACAATACATTCGATATTGTTTTACGAATATATTCAATAATAATCGCAACCCCATCCAAGTCCAATACCCTCGGTCCCTCTCCCTGTACATAACACAGGCACCACATCTAACCCACACGTGGAAGGAAGAACTCGAGGACCACCCGTACCGCGCAACTGGCCATCCTCATTGGGCAACCAGGCGCAGTTGTTGGGACGCCGCTTCGGTCACAATATAACAAACCGTTCTTCGTGTTACCCCCGCCCAAAGAGCTCCCAACAAAGCAACATCAACGAGCTGGCAGCGCGGGACCTCCCATGGGTTCATCCGCAGATCAGTAGCAATCTGTCGGTTGACTTGTTACTTGCTTAAGTGCGGATCGAACGCGGGTTTCCTACACATTTATCCACTAGGATTTTTACTCGAATTGTCTAATTGTTTGTGTCCGAATTGCGCGTGTACATCATTTTGGATTTGATGATGCACCACGCGATGAACGACCCCGCGGCCGCCGCTGCCCTGGCGGGGATGCTGCCCTTCGACTCGATGGGGTTGTACGAGCAGCCGAAGCCCAGATTTGTGTTTCGAATGCCGAGGGTTGTGCCCGACCAGAAGGCCAAGTTCGAGTCGGATGAGCTGTTCAGGCGATTGAGTCGCGAGAGTGAAGTATGTTGATTTTTAAAACGAAAAAAATTGGATCTGAAGGATTCGTCCCCCCAGTGGTGTATTAACCGAAGGTTTGATGTTTGAATTTTTCGCAACGGTGTTGTAGGACAATTGAAAGTCAGCGCGCGTTCTGCAATATAAAAAACAATTTTCTCACATCCAGTTATGTTAAAAAATCGGGAGCGTCGCATAAAGATTTGTTCTCTAAAGCGGAATTTTACAAAATCGCATTATAAAAAACCATTATTTTTATTTCAATTAGTTACGTTTACATAAATTATTTAAAATATAATGGTCATAATTATTTATTTTATCATTTGCAAAACATTCAATAAAATATGTACTTATTTTGTTAACCTATATTATTGAATTGATGATTTTTCTGCCTTAATTGACCAGAATTAGTTAGTTATTTGTATAATCAATTCTTGAAAAATACCTTTCTTAAACGACAACAACAATTGCAGTATGTGACGAAGTCGAAGGCTGCAATCGTTTAATTTTGACAAACAACATTTTATTTTTTTATTTACAATTTGATTCTTACAAGGTTTGTCACAAAATCTAAGTTGTGTGTGCCTTCAATGTTTAATACTTAAACAATATATAAATTTTACACATTCTAATAAAACGCTAATAGTAGGCATTAAAAAATTGATCTCATGATTAAATATTGATTAAATTATGAAAGAAGAACACATATTCTATATTATATTAAATATATAATATAAAATATCACCCAAATACCGTAACAAGCATTAAGCAGCTAGATGTACATTTCAAGCGCTATGCGCCCATCTTCAGTAGCGCAAGATAAAAACTGAATAAAATACCTCTGTCACGAATCGTGATTGATATACTATTAAATAAATAAGTCAACATGACACAAGTACTTCAAAATTGGCATATAATATGACCTATAAATCTTTTAAAAACAATACAAATTACAAATTATAAAATAACGAAAATAACAAGTAACAGCAAAAAAT
The DNA here is from genome assembly GCA_947310635.1 of Leptodirus hochenwartii. NCBI lineage: Eukaryota > Metazoa > Arthropoda > Insecta > Coleoptera > Leiodidae > Leptodirus > Leptodirus hochenwartii. The sequence continues at coordinate 5,943,154 of OX371186.1, forward strand.
ATTTGTGAAATCTAAAATCTAAAATAATCTAAATCTTATAAAATCTTATCTAAATAAAAAATCTAAAATAACCAAAAATAAATAAATAAATAAATAAAATAATAATAATAAATTTTAAAATAGTTTTTATTAAATAAATTAGATAGACAAAATGAAATTGGGCCTGAATCTAAATTCATTAAATTTGATTTAGATTTATGCATGTATATACTTTCATAAGCATTTAATTCGGTATAATTTAAAACATTTTTAAGTAATTTAAGTGAACTAATTCGAATAGGATGACCTGATTCAAAAATATGCTCGGCGACAGCACTTCTATTTTTTCTATTTAATCTGATTAATTTATTTTAGATTTCACAAACCAATATTTTTTGCTGTTACTTGTTATTTTCGTTAATTTATAATTTGTAATTTGTAATTTTTAATTTGTATTGTTTTTAAAAGATTTATAGGTCATATTATATGCCAATTTTGAAATACTTCTGTCATATTGACTTATTTATTTGATAGTACATCAATCACGATTCGTGACAGAGGTATTTTATTTAGTTTTAACTTGTGCTACTGAAGATGGGGGGCATAGCCTTCGAAATGCGCATCTAGTTACTTAATGCTTGTTACGGTATTTGGGTGATATTCTATATTCTAATTTAACACCGTAGTAATAATTTTTAAAATATTAAATACAGTTTCGATTTTGACTGTATCAATAATCGTACTTCCTTTTTGAAAATTTGCTTGAATTTGATTTCTCTAATTCTGTCACAGGCGGCAAATTAAATAATCGAGGACCCGCATATTTAACATGTCTTAAACGCACTACTCCTAGAAAAGCAGAAATCAGTGTTGCAAAGATACTTTGTCGAACAAAAACTGCTTTTAATCCGCAAATTTATGTATGAAAAATGAAATTTCACAAATAAAAGTAGAATAACTGATCATATTTATTTATTTCGAACGCCAGAGCTTTTCTGATCGTCCTCTTCGTATATATATTATGAGTATTTAGCTTAATTTGAGAGGAAACATTTCCCAGTGACGTATCCAGAATTTGATTAATATTTTTAAAACTGCTTCGAGTCAAAGTTTCTTTAAAACTCATAAAAAAGTCAGTCAAAAACAATTTAGTGGATTTAATCCATAAAACTTTATCCTGGCTAAACCCTACACCATACAAATTAATTAAAATTAAATATATATTCAAATTTTCTTAATATTTAATTATTTAAACGTCCTATATCTTATATTTTTAAACGAAACTCATGAAAAATGCAGAAAACATTTTTAAACCTCTCAAAACGTGTACAAATTAAAATTTCATATACCAATACTTCTAATATTTAAAACTGTCATGTGTCATTCTGTCATTCAAAACATAATCTACTGTCAGATTATCCTTGAGATAATTGTAGATGGATATTTAGTCCCTGGCGTTTTTGCTGTTCTTGTACGAGCACAAGAACGTGTTTTTATTGACTCATCTTATATTCGAATTATATCGTAATTATTTTCCAGTTAAATGCATACATAATTTCATTTGAGATGAAATCATTGATTGAAACGAATTGTTTGTTTGGTTTTTTTTTGAATTACAGTGTTGCAGAAAAAAATCTGTTTGCTTTTCTTAAATTAGTTAGTGATGAATGATGAAAGTCTTTTCGAGTTGATGAATTTTGTTGTAGCGTTTCGTTTTGTTTTAAAAATAATCGAAAATTCAAATTAAAGGTTTTTTTTAGTGGTTTTAAATGTAAACAAAAGATTATAGTGAGGATTTTTTTTATTGTCTTTGCAATTGCTTGCAATAAATAGTTACGAGGTTTAATACGGCTCAAATTAATCAGGATCGGACTAAAGGTCAATATTGTACCTTGCTCTAATACTTTTGGTACCCAATCTAAAAGTATAAACATTATTATTATTATTATTTTTTTTAGTTCTCGACTTGACTGTCAGTACCAAGATTTAATAAACATTATTGCATAATGTTAATTTAAAATTGCTCAATGTCTTAAATATTTTTTTAATAAATCTTATATATGTAGCATTAAATTACATATTAAAAAAATCATTCATTCTAAATAATTACAGGTTTGTATGACCGTTTTTTATTGCATCTTATTATAAAGTATATAAATATTTCGTAATAATCTGGAATTACATTTATTTTTTTTAATTACTTTCGTTTGTTAATTCACATACCAAAGTGTAAAATTCATGTCGATTGTATTTTTCTGGTAATTTTTGTTTTAGCTTTAAATAATATATATAATATGGAAATTTTTTTTTGTATATTAGCAATTTATTTCATTGGATAACCATGTTTAACCTCAATATTTGGTATTTAACCTCAATCGCATCATCTGACATGTGAAGTCAGTGTCTAATTTCCTGCGCGTTTATAGTTGGATTTTTCAATATATCGGCATTTCTCGTAATCTAATGTACTATAAATCTTATTCCAATATATATTTTAGTGAGCAATTGTTAGTTTCTATTTAAGTAACTAGTTGAAGGACGCACTGTTTACATTACTTAAGTCAGTAGTTCGAATGCGTTATCAACAACGTATCCATAGTTATCTGAGCATCAATGTCATAGAGAGAAAAAGTCGATAATTTAAAATACAAAAAGAATCGTAGACAATATTCCTATAGAATTGTTTAAATTTATACTTCAGCTACATTATTATAATAGGTTTTGCAGTAATGTCCCATCAATTACAGCATAACGTATTTGAGATACATCATTTCTAAAAATATTACATAGCAATCTAATAATAAGTCGTTTGCATATGTATTATGGGTTTTTCGTTTTTATTATATGTTGCATCTGCATCATATACGTGGAATTTGAATTATGTCCGGTGTTAGGTACTTTCCAAACTATATAGAGTTGCGATGGTAGTACCACGAACACCATTGTGAATCACTCGCTCCGTGGAAATGCATGACATGTGTCATTTGTCAGTTGTTTATAGAATCTCAACGCGAACTACAATTGACGTTTTGTTTCGATTGTTGTAAGTAGCGACGGCAAACTGTAGGTCACTTTGAGGACCTAGTTCGTAGATTTGTTTCAATGTACCGTTCACGAACTATAGGTCGTGAACTACTACATCTTTTAAAAATGAACTATTTCACGACCTATATGAAATACATGCACATACTGAAAACAATCTCTTTTTTTCTCAATATAAAAATATTAAATGGTATAAAATAAATAAATTGAAATATTACAATACTTATTTTGAATTAAGGTGAGGAAGAAAAGACAACAATGTTTATAATTTATACAAAACATATATATAAAGAAATATAATGTTTTCTAAGTACTCACGATTATTTGTATGAAGTTCTAAAATACTTATTGGTAGTTACTGATGAAAATGTTTACTACTTTACTAACACATGAAAATTAAATGTACAAACTATAATAAAATGAACTAGATAGAATCGTTTTGTTTGACGTTATAATTTATATTTTCCATTCCGAATCTTCTCTGTTCAAACTTCAAAGCTTTGATTTGATATTAATTGATTGCATTGCACTAAGTATGAAATAGAAGAACTATAAGATTTAGATCATGGGTGGCCAACATTTTCAGCAGCCGGGCCAGATTTTAGAAAAGAGATTTCCTACCGGGCCGTACAACAAAATTTCTTTTATTATTCAAAGCAAATAAGAAATATAGTGTTTTTTAAGAAGATATAACAACAATGAGAATTAAACATATTTATTAGATTAGAGTTAGACAATTCAAACAAAAATAATAAAAAATAAACAAAATATAATAAATTTAGTGAGACGTGTGATTTTGTTTGTCAGAACTCAGTGCATCAATGTTGATAACGATTGATGTTGTTGCTACACGCAAACAGTTTTCCAAATGCTCATCAGTAATTCGTGTTCTCATTTGAGATTTAATATGCTTCATTCGACTAAAAAGCTGTTCACACGTGTAAGTGTTTCCAAATAGCGAAATCATCGATAGAGCATGTGTGTGAAATGCAGGGTATTTTTCCTTGTCCAAATATGTTTTGTAAAACTCTTCCAAACCAACCTGATTGAATTTCTCCTTTAACTGTGCATCACAACACATTTCACAATGTTCCATTTGTAAAATTCCTGGTAATAAATTCACGTCTACGGAGAATGGCGAGGCAAATGCAGCAAAAAGCACACGATGCTTTTTAAAATCTTGAAATCGGTTTTCAAATTCCAGGTTCAAGTCAGATATCAACGAAGTTTCATTTGGAATGCGGAAATAAGATCATACATGTTATTAATTAGTTGATCTTTCCCTTGTAGACGAGTATTAACAACATTTAGGTGGTTAACTATATCGACCAGAAATGCAAAGTCGCTAACCCACTCCTTGTCTTCAAATTCTGGGATACTTTTTGACTTGCTTGCGAAGAATGATTGTATTTCTTGCTTCAAATCAAACACTCTTTTTAACATTTTGGCATGGGTCAGCCATCTTACTTCTGTATAAAATGTAACGTCATTATACTCTGAATTCAAAGACTTAAGAAACTCTTGGAACTGACGGTGATTCAACCCCTTTCACTTAATAAAGTTCACTGTTTTGATTACCACCTTTATGACATGATCCACTTTAAGGGACTTGGAACATAAATTCTCCTGATGAATTATGCAATGAAAATTTAGCATCAAAGTATTACCAACATTCCAGGCCTCGTTTTCAATCAATTTTACTAAACCTTCGTGCTTCCCAACCATTGCTGGAGCACCATCTGTTGTTAGGCCCGAAAGGTTGTTGAGTTGTAACGAAAAGCGATTCAATGTGGATGTAACAGCTCCTAACAAATCTCGTGAGCAAGTGGTATCTTTAAGTGGATACAGTGCCGCTAATTCTTCTATTTTGTTAAAATGGACATCAACGCCCCTGATAAAAATTGCCACTTGGGCCGTATCTGTTAGGTCTGTGCTTTCATCTAATGCCAGACCATAAAATATGAACTTGGATGCTCGATTTTTTAAATTATCTTCAATATGTTTACCAATGTCGCCACACGCCTAGTAATAATTTGACGGGACCGGCTTATTTTTGAGAAATCCGTTTTCTTTTCTGGGCACAGAATTTCAACGACACTCTCCAAACATTCCTTAACTATTTCACCATCTGAATATGGCTTCGATTTTTTTGCTAGTATCATGGCTAGCTTTTACATAGCATGTTGACTCTTGAGCCGCTCTAGTAAACATCTGACGTTGTGCAGAAAGTTTTCTTTTTAATTCATTTACTTGGTCTTGTCGAAATTGCCCTTCGTACTTATCAAACTTATTTGCATGCTTAGCCTCGTAATGCCGTTTAATGTTATACTCTTTCAAGACAGAAACAGAATTATAGCATATCAAGCATATTGGCTTTGTTTTAAATTCCACGAAGAAATAGTTTATAGTCCATCTGTCTTGAAAACATCTCAGTTCTTCTGTGACTCTTCTCTTATTTGGTCCAACGTCTTTACTACTTGACGCCATTGTGGGACTTGGTATAGTATTAGACAGGATACTCGGTTATGCCAACTTGTATTCTTATCAATGTGTATTTAAAAGTCGATCGAAAATCTCACGATACACATGGCGATAACAACACAATGGAAGCAACCACACGTTCTACGGCCTTGCGAGCTTGCCATAGACTGGTGGTCGCATCCCTGCATTTACGCTCTCGACTATCCACGCAAGATCGACGTGCGCGCTTTTAAAATTAGCTTAACGTTGTAATTGTTTATTAACACGAATATACCATAGAAGAAATTGTCATGATAGTTGAATCAATGTACTGAGATACTTCCATATATGGGATATGATACGAACTACGCACGATGGAATATTCTTTTGGTGGTTTTATGTACACTAAAAGAAAAAAATGTGTGCATATGCTCCGCGGGCCACAAGTAGACACTCAGCGGGCCGCGGGTTGGCCACCCTAGATTTAGATGTTTATTTTTGCATTATTGCAAAAATTTGCCATGGCATGACATATTTAACAACATATTTAATCTTGCGAATATATTAATTATATTATTCCAAATGAAATCTGATACCAACATATAAATTGTGACTCAGCTCGGCAATGCTGCTGTTGCAATATCGCATCGAGTTTCCTATTTCGTTCCGTTCACCAACACACTTTATCACTAAATAAATGTTAGTACTGTATATGTAATGTATACTATACTGCATCGTTTACGAGCCGTTGTGATTCACGAACGGTTTAGTAGACGACGGGTTCAGGACCTAGTACAAGTACATGAATACGTACACCGTGCACCATGTAGTTCATAGTTCACGAACTAGGTCATAGTGACCTATAGGTCGTTGTAAAACATCGTCACAGTACGCCCGTCATTTGATTGAACCGTTCAAAGTGAACGGTTCGCGAGTGAACTACACATCGCTACTGCATTAGACATACACATTAAGTATATCCATGATTCAGAAGGGAATTTCCTTCAAGAAAATATCCCCGACCGCAGTGGTATTCGAACCCACAACCTCCGTGGTGCCAGTCTAACGACTATACCACGGCACCCCCGTATTTTAAAATTGTTTTAATAGATTGTTTTAATAGATTGTTTTAATTAAAAATTTGTTTTAATAGATTGTTGCGATACTTTTTTCAGTGTTATTTCGATATTTTTCTATTGACATCTCGCCAGTTAAGTTCATAAAATAACATCTCTTGTTGAAGGTGAAATACACAGCGTACCGGGACCGTCCGTTAGAGGAGCGACAGGTCCGGTTTCAGAATGCTTGTCGGGAGGGCCATACTGAGATCGCGTTCGCCGCCACTGGCACTAACCTACAGTTGGTGTTTACGCCGCCGGCAAGCAGCTACCGAACCGCCGAGCCTGAATGTGATTTCGATAAAGAGACGGGCAAAGTGAGTGACATTTTAATTCATTACATTCTTTGCGCGTATACAGATTGTTACAATCGAATTAAACGATACTTGGACGGCTATTACATTTGTTTGTCGGAGCCGCGCATTTAAGATGCGTTTCACATTACGTTTTACATTACGCTACGTGGTGCCGCGGTAATGTCGTTAGCCGGCACCGCGGAGGTTGTGGGTTCGAATCCCCACAATTTTCGAGGAACAAAACACATTTATTACGGGTGTTGCGTATCGTCTATATTAAAGTATAATTATAATAAGGTCAATTTACAATATTCTTCTAAATTGACCTTATAATAAGGTCAATTTTCAACATTCTTATAAATTGACCTTATAATAAAGACAATTTTCAATATTCTTGTAAATTGACCTTATTATAAGGTCAATTTACAATATTCTTGTAAATTGACCTTACTATTGGTTGGTAGAACAGTTAAACAGTTAAAAACAGTTCTGTTGGTAAAACAGCTAAAAGCTAAACCATTAATAGAAACAGAAAAAAAAATTACCAGAGTTGCCGGACAAGAAAATAATCTTGCATTGAAGAAAAGTGCAGTTTCAAAATATCAGACGAGATCATTTATACTATACTATTGTGGACGTAGAATTTCTGTTTATGCAGTGAATTAATATAGTGAGTTATCTGAGATGATTCAATTATGAAATAAGTTTGTTGCATTGATTAATGAAACTGCTATGAAATTCGTTTAATTACGAATTTTTAATCGTGTGTTCAGAAGCTACCCAACGTTTTAACAAGTGAGAAAGATGCATCATGTTTTGGCTACTCGTAGAATTACTAAATCGATGTGTGTTTAATTTCAATTATTCAAAGTAACTTGTATTCGATGTAACATTTTACGCAATTTGTAAAATGCGAGAGAGCCGATTTGAATTGATAATTGTCTAAATTAAAATGTTGTCAGTTTTGTTAAAAAAAGGCGACACGTTCAATTTGGAAGCAATTTGAAACATTGACGAAATAATCAAATTATGAATTATCATTATTTTAATAATTGATTATATTAAAGCTCTTCACATCATGTCGATCAAGATTAATATTAATCTCTTTAATTTTCGTCAAAATTATGTCCTGCCAAAAAATCGTTGCCCTTTCGTGTTTTTGGTTAGCCATATTTGGCGAACTTTCAATCAAAGACAATATTTATTTGATTCTTCTAGTCGCAAGTTAAGTAATATGTAAGAATTAATCCAAAATAACATTTTAAATTATCAGAAACGTAAAAATATTAAAGGCACATGCCAATTGTGACAGATGAGTCGGAAATGCTAAAAATAAACAATAACAGACACATGTATAAGAAATAACTCAAGTGCGAAAAATGAGAAAAATGTCGTGGAAACGACAAAGTTTATTTATTTCGTTTTCGAAATACTACTAAATGAAATCTGCACATTCTGTAAGGCTTCAGTTATATTTCCTAATTTTAAACTTCGGTATATTTTACGTCACCAAAACGAACAGTCAAAAATACTATCAACAAAAAATTCAAAGAAATAAAATTTCCGATCGTAAAAATTTGATTTTACTAATAATACAATTTTTTATATTAACGATATAATATAATATAAAAAAATAAAAAATATATAAAATATAAAAACAGGAGCGATTATACAGGTTAGTTTGTAAAATATATGAGAAGGGAGAAGTACCACAGGATTTTCAGCGTAGTAGAATAGTAACAATGCCGAAGAAAATAGGAGCTAATTTGTGTGAGAACTATAGGACCATTAGCCTACTATCACATGCATCGAAGATATTGTTAAAGATTATTTATAGGAGATTAGAAAATAAAGTAGAGGAAAGGCTAGGAGAAGATCAGTTTGGTTTTAGGAAAAACAGAGGGACGAGGGAGGCGATTCTAGCACTAAGAACGGTAGTAGAAAAAAGAAATAGGGTAGGAAAGGTAACTTGCATAGCTTTTGTAGACTTAGAAAAGGCATTTGACAATGTAGATTGGGACATAATGTTTAGAATTTTAAAAGAAACGGGTATAGATTATAAGGATAGGAGAATAATTTTTAATTTATATAAACACCAAACTGCCTTAGTTAGAATTGAGGGGGAAGAAGAGGTAGCAAAAATAGGGAAGGGAGTTCGGCAGGGATGTACACTCTCACCGTTATTATTTAATCTATATATAGAAGATGCAATAAACAAAGTAAAAGAAGAGTATAGTGTAGGTGTGAATGTACAGGGAGAGAAAATATATATGCTGAGATTCGCCGACGATATAGCTATATTGGAAGAAAGCGAAAAGAAATTAGAAAGGGTATTGAATGGTATGCAGGCAGTATTGACTAGGGATTTTAACATGAAAATAAATATAGGTAAAACTAAAGTGATGAGGTGTGACAAAAAGGAATGCAGTAGAAAAATGAGGATCACAATAGGAGATAATAGAATCGAAGAAGTGTCAGATTTTTGTTATTTAGGCAGTAGAATCACAAAAGAGAATCGAAGCAAGGTAGATATAAAGTGTAGGATAGCACAGGGTAGGAAGGCATTCGTAGAAAAAGAACAGATTTTAAGATCAAATATTGACTTGGGTATTAGAAAAAGATTACTGAAGGTATATGTTTGGAGTGTAGCACTGTACGGGTGTGAGGCGTGGACTATAGGAAAGGAAGAGAAGCGTAGATTAGAAGCACTTGAAATGTGGTGTTATAGGAGGATGATGAGGATTGGTTGGGAAGATAAAGTAACAAATGAAGCTGTACTAGAGTTAGTAGGGGAGAAGAGAAGTATTTGGAGAGTGTTACAACGTAGGAGAGACAGATTAGTAGGGCATATTCTTAGGCATGGGGGGATTATGCAATTGATCATAGAAGGTAGAGTGGAGGGAAAGAGAGGGGTAGGTAGGCCTAGATTGGAGTATGTGAGTCAGATAGTTGAAGACGTTGAGATGAATAGCTATAGGGAGATGAAGGGATTAGCTCAGGATAGATCGGCATGGCGTGCTGTTTCCAACCAATCTTTAGGATTGCGGACTCTTTAACTTAACGATATAAAAATAATGCAATATTTTACTATTGTAAATGTTGTAGACCTGTAAGGACCTTTCTCTAAATTATTAATACTATTCGAAAGCATTTAAAAGTTTGTTGGGTTTAGAATATTAAAGTTAAACTGAAAAATCGGAACTAAATATTAACTTGGCGTTTGCGAATTAACATATTTTTTCTTCAAAGCAACATAAATTAAAACTGACGTTTTTAAACTGTCAAACGCTGTTGAAGATGATATATTTTTAAGTTGATTGTTTTTATTTTAAATTACGTTGTTTCATTTATATTTTCCAAAGAAAATGTCAATCGTTTTTAAAAATAAAGTAAGTCCATTTTTCTCACTATCTAATAATTCTTATACTATTTGAAGAAATGAAATAAAATGTGTTTATTTTTTAATATAAAATTCGATAAATTTTATTATGCAAATACATTATTAGAAAACAATTTGTTAATGGTGAATTAAAGATTTTTTTTTGAAAATCTGATAACAGAATTTAAAAATTACCAAAAAAAATTTTTTTTATGCCGAGCAAAGAGATTTAATTAGTTTATTAGTAATAAATAGTTTGTTTCAATATACTTTAAGTAAATAAATAAATAAATAAAATTGTGCAATTTATTTTACAGCACGGAATAATTATTTCAAAAAAACATTTACTTTTATTAAATAATTTTTGAATATAAATGAGAATATGTGATTTGAGCAAAATAACGTTTTCTCATTTTGTATATCTGTACCACGGAACAAAAAGGGCCAATGTCCAAAATATGGTGCATGAAAATTCAAAAAATATATTTTGCACTGTTAATTCACCAAATAACACGAATAATTAAAACAAAAAACTTTGAAGAACAATTTTATGAAACCCATTACGAAAATGTTTAAAAATTTAATAACACCCTTTTCCATTTTCCCGCAAATTATAATATTCGACATTTTTGTACCAATGTACAGATATATTACTGATAAATTGTTACATGTTTTGTGCGTTTTTTTTTTAATTATCGGCAATTAGTTTGTACTGAAATAATATTAATTTAAGAAAAGTTTGGTTTTGCCACAATACATCTTATGTCCGTTCAGGTCCGTACCCGTAATTATTATTCACGTACCAGAACAATGCGATTGTAAACGTTTCGCTAATCAATTATAAATTATTAAATTATAAATATAGGGAATATTGAATACGAATTTGATGAATAGTTCAAATTGAACGATTCCTAGATGAATTACCCAAGCATACTCCACATGTAATCAACCTCGTTTCGTATACAAGCACAAGCATCTCCTCTTCATCCGTAGGATGTAACAGAACATTGAATAGAACCCGTCAGGACGCCGTTGTCTCACCATCAGCCAATCCCGACGCGGCGTCGGTTTATTGATCGACGCGCCGCCATGCCAGTTTTGCGGTTAAGCAGCGCCATCTCTCTCTCGACACAATATCTCACTATACACAACATCTAAGCGGGAATAAAAGGGAATTCACAATGTCCCGTGCGTCTGCACGACTAGGGGACTCAAATAATCAAGCCCTCTTTCTTTTGTACTATCAAGCCCCCGTTTGAATTATCTATCAGCGTATGTATACTTGTATGCATAACCTTCGTTATAGATTGCTGATGTGAAACTCGCCCCCTCTTGAAATTACACTTATATGGGGCTTAGTTGGAGGGTGGCGTATATTCAATTGAAGTTATTGTGCTATTTCTTCGTTGTATCGTATTTCAATGTTTAATGGATAGATATGTAGGATGTAGATGATATTTTAGGATTTTCAGGCTCAGAAATTATTTTCAGAATTATTTAAATATCCATAAAATTCAAACTTACGAAAGAAATACATCCTTGCATAAATTATCTAGGTTAGACTTTTACTAGTTTTCTAGGTTTGACAATTCTAGGTTTGACTTATCTAGGTTTGACAATTATCTAGCTTATTATTGACACGTATCAATAATAAGCTAGAATACAAAATGTATTGAAAAATCAACTTTTCTCTTGTTAATGTACCAATTGACTCCAATGACGAGAGAAAAACATATGTCAACATACAATTCAATTTCATCAGTTTTTTTTTGTTCATCAAATTTTATCAATTTCATCAATTTCAATGATCCCCATGAATAAGAAATGCTTGGACTACGAACTGTCGTATATCAAAGCCGTAGCTAAAAAGAATGAAATAAATATCGTTGTAATAGACAACTTTATAAATAAAAAATAACGCCAAATTACTTATTCCCATTCACTTTTCATGGTAATTTGATCCATTTACCTTATTTTATTAAAAATAATAAAGTTGCCTTTTTCTAGTTCTTAATTTTTTTTTGTAGTTCCCAGATCTAATTTCCTAGTCAACAAATTGCCAGTGCAAGTAAATAGGAAAAATAAAACGACAATAAGAACGAATACAATTTTTGCTCAGTGTTAACTGTTTTTATTATATGATTGCAAATCAATTGCAATAAATTGTATCGAATATCACCCAAATGCCGTAACTCAAAGCATTAAATCGCTAGATGCGCATTTCGAAGGCTATGCCCACCATCTTCAGTAGCACAAGATAAAAACTAAATAAAATACCTCTGTCACGAATCGTGATTGATATACTATTAAATAAATAAGTCAACGTGACAGAAGTATTTAAAAAGTGGCGTATAATATGACCTATAAATCTTTTAAAACAATTACATATAATAAAACGTGAATGATTCGGTCGCGTCTAACAATCCGATCATGGACGGGTAAAGGGTGTTCGTGCGCGCCCTGTGAACAGAGTTGAGTAATGCATGGGCCAGAATTAGTTAGAATATTTCAAATGGGAGCGAATGGTAGCGGCATTGGCTCGCTGGGTCGTGTGGCTTCGGAGAAGTATGTAAAAAATGGCACATAATGACTATAAATATATAAATATTATGACCTATAAATCTGTTATAATACTATACAAAATAATAATTACCGAAAATATTGATTTGTGAAATCAAAATATCAAAAAAATATATATTAAATTTATTTTTTAAATTGTTCTTATTAAATAAATTAAATAGACAAGATGAAATTGGGTCCGAATCTAAATTCATTAAATTTGATTTAGATTTATGCATGTATATACTTTCATAAGCATTTAACTCGAAATAATTCAAAACACTTTTAAGTAATTTAAGTGAACTAATTTGAATAGGATGACCTGAGTTAGTCAAAAATATGCTCGGCAACAGCACTTTTATCGTTTCTATTTAATCTGAAATGAGCTAAATGCTCTTTAAATCTAGTTTAAATTGTTCTACGTATTTGTCTTCTATATATACTTTAAGACAACTAAACCGAGATATTTCATAAATACCAGATTTTTTCATGAAATCATTCAAATTTTTGGGATTTCCTAGAAAATTTAGCAAGACTATTATATGTTATTTTAAAATTATATTTATTTAAAAACCACGTGCAATTATAGGATCAAATAGTAATTTAACAAATTTTGGAGTTGAATTATTACTTTGTTCTAAACTACAAATATTTCTGATATCTCTTGTTCTTTTAAAATATTTAAATAAATATTATTATTTAAAATTTTTATCATTAACATTATTTGTTACTGTTATCGATTGTTATCGCTGTTATTTCAAATATTCTTAAAATTTCTTATAAATGCTGCTTCTGTTATAATCGATTACCATATTAATTCATCTTTGTTAAGGGCGAAGAGTACGTCTATTAATTCAAACGTCATTACAGGCCTAATATTCAATCAGATCATAATTAATTTTGAAAAGTATCAACGTAAATATATTTCTACATAGTCGATGGATCTACATGCATAATTTTGTTGCTTTATTTTTCTTAGTTCGTTAGAAAATTGAAATCGAAATTAACATTGGCAGTTAATTTAATGTTCGCCCTTAAGTACTAATAATACTCTTTATCTTTGCTGTCGTCTTTATTTGTCGTTATAATTTCTTATAAAAATTATTATTTATTTTGTTATTAGTATTATTAATTCTCACTATTATTACCATTGTCGTAATTTCGTATTATTATTTATTGTTGTTATAATTAATTAAAATAATCATTTCCTTTTCTTAAAAAAAAATGTTGCTTAAGTATATGAGCAGCCGCTTTTTGTTGTTGTTGTAAAGAAGTAAGTTGACCTTCGCCATTTGGCTTGGCATGCATTTTATATCAGTATTGTTTTCTTCCTTTTTATTTTGTTAAATTTATATTAAATTTTTATGCGACGATCAATAATCAATAAGTCATTATTTAATTTATTTATTCATATGTCGTGTCAGATTTTTCTACAGAATTAGAATTATTATAAGACGTAAATTATTTAATTCACAAATTAAAAAAATACTTTCCTTATTATTAAATTTTTAATAATTTTTATTTTAATCATTTTAATAATAAAAACAAAACCTGTGAGAATTTATTATTCTCTGATTTAAAAAAATTTCTTCTGATCATCATTAAAAAAAAAATTATTATAAAAAATATATACTGCTTTTTAATGGCATAAAATTTTTAATTGCTCTTCAGATATATTTTATTACATTTTTTTTGCGTGAATTATTAAATAGTCTTTCGTCGTTTTCCTCTTCTTACTATATAAATACTTATATTTATGTTTTCTATTTAATCTGAAATGAGTTAAATTGATAAATAATAATTTGATTCAAAAATATGCTCGGCTACAGCACTTTCATCCTTTCTATTTAATCTGAAATGAGCTAAATGCTTCTTAAATCTAGTTTCAATTGGTCTACGTATTTGTCCTATACATAGTTTAACAAGATATTTCATAAATACCAGTTTTTTTATTGAAATCAATCAAATCTTTTGGATTTCCTAGAAAATTAGCAAGACTATTAGATGTTTGTTACATACATTTAATATATTATTAGTTATTGGAAAAAATGATTTTAACAACACGCCATCTGTCGATCTCTGCAAGCCAACGTCAAAAATATCGGACAGGTCATTTAAAATAACATTAAAAAGAACCGTCATAATAGGAGCAGAATTATTTGATCGATATCGCTATTTATTGTTTCATTTTACTACTAAAATGAAAGTAAAGAGCTTTTAATTTTATTTTGATTAATTGGATTTTAATTTCAAATTTACGCGTCTACAAAAATCCCCGGTATATTATGAAGCTTTGTTGCGATCCTATTTGCTGCAAGAAAGAAATACGAGAAATTCAATTTTCTAATTATAATAAGACCCGTCGAATATATACAAATATCTAAGGTACAAAATAAGACGAAACACAATTAGACCCTAATATAATTTTATGAGCTTGTATAGAGCTGTTGAACATTCGAATAATTTTACAACAGTAATATATATTTTACAAGGAAATTGAAATTCCCGAACTTTAATAATAGCTTAGTAGATCATAAATACAATGGTCAAAGGGACCGAACCGTGTTGCCTTTTGTATATTCGTTGATAGTTCCAATAAAAGTCAGGTATATCGCTTAGGGCTGGTAAAGTACAAGAAGATTATCTTCGTTTCGCTTGAAAACATTTACTTGTACAGGGTATGTGTTAGAATTCAATTCTGTCGAACTATAAGAGAATTAATTGTCAATATGATAATTCGTATTTTATTCTATGAAATTTATTTTCTTATTTTAACGTACTCCTATTGAAATAGCCGTTAATAGTCGTTTAATGAGATTCGTTTAATTTAGAAGTTTCAACTAATGAAATGTCATTTTTGCCTCACTTATCCTTAAGTGATAAAAAGGTACCTGTCCTTTTAAATAGGTGAGTGAGCAAAATACGTTTTACTCTTTGAACTACTATCTATAATATTATAGCTATTATCTTAATATAAGCGTATTAAAAAATGATTTAAAATGAGTTCTAACTGAATTGACTTTTTGTGTAATTTGTAAAATACAAGCGATTCGCTTTAACCATCATTAGTTCAGTTTGAAAGCTATATTAGAGAATGTGTTGGTCGAAAAAGCAGGAGAATGACCCAAAGTTCTATTTGTAAACAATTTTAAACGTTTATGACAGAACGAAATTACAAGTTATTAGATTCGACATCAGATGCGGAATTTGGTAATAATTAATTATTTTAATCTTAATTTAAAAGCATTGTTGGGCTGTGCATAAGATTTATCTATTCACTGATTATGTATAAAACAAAAACTTTGCACACTTGTTACTTAAACTAAAATGTTTTCTACAAATTGTTATTTATCACACTTTGTATTAGTAAAAAAAGATGCTATATAGAGTTTATAATCACAATTAATAGAAATAGTACAGATAATCACCCAAATACCGTAACTTAAAGCATTAAGTTAAGTATTAGGAGCATTTAGCTCATTTCAGATAAAATAGAAAAGATAAAAGTGCTGTCGCCGAGCATATTATTGACTAACTCAGGTCACCCTATTCAAATTACTTGACTTAAATTACTTAAAAGTGTTTTGAATTATTCCGAGTTACATGCTCATTTAACTTTCTGCATTCGTAGAAAAAGAACAGATTTTAAGATCAAATATTGACTTGGGTATTAGAAAAAGATTACTGAAGGTATATGTTTGGAGTGTAGCACTGTACGGGTGTGAGGCGTGGACTATAGGAAAGGAAGAGAAGCGTAGATTAGAAGCACTTGAAATGTGGTGTTATAGGAGGATGATGAGGATTGGTTGGGAAGATAAAGTAACAAATGAAGCTGTACTAGAGTTAGTAGGGGAGAAGAGAAGTATTTGGAGAGTGTTACAGCGTAGGAGAGACAGATTAGTAGGGCATATTCTTAGGCATGGGGGGATTATGCAATTGATCATAGAAGGTAGAGTGGAGGGAAAGAGAGGGGTAGGTAGGCCTAGATTAGAGTATGTGAGTCAGATAGTTGAAGACGTTGAGATGAATAGCTATAGGGAGATGAAGGGATTAGCTCAGGATAGATCGGCATGGCGTGCTGTTTCCAACCAATCTTTAGGATTGCGGACTCTTTAACTTAACATGCTCATGAATAAATACATGCATAAATCTAAATCAAATTTAATAAATTTAGATTCAGGCTCATTTAGACACAATTTTCGTTAATTGTTAATTTGTATTGTTTTAAAAGATCTTATTATATGCCATTTTTGAAGTACTTCTGTCATGTTGACTTATTTATTTAATAGTTTATCAATCACGATTCGTGGCAGAGGTATTTTATTTAGTTTTATCTTGTGCTACTGAAGATGGGGGTATGGCCCTTGAAATGTACATCTAGCTACTTAATGCTTGTTACGGTATTTGGGTGATATTCTATATTAATAGTTAATATATATTTCGTTTTTTACTGTACATAAATATTGTTTAACTTTTGTAATAAATTTCTTTGTAGTTTGTGAGTTTTTTTTATAGATGAAGGCAAGCTGTTGAATTGCTTCAATGCTGCACATTTTACGTGTCTTCTTTTTGTGTTTATCCCCTTATAGCAGGCATGAGCAACCTTATTTTGTAGAGGGTCGAATAGAAAAATTTAATGTGGACCACGGGCCAAAACATTTGCCAGCATATCATATTTCCTCTTCTTCTCCACTTCTACTGCATGTTAATTATTTTGGGATGTAATTTCCACTTCCACAATGGTAATCTCGTTATCTCGAGTCTTCTCCTCTTGTATTGTCTTGCATGGCTTGAAGGGCGAGCAAATCTACTGTTATTTTCAAATTTTGTTCGACTGCGCGAATAAAAATTGCTAGTTGCGCTGTATTACTAATATCGGTGCTTTCGTCTAATGCTATGGAAAATGCAACACACTTTTCCATCACTTCTCCAAGAGCGACTTTTATGTTTTCGGCCATTGCATCTATTCGTCTTGTGACTGTTCTTCTGGATAAACTAACTTCTGCGAACTTTTTCCTTTTTTCTGGACAGAAGATATTTGCCAATTCTATTAAGCACTCTTTCATAAATTCTCCTTCTGAGAACGGCTTCGAATAATCCGCCACTTTCTTACTAACAACATAACTTGCTCGAACGATATCTTCAGCTTCTTCACTGCGTTTTACAAAGATATTTTGTTGACCGGCTAAATTCTTTCTTAGCTTCTCGATTCTGTGACTTCTTAGTTGCCCTGCTAAACTTTCGTATTTTTGCAAATGTTTGGTGGTATAATGTCTTTTTAAATTGTACTCTTTTAAAACCGCGACGGCTTCATTACATACCAGACAAATTGGCTTGTCCATATAAATAATAAACAAATATTCTTGAGTCCACTTCTCCTGGAAGCTACGACGTTCTTGATCAACATTTCTGTATTTACTACTTGAAGGTCCCGACACATTTTAGGAATAATTTTTTTCAGAGCTCCAAAACAATCATAGCACTATTAACCCAACTTTTGCACTTCCAAACTGATCTTATGGCAGACTGGCGGCAACCACGGCTGCTTCTCCTTATATAGCGGATGGCCTAAGCATCTCGAATACTCCTGAATTTACTAGCGCCTTCTCGTCGATCGCTATCGTACGGGAAATATTCGACATGTTAGGATTCTACCTTCACAAATTTTGCGGGCCGTGTTAATATGCAACGGAAAAATTCAATGGCGGGCCGGATAAATCGTACTCGAGGGCCGTGGGTTGCCCATGCCTGCCTTATAGTGTAGATTTTCTTATGGTCTGGTGTTGATTTGATACATAACACAATTTTCTAGTATTTTCATATTATGTATTATTAAATCGTTCTTTATTTTTTATATTAGTTTCGTGTTTTCTACAAAGATTATTTTATTTAGGTCCAATAATTTAATTCTTTTATATATTTCACTGGTATTTTGTCAACGTTGGATATCTAAATAGTATCTTTATCACTTTTTACATTTTTAAAACTTTAAATAGGCTAAAAAAAGTATTCAACAAGAATAGTAGGTACGAATGGTACCAATATTGCGTACCACCAGAAAAATGGCCCTGGTTATAGACACATATACGACATCGTTAAAATACGAGAAAGAAAAGTTTCCACGCATTTCATCTAATATTCTTAATGAAACTACAAAATTTATTCGGGGTAAGCTGTATATGTAACACCATTTATGACATCTAGTTGCTAGAACGGATGCAGCCCGTTTGTGACTTCGACTTTGTGTGTGTGTGTGTGTGTGTGTGAGTGTGTGTGTGTGTCGGTGTGAAACAGGAACAGTTGTTAGATATCGATGATAAATATACTAGAACAAAAGTAAACTAAAATGCATGCCAGAAAACGATAAGTATACGCAATAGGATAGCAAGGCATGTAACATAATAACAACGGCAACAAATGGTCAAATGGCCACATCCGGTTCCTCAACTATTTCATGCGGTTGGCTGTAATCGTACTTTATACATAGAATCGCAACACGAACACTGTTCACATATGTGCAGAGTTTTCTGAGGACATATCGTACTGTCAATGTAAAACTAACACAACTCAAAATGGGTTTAATAGTATAGAATATCACCCAAATACCGTAACTCAAAGCATTAAGTAGCTAGATGCGCATTTCAAGGGCTATGCCTCCATCTTCAGTAGCACAAGATAAAAACTAAATAAAATACCTCTGTCACGAATCGTGATTGATATACTATTAAATTAATAAGTCAAAATGACAGATGTATTTCAAAAATGGCATATAATATGACCTATAAATCTTTTAAAACAATTACATATAATAAAACGTGAATGGTTCGGTCGTGTCTAACAATCCGATCATGGACGGATAAAGGGGGTTCGTGCGCGCCCTGTGAACAGAGTTGAGTAATGCATGGGCCCGAATTAGTTGGAATATTTCAAATGGGAGCGAATGGTAGCGGCATTGACTCGCTGGGTCGTGTGGCCTCGGAGAAGTATTTCAAAAATGGCATATAATATGACCTATAAATCCTTTAAAACTATATAAATTAATAATTAACGAAACGGACAAGTAACAACAATAACCATTGGTCTGTCAAATCTAAAATAACAAAAAATAATTTTTTAAATAGTTCTTATTAAATAAATTAAATAGACAAGATGAAATTGGGCCTGCATCTAAATTCATTAAATTTGATCTAGATTTATGCATGTATATACTTTTATAAGCATTTAACTCGGAATAATTCAAAACACTTTTAAGTAATTTAAGTGAACTAATTTGAATAGGATGATTTATTTCAAAAATATGCTCGGCTACAGCACTTTAAAAACTGCTACCATTAAAATATATTTAGTGTTTGATTTAACTGCAGTCCTAATTAATACATTATTGTTGTCCTCATTCCGTTATAAGTTCACGGTATTTAAATTAACGAAGACGTGATCCCGTTTAATACTCGTATGAATAATCATTTCATTTACTGCTATGATATTTGGTCGGATCAGAACACCCTGTATATATACAGAATACAGGTATCGTTTGATTCATTTTCCGCTCCATTGATTTTACACAGCGCACGTAATTCAGTCTTAAACGGTTCGTGTATCCAATGAGATTATATACGAGTTTTATGTAAACATACTGTACAATATACTGGCTATAGATAGACAAAAGGATAGACGGACAGGCTTGCCTAATTTCAATTTGTATCGGTCCTCTGTTGCTTACTGCCTTGCCTCGTGAAAGTACATTTCTCTCTGAATGCTCTGCTTATTTATATAGTACTTATTTCGATTAATATTCTATCGAATTCTACTTTTTCTATTACAGGAAACTTTTTTATCTAGGAAAACGTGCTTTGCGCAATGATTTTTACACAAAATTGGATTTGTAAACATAACCTAGTTAATTGTATAAAACATCACCCAAAATCCGTAACACAAAGCATTTATTAGCTAGATGCGCATTTCGGAGGATATGCCCCCCATCTTTAGTAGCACAATAACAGACTAAATAAAGATATCTCTGTTACTCATCAGGATTGCTATACAATTGAACGAGATTTCAATGTAACGGCAGTTTCCCGCCTTCATGCGACATCTATCGTACTTATTATAAACTATGAAAAATAATTACAGATAGCTATGATCAACTGCGCGGGCGCATACACAAAATCCAAGGGCTACCAAACTAAACTAACCAAAAAGAAAGGTTATTTGTTAATTAAATTGAATAGACAAGATGAAATTTGGCCTGAATCTAAATTCATTAAACTAGACTTTAATCTATGAATATAAATACTATCATAAACATTCAATTAGGAATAATTCCTAACACTTTTAAGTAATTTAAGTGAACTACTTTCAATAGGATGACTGGATTCGAAATTGTGCTCGGCTACAGCACTTTCATCTTTTCTATTTAATCTGAAATGAGCTAAACGTTCCTTAAATCAAACTTCTATGAGTCTGCGTGTTTGGCTGCCTATACCTGATATTTTTGTTATATCTACTAAATCTTTGGGATATCCCATTAAAAGTATGAACAGCTATTTTAAAGTTAGATTTGTTCAAAATTTTATCCAAACCGCGAGAAATGATTGGGTCAAAAGAAAATTTGGGTTATGTTTTATACAATTATTTAGCACCGTAGTGACGATTTTACAATAACCTAGTTAAATAAATAACAATACTAGACTTTTCTGATACAGAAAGATATTTTAAAAGATGATATTAGCGTTTTAACCGATGGCACCAACATGATCTACCTTGAAATAAAATCACCATTGATTTTCTATTTATCAAATCGAATATATTGAATTCAAAATTAAAAGCATAAAAATCTTCACACAATAAATTAGTCAAAATTAAATAAATATCCTATTCATATAAAGTGTAAAAATGGGTGTTAATCTTTCGTTGGTTAAAATTATTTGAGTTAAACCTGGGTGCGGTCGCTGAGAGTGCAGGCTAGGAAAGTAGCGATGTATAATTCACTCGCGAACCGTTCACTCTGAACCGTTCAATCAAATGACGGGTGTACTGTGACGATATATTGCAACGACCTATAGGTCACTATGACCTAGTTCGTGAACTATGAACTACATGGTGCACGGTGTACTTGTACTAGGTCCTGAACCCGTCGCGTACTAAACCGTTCATGAATCACAACGACTCGTAAACGATGCAGTATAGTATACATTACATATACAGTACTAACATTTATTTAGTGATCAAGTGTGTTGGTGAACGGAACGAAAAAGGAAACTCGATGCAATATTGCAACAGCAGCATTGCCGAGCTGAGTCACAATTTATATGTTGGTATCAGATTTCATTTGCAATAATATAATTAATATATTCGTAAGATTAAATATGTTCTTAAATATGTCATGCCTTAACAAATTTTTGCAATAATGCAAATATAAACATCTAAATCTTATAGTTCTTCTATTTAATACTGAGTGCAAAGCAATCACTTAATATCAAATCAAAGCTTTGAAGTTTGAACAAAGAAGATTCGGAATAGAAAATATAAATTATAACGCCAAATAAAACGATTCTATCTAGTACATTTTATTATAGTTTGTACATTTAATTTTAAAGTGTTAGTAAACTAGTAAACATCTTTATCAGTAACTACCAATAAGTATTTTAGAACTTCATATAAATAATCGTGAGTACCTAGAGAACATTATATTTCTTTATATATATGTGTTCTATAAATTATAAACATTGTTGTCTTTTCTTCCTCTTTCCTAATTCAAAATAAGTATTGTAATATTTCAATTTATTTATTTTTTACCATTTAATATTTTTATATTGAAAAAAAAAAAAGATTATTTTCAGTATGTGCATGTAATTGATATAGGTCATGAACTAGTTCATTTAAAAAAGATGTAGTAGTTCACGACCTATAGTTCGTGAACGGTTGAACTACGAACTACGTCCTCAAAGTGACCTACAGTTTGCCATCGCTATATGAGAGTGCATGGCTATGCGCGTGCGCAATTAGCGGAGATCATTATGATTAGGTGAGAATTTTTATAATTTTGATTAAAAGACCGAGGTGGCTACGAGAGTGCAGGCTACCACAGTGCATGGCGTTTAGTATGCATGACTATTGGAGTTCTTAGATCGCATTGCGTTTTGTTGCACTGGTACTAGAAGATACGGCATCGCTGTCTTAGCATGCATACTTGTTATATCTGATAACTGAGTGCCTACACGAATCTGTAAAAGTAGTGGCCACATTCAACGTTGCCAATATATTTATGGTGTGGTTTTAAGCTCTGCTCTCTGAGAACCATGCACTTCAATAACCATGCCATACACTTTCATCACTTACATACTGTCATGCAAAGTATTAAAAAAAAGTATGTCTCGGAATTTCCCTATCGAATAACAAAAAGATTTGTATGAATATCCATTGAGATTTTTCAAAGAAATTTTAAAATAATTTTCGCTTAACTAGCGTCTATTTTTTAATTTGACATGTTCTCAGTTTCTTATCTTTACTAAACGATACTAAGGTTTTTGAAGCGTGCCGATATAAATCGTAATGGGTCGATAATATTTTTAAAGTGGTCGATGGTACTCAAAAGGTCAAATGTGGATTAAGTAAAATACTTCGTTCATTGTTGGTGGAATTTCTTTAACTGACTCAATATATTTTTTTAACTATATAAGCAGCGATGCGAAGGAAATCTTCAGCTCCTAAAATATATCATTGTAAAAATGTATTTTTTTTTATAATTCACCTGGTATAACATACCCGATCTGGCGACGCAAGATGAAATTCTAAGGGCTCGATTAAAAGCAGTTCTCAAACGCAAACCATTAAATTTGTACAACTTTTTTATATGCAGAAGATCGATTGAAGGAGCTATAGAAAAGACTCATTTTCTCTTCTTTATTTATAATCTTAATCTATTGACTTCAACTATATCTTAAGTTATTGGACTTTATCATAGATTCTTTGAATAACTCATATTATCATATAGAATTTGAAAAAGCCTTTATTATCAACTTTTTAAATTAAAACATCGTAAAATGTTAATCACAGCATTTTATTTCTAAGGTAATAACTTTAAAATGGACATTGACTTAAAGACAATAAATCTGGTTCAGTTTAAAAATTTCAAGATTCCTTCATTATCAACTTTTTGAACTTTTTTTACGGAGGGTAAATTTATACGAGTTCCATTTTTTTGGCGTAAATATTTTTTAATGTGAAAATTTTTGCCATTCCAAAAAAAAACGCGTATAATTAAAAATATATTTATCCAAAACAAAAGTTATGAACGAAAATAATTTATGGTGATTAATATATGACGTTTTATAAAATTATACAAAAATTATATAAAATTATATTTAATTATATAAAATAAGGAAGGTATAATTTTCTCTTATAAAAAAAATACTTTTTAAAAATTACCACTACGGTGTTAAATAAATATACTTTCATAAGCATTTAGTTAGTTAAAGAGTCCGCAATCCTAAAGATTGGTTGGAAACAGCACGCCATGCCGATCTATCCTGAGCTAATCCCTTCATCTCCCTATAGCTATTCATCTCAACGTCTTCAACTATCTGACTCACATACTC
Organism: Leptodirus hochenwartii; assembly: GCA_947310635.1. Lineage (NCBI taxonomy): Eukaryota > Metazoa > Arthropoda > Insecta > Coleoptera > Leiodidae > Leptodirus > Leptodirus hochenwartii. The sequence goes on from OX371186.1 coordinate 5,967,584, forward strand.
CAATCTAGGCCTACCTACCCCTCTCTTTCCCTCCACTCTACCTTCTATGATCAATTGCATAATCCCCCCATGCCTAAGAATATGCCCTACTAATCTGTCTCTCCTACGCTGTAACACTCTCCAGATACTTCTCTTCTCCCCTACTAACTCTAGTACAGCTTCATTTGTTACTTTATCTTCCCAACCAATCCTCATCATCCTCCTATAACACCACATTTCGAATGCTTGTAATCTACGCTTCTCTTCCTTTCCTATAGTCCACGCCTCACACCAGTACAGTGCTACACTCCAAACATATACCTTCAGTAATCTTTTTCTAATACCCAAGTCAATATTTGATCTTAAAATCTGTTCTTTTTCTACGAATGCCTTCCTACCCTGTGCTATCCTACACTTTATATCTACCTTGCTTCGATTATCTTTTGTGATTCTACTGCCTAAATAACAAAAATCTGACACTTCTTCGATTCTATTATCTCCTATTGTGATCCTCATTTTTCTACTGCATTCCTTTTTGTCACACCTCATCACTTTAGTTTTACCTATATTTATTTTCATGTTAAAATCCCTAGTCAATACTGCCTGCATACCATTCAATACCCTTTCTAAATTCTTTTCGCTTTCTTCCAATATAGCTATATCGTCGGCGAATCTCAGCATATATATTTTCTCTCCCTGTACATTCACACCTACACTATACTCTTCTTTTACTTTGTTTATTGCATCTTCTATATATAGATTAAATAATAACGGTGAGAGTGTACATCCCTGCCGAACTCCCTTCCCTATTTTTGCTACCTCTTCTTCCCCCTCAATTCTAACTAAGGCAGTTTGGTGTTTATATAAATTAAAAATTATTCTCCTATACTTATAATCTATACCCGTTTCTTTTAAAATTCTAAACATTATGTCCCACTCTACATTATCAAATGCCTTTTCTAAATCTACAAAAGCTATGCAAGTTACCTTTCCTACCCTCTTTCTTTTTTCTACTACCGTTCTTAGTGCTAGAATCGCCTCCCTGGTCCCTCTGTTTTTCCTAAAACCAAACTGATCTTCTCCTAGCCTTTCCTCTACTTTATTTTCTAATCTCCTATAAATAATCTTTAACAATATCTTCGATGCATGTGATAGTAGGCTAATGATCCTATAGTTCTCACACAAATTAGCTCCTATTTTCTTCGGCATTGTTACTATTCTACTACGCTGAAAATCCTGTGGTACTTCTCCCTTCTCATATATTTTACAAACTAACCTGTATAATCGCTCCTGCATTTTTTCCCCTGCGTGTTTTATTAATTCGGCTGGTATCATATCAATCCCCGCTGCTTTGTTATTCCGTAAATCATTTAATGCTCTATGAAACTCTGACCTAAGTATGCTAGGACCTAAGTCGTCCTCATCTATCTGTTCCACACTTTCTAGCTCCTCCATGTCCTGCCTACCTTTATATAAATCTTCAAGATACTCCTTCCATCTTCTAGCCTTTTCCTTATTTTCTGTGAGTTCCTTACCCTGCTTATCACATATAATGTTACCCTTTGGTTTTACTTTAGAAAAATGTGACTTAATTTTCCTGTAGCCCAAATCTACTTTACCTCTTCTCATATCCTCCTCAATATCCTCACAGTTTCCTTTTATCCACTCTTCTTTCGCTAGCTTGCATTTCCTATTAATTAAGTTCCTTAGTTCCTTATATTTTTTCTGTCCTGCTTCTGTGTTTCCTATTTTAATTTTCCTTCTTGCTTCTATCATTTCAACTATTTCTTCCGTGATCCATTCCCTCCTACCTGCCCTTTTCTTTGTGCCTAACACTTCATTTGCTGCTGTAGTTAACCCATTTCTGATTTCCATAAGCATTTAACTCGGAATAATTTAAAACACTTTTAAGTAATTTAAGTGAACTAATTTGAATAGGATGACCTGAGTTAGTCAAAAATATGCTCGGCTACAGCACTTTTATTTTTTCTATTTAATATGAAATGAGCTAAATGCTCCTTAAATCTAGTTTCAATTGGTCTACCTGTTTGTCTTCTATATATATTTGAGTTAGAACAAGATATTTTATAAATACCAGATTTTTTATTGAAATCAATCAAATCTTTGGGATTTCCTAGAAAACTAGCAAGACTCTTAGAAGTATTATATGATACTTTAAAATTATATTTATTTAAAATATTATCTAAACCTATTTTATATTCTATAAAAAAAATGCTTGTTTAGCTTTTTATCAGTTACTACTAAAAAGCCGGAAACATCATCTAAAATTCCAAATCAAACGAATTTTTATTGACCATTTCAATCTTCTTAAAAATTAATATTATATATTAATAAAATACGGTTTAAATATTTTGTCGCTCACCACCGAAATAAATTGTAACATCTCTTATATTAATATCATAATTACAATAAAATAACAAAATATCTAAAATCGTGAAATTTAATTTTGATTTTGCAGCGACAACAATTGACAAGCTAACCACATAAACGACGTCCAATATTTAGTCCATTGAATAATGTCTTTCTTAAATTTAAACATGCAAACTTGAATCTTTAAATTTCGTAGTTAAGGGCCTTATTACGCTGCCCTGCAGTGTACACTTCAGCCATAGAGTCTGCAAGCTTTAAAAAAGTTATTACACTGCATTGTGCAAAAGTTCCCAGCATTTTGAATTTGATCAAGTACTTGTCTTTACGTAGAATAATGCCAAAGACCTATGCCAACAGTTTTAAAAGTCTGCAGTGTTTAATTTAACTGCAGAGCAATCTAATGAGGCCCTAAGCAACCGTATGTTGTGATCAAAATGTATAGATATATACTGTAGCAATTATATTGAAATCTTCTCTTGTCCCAGATGAAGAATCGCTTGTGTTGTCGCCAGTTGTTCATCGGCGAGTCAAAGAGCCATCGGAGCACACGCAGATCCATTTATTTTTAAAATGGTCGTAAATTTCGGGACGGTACTTTTGTTTCTGTTGTGTAGTTCTGCCTCTAATGTGCCTTATACAAGCTAAATGATATTGTATACACAAATAACAGTCTAGCAAAGCGTATCTGCATCATTTTAATTACGTGGCAAAGTTTAGTAACTTATTTATTATTGACAATGATGTAGAGATATTGCGATGTTGTCTAGCGATGTGTAGTTCACTCGCGAACCATTCACTCTGAACGGTTCAATCAAGTGACGGGCGTACTGTGACGATGTTTTGCAACGACCTATACGTCACTATGACCTAGTTCGTGAACTATGAACTACATGGTGCACGATGTACTTGTACTAGGTCCTGAACCCGTCGTCTACTAAACCGTTCATGAATCACAACGGCTCGTAAACGATGCAGTATAGTATACATTACATATACAGTACTAACATTTATTTAGTGATAAAGTGTGTTGGTGAACGGAACGAAATAGGAAACTCGATGCAATATTTATATGTTGGTATCAGATTTCATTTGCAATAATATAATTAATATATTCGCAACATTGAATATGTTCTTAAATATGTCATGCCATAGCAAATTTTTGCAATAATGCAAAAATAAACATCTAAATCTTATAGTTCTCCTATTTCATACTGAGTGCAATGCAATCACTTAATATCAAATCAAAGCTTTGACGTTTGAACAGAGAAGATTCGGAATAGAAAATATAAATTATAATGCCAAACAAAACGATTCTATCTAGTTCATTTTATTATAGTTTGTACATTTAATTTTCAAGTGTTAGTAAAGTAGTAAATATTTTCATCAGTAACTACCAATAAGTATTTTGGAACTTCATATAAATAATCGTGAGTAACTAGAGAAGATATTTCTTTATATATATGTTTTGTATAAATTATAAACATTGTTGTCTTTTCTTCCTCATTCCTAATTCAAAATAATTATTGTAATATTTCAATTTATTTATTTTTTACCATTTAATATTTTTATATTGAGAAAAAAAGAGAATATTTTCAGTATGTGCATGTATTTGATATAGTGCGTGAACTAGTTCCTTTTTAAAAGATGTAGTAGTTCACGACACCTATAGTTCGTGAACGGTACATTGTAATGAACTACGAACTATGAACTAGGTCCTCAAAGTGACCTACAGTTTGCCATCGTTAATGTTGTTAGCTAGATTTGCAAGGTTTGGTCTAATGAAATGAAATGAAATGAAATGAACGTGCTAAATATCTAGGACGATGAACTAAACGTAAGAAAACATATGGGTAAGATAAAAAGAAAATAGTGTCGTTAACAGAAGCTATTAGAAGATGTGGAAAGTCCCTCCTGAACATTGAGCGCATCAGCGCATAATTGTATTGCGATATTTTATCTCGGCATTATTTTTACTAAAAGATAAAGCTTGCGCTGCGAATATACCTAACACTCATAACTCAACACGATTTGGCAGCTAGCAAGTACCAGTCAAATGCATATGCCCTATCTGTTGGAAGCGCTAGAGTTAGAGCGACGGTATGCAGTATAGCTATATAGTTATACTGCATATACTTCGCAATATAGCTATATCGTTAATATGTAGTACACATTCCAGCGCCTCCCAGCCACACAGTACAGGTTAAATGCATATGCACTCATCTCACTCTATTGCAAGCAATAGGTGAGAGCGACTGTATGCAGTATGTCTTCTCTATTTCTTCGGCCGCTTGTATTGTATAACGACTCATGTACATAAATTCCAGCGGCTTTGGATGAGTCATAGCAACGTGACGTCACGCTGCTTGTACAGCGAGAATATATATCGTTGTTTATGCTATTCTGGGCTACGATTCTTTAGCGTCCCAACAGAGAAGCCTAGTATACAGTAAAATTGATATAGATATAGTTGCATTGTTCTGTGAGTTACGTATGTACTATTTTGCCACGTGTTTCTCCAAGAATATATTTAATAGAAATAATTTAATAAAAATTAATAGTGTTAGTTCTTTATTGAAAATCGAGATTTGTAGACTTTTTCTTGTGGACAAAGTAAAAATTAAAGAATTAGGTTGGTCATTGCCTGATTTAAATTTATCGCAAACTTGTGCAAGGAGTGCTCAAAACCAGACATTTACAAAAAAAATTATAACACAGATGAAGGACAGATTCTCATATCGTGGTCATCTAGAAGCCGCTGAGTTATTTAACACGACATCGATGCCAACATTTTCTAAAGAGTTTCCTGTGGACCTTTTGGAAACTGTGTGTCATGCATATCCATTTTTGAATAAAACCAGATTAAAAACATAATTAGAAGTCATTTACTCGCGTCCAGATTTTTATCAAATAATTGGAGCGAGAAATTTTCTTTCATTATTGCTACAAAATAATCTCAGTGAAACTTTCCCCGAAACTGTAAAAATACTTAAAATTATTTTAACAACCCCGATGACTACTGCTGAATCAGAGCGTTGTTTTTCAACACTTAAAAGAATTAAGACTTTTTTGCGAAAAGCTATGGGTAATGATTGTTTAAACGCATTGGCGATGATGTGTATTAATAAAAATGTGGTGCAAGATATTTAGAATTTTAACGAAAAAGTTTTGGAAAAGTTTATATCAATGAAAGATAGAAGAGTGGAATTCACTTTCAAGAAATGATTGAATTTAATCATTTTGCATCCATTTTAGGTAAGATTTCTCACTATTATGTTATTATTTAAGAAATGCGCCCCCCTAGATTGAAATGGCACGAATCGCCACTGTCCAATGAATCGTTAGTCGCTAGTTGCTCGTTTTGCAAGTCGGTCTGCCATATCATTCACCCTTGTATTCTGGTGACTGGTTTCTGGTGTCCAGATCAATTTTATCATATTTTGCTCCCCTATTTTGTTTACTCCTCTTATACACACTCTTATGCCAAGATAAGTCCAGAGTGCACCTCAAAGAATTGTAACGCCCTTAGTGCGGCTTGGCCTGATGGCCATCCTGATTGGCCTTCATAGTGTCATCAGACACTATGAAGATTCTCTTACCCAGATAATTCCTTTCTAGAAGTATCTGTGTACATGTATAATATAGTATTTTAAAAAGTGTAACTACGGTGTTAAATAATAGTATAGAATATCACCCAAATACCGTAACGATTCGTGACAGAGGTATTTTATTTAGTTTTTAGTTAAAGATTCCGCAATCCTAAAGATTGGTTGGAAACAGCACGCCATGCCGATCTATCCTGAGCTAATCCCTTCATCTCCCTATAGCTATTCATCTCAACGTCTTCAACTATCTGACTCACATACTCCAATCTAGGCCTACCTACCCCTCTCTTTCCCTCCACTCTACCTTCTATGATCAATTGCATAATCCCCCCATGCCTAAGAATATGCCCTACTAATCTGTCTCTCCTACGCTGTAACACTCTCCAGATACTTCTCTTCTCCCCTACTAACTCTAGTACAGCTTCATTTGTTACTTTATCTTCCGAACCAATCCTCATCATCCTCCTATAACACCACATTTCGAATACTTGTAATCTACGCTTCTCTTCCTTTCCTATAGTCTACGCCTCACACCCGTACAGTGCTACACTCCAAACATATACCTTCAGTAATCTTTTTCTAATACCCAAGTCAATATTTGATCTTAAAATCTGTTCTTTTTCTACGAATGCCTTCCTACCCTGTGCTATCCTACACTTTAATCTACCTTGCTTCGATTATCTTTTGTGATTCTACTGCCTAAATCACAAAAATCTGACACTTCTTCGATTCTATTATCTCCTATTGTGATCCTCATTTTTCTACATTCCTGTTTGTCACACCTCATCACTTTAGTTTTACCTATATTTATTTTCATGTTAAAATCCCTAGTCAATACTGCCTGCATACCATTCAATACCCTTTCTAAATTCTTTTCGCTTTCTTCCAATATAGCTATATCGTCGGCGAATCTTGTTTTTATCTTGTGCTATTGAAGATGGGGACATAGCCTTCGAAATGCGCACCTAGCTACTTAATTCTTTAAGTTACGTTATTTATACTATTACTATACTATTATAATATAGTAACTAGTTCATTTGGCTTTTACATACGCAGAAAGCGTATCCACTTTTACAGAGAAGGTTCCTCCGTGTCTGGAGCCACCTTCTCTAGTGAGATTCGAACCCACGGCCCACAGGCCTGCATCCAGCAAGCCTCAATGGCTAGGCACTCATCAACAGCATGTTCACAAAAATCTCTACAAATGGTCGCTAACATTCACCCTGTATAAAAATTCGATTACTGTTGCATTGGATATTAAACCGACCTCAAACCCATTTGAGCGAATGTCGAATTGTATTTTCTTGTTATAATATTGATTACAAAGTTGTGACCACTAACCACAACAATTTTTATTATAGTCATGCCCACAGCTTCGTTCAATCCAATCGCTTCAGTAAGTATATGCCAATACAATGCAAGAAATAAATCTTATAAAACACAATGCCTTCGTCCATCTCTTAGTGTATAAATGAGACCTAAATAACGGACTTTTTGTATTATATTGGAACGGTATGGCCTCGAATTATTAACATGTCCGTGTATTGGGTCACTTTGATTTAAATGGGTTTATGGATTTTGTATGTCACAAATAAATTTGAAGCACCTTAATTAACGAGGAATTTTTTTTTTTTGGTGTTTTTTATAAACGATTTTAATTTATTGTATTTTTGAAATAACTGTTTCAATTATGCATCGTCAATTTAGGTCAGATCGGGTCATTCGGGTCAAATACAAGTTTTAATACTTTCCGTTGTATTTTATGGTAACATTAAAGTTAACGGTTAAAGAAGCGTTCAGGCGATTGTGCAAAAGAATGGAAATTAAAGGTTGTTTTGTTCCTAAGAATAAGGAAATATATTGTTTCTAAGAAGTCCCCGCTTAACAAACTATAGGCTGCAGGTTCGAACCCAAGCCCAGAAAATAAATCATTTCTGTGCGTGAAATATATAAAAATACCATTGGCCTGTATATTATAAATCAATCTGGCAACAAACTACATTTTAAAAAACTATTCGTTTTCTACTACTTCTTTTTTCAATTACAATTTAATTTTGTCCAATTGAAAAATGCAAGTTTTATCTAATAATATTCGCATGTAACTTTTTAAAACGACACGAAGTATTAAAATTCTGCTCTAAAATTAGTTGTTTTAATCGTATTTTCAAACAAACATATATGAAAATCTTACATCAAAATTACAAGTTATGATTATTAACATTTTCAACCTCATTACTATTGAATATATATTATTTTTATAATATTAATAGTATAGAATATCACCCAAATACCGTAACTTAAAGCATTAAGTAGCTAGATTTAAGCAACATTTATCTCATTTCAGATTAAATAGAAAAGGTAAAAGTGCTGTAGCCGAGCATATTTTTGAATACCATGCAAATTAGTTCACTTAAATGACTTAAAAGTGTTTTGAATTATTCCGATTTAAATGCTTATGAAAGTATATAAATGCATAAATCATCACAAATACATGATTTGACAAACCAATATTTATTATCGTTAATTGTTCGATTCGTTAATTATTAATTTATATTGTTTTAAAACATTTATAGGTCATATTATATGCCATTTTTGAAATACTTCTGTCATGTTGACTTATTTATTACATAGTATATCAATCACGATTCGTGACAGAGGTATTTTTGTTAGTTTTTATCTTGTGCTACTGAAGATGGGGGCATAGCATTCGAAATGCGCATCTAGCTACTAATACTTTAAGTTTGGGTGATATTATATACTACTAATAATATAATTCTACTATAATTATATTTTTGTTATATTTTTGTATACATTATTTACTGTAATCGCATTGTTTTTAATATAATAATAAATTTTGTTTCTTATAGCAAAATATTATACATTATTTTAGAAGAAAAATAGTATGAATAATTCTTAAGATAATAATTTTGCTAAAAAAGGCAACAAGAATCATATTTTTTACGGTAAATAATTGTATCTGCAAATAAATATATTTTTTATACGTTAACTATTAATTATTCAATTTTTTTTAAATATAATTTTCATTTTAAACATTGACATCATACAATGAGTTTTCATTCTTATTGTACTATGCAACCAGACTACCAGATGTAGGTATGAGGTTGCTTTTTTACAAATTTCTATCAAAGGTTTATTTATCAGTATAAGTAGTAATAACAATGTAAGCAAATATTCGTTTTAATATAAATATACTAATTACTATAGTTAATATATATTACGTTTTTTTTTCTGTACATAAACATTCATTAACTTTTGTAATCAGTTTCTTTGTAGTTTGTGAGTTTTTTTTTAAGATGAATGCATTATTATGTTTGATTTCTGCAGGCTAGATGCGCATTTCGTAACTTAAGTCACTTATACCACTCAATAACCGTTTCGAAATGAAGAAGATTCAAACCGTTCAAAAAAAAAATTATACATTATTAAATAAACATGTAGAAAACATTCGTTTTTTAAACCACCCTTAACGAATATGTCGGACAATACTGATCTATTGTAAACAATCTTTTTACGTATAATTTACACACTATATATATTTAGAGCGGTTTATAAACACCATTTTAACATAAATCATTTCAAATTGCAACGAATCGTCTCTGTTGGTCATTGTTCCACCTCTAATGCAAAGTACACGAGATTGGTAATAAATTACTTTTGGATCTTGTAACAAAGACGTTGACAGCCGAATGTTTCTATGTGTGAATGGTCCTTTTTTTTGGACCATTTTTAGGTTACCGGGACCGATAGTCCTACGTCACACATGCTGAATTTTATATAAGTAGCGTGTTAGATGGTTTTTCCTGTGCTAACATTAACAGGACCACCGCGGCCTAACAAAAGAAAATGAAACGTAAACTATCGAAATGACAAATGGACAATACACTTTTTAATGTACCTCAGTGGCGTCGCAAGAAATTTATTGTATATATCGTATTAATATTTAAACGTTACGCTGTATCGAAATTAACATTTTTACTTGACAATTACTTTGTCTGGTTATTTTATGGTAGTATTTGTTTATTTATTTGTTTATTTATTTGTATTTGTGGTAACTACAAATAAATTAATTAAAAAAATAATTAATTGAAATCCACCCAGTTTTTGGAAATATGTTAATTTTATTTTAATTTTCAGACTAGTTGTGATATATTAATAATATAATTATTAAAAAATTGTAAAAGCACATTGTGTGAGGTTATTTTATGGTAGTATTTGTTTATTTATTTGTTTGTTTATTTGTGTTTGTGCTTACAAATAAATAAATTAAAAAATAAATTAATTGAAATCCACCCAGTTTTTGGAAATATGTTAATTTTATTTCAATTTTCAGACTAGTTGTGATATATTAGTTAGTTAAACAGTCCGCAATCCTAAAGATTGGTTGGAAATAGCACGCCATGCCGATCTATCCTGAGCTAATCCCTTCATCTCCCTATAGCTATTCATCTCAACGTCTTCAACTATCTGACTCACATACTCCAATCTAGGCCTACCTACCCCTCTCTTTCCCTCCACTCTACCTTCTATGATCAATTGCATAATCCCCCCATGCCTAAGAATATGCCCTACTAATCTGTCTCTCCTACGCTGTAACACTCTCCAAATACTTCTCTTCTGCCCTACTAACTCTAGTACAGCTTCAATTGTTACTTTATCTTCCCAACCAATCCTCATCATCCTCCTATAACACCACATTTCTAATGCTTGTAATCTACGCTTCTCTTCCTTTCCTATAGTCCACGCCTCACACCCGTACAGTGCTACACTCCAAACATATACCTTCAGTAATCTTTTTCTAATAGCCAAGTCAATATTTGATCTTAAAATCTGTTCTTTTTCTACGAATGCCTTCCTACCCTGTGCTATCCTACACTTTATATCTACTTTGCTTCGATTATCTTTTGTGATTCTACTGCCTAAATAACAAAAATCTGACACTTCTTCGATTCTATTATCTCCTATTGAGATCTTCATTTTTCTACTGCATTCCTTTTTGTCACACCTCATCACTTTAGTTTTACCTATATTTATTTTCATGTTAAAATCCCTAGTCAATACTGCCTGCATACCATTCAATACCCTTTCTAAATTCTTTTCGCTTTCTTCTAATATAGCTATATCGTCGGCGAATCTCAGCATATATATTTTCTCTCCCTGTACATTCACACCTATACTATACTCTTCTTTTACTTTGTTTATTGCATCTTAATAATAATTAATAATATAATTATTAAAAAATTGTGAAAGTACATTATGTGAGGTTATTTTATGGTAGTATTTGTTTATTTACTTGTTTATTTATTTGTGTTTGTGGTAACTACAAATAAATAAATTAAAAAATTAATTAATTGAAATCCACCCAGTTTTTGGAAATATGTTAATTTAATTTTAATTTTCAGACTAGTTGTGATATATTAATAATATAATTATTAATAAATTGTAAAAGTACATTATGTGAGGTTATTTTATGGTAGTATTTGTTTATTTACTTGTTTATTTATTTGTGTTTGTGGTAACTACAAATAAATAAATTTAAAAATAAATTAATTGAATCCACCCAGTTTTTGGAAATATATTAATTTAATTTTAATTTTCAGACTAGTTGTGATATATTAATAATATAATTATTAATAAATTGTAAAAGTACATTATGTGAGGTTATTTTATGGTAGTATTTGTTTATTTACTTGTTTATTTATTATGGTTTGTGGTAACTACAAATAAATAAATTAAAAAATTAATTAATTGAAATCCACCCAGTTTTTGGAAATATATTAATTTAATTTTAATTTTCAGACTAGTTGGGATATATTAATAATATAATTATTAATAAATTGTAAAAGTACATTATGTGAGGTTATTTTATGGTAGTATTTGTTTATTTACTTGTTTATTTATTTGTGTTTGTGGTAACTACAAATAAATAAATTTAAAAATAAATTAATTGAAATCCACCCAGTTTTAGGAAATATGTTAATTTAATTTTAATTTTCAGACTAGTTGTGATATATTAATAATATAATTATTAATAAATTGTAAAAGTACATTATGTGAGGTTATTTTATGGTAGTATTTGTATATTTACTTGTTTATTTATTTGTGTTTGTGGTAACTACAAATAAATAAATTAAAAAATTAATTAATTGAAATCCACCCAGTTTTTGGAAATATATTAATTTAATTTTAATTTTCAGACTAGTTGTGATATATTAATAATATAATTATTAATAAATTGTAAAAGTACATTATGTGAGGTTATTTTATGGTAGTATTTGTTTATTTACTTGTTTATTTATTATGGTTTGTGGTAACTACAAATAAATAAATTAAAAAATTAATTAATTGAAATCCACCCAGTTTTTGGAAATATATTAATTTAATTTTAATTTTCAGACTAGTTGGGATATATTAATAATATAATTATTAATAAATTGTAAAAGTACATTATGTGAGGTTATTTTATGGTAGTATTTGTTTATTTACTTGTTTATTTATTTGTGTTTGTGGTAACTACAAATAAATAAATTAAAAAATAAATTAATTGAAATCCACCCAGTTTTAGGAAATATGTTAATTTAATTTTAATTTTCAGACTAGTTGTGATATATTAATAATATAATTATTAATAAATTGTAAAAGTACATTATGTGAGGTTATTTTATGGTAGTATTTGTATATTTACTTGTTTATTTATTTGTGTTTGTGGTAACTACAAATAAATAAATTAAAAAATTAATTAATTGAAATCCACCCAGTTTTTGGAAATATATTAATTTAATTTTAATTTTCAGACTAGTTGTGATATATTAATAATATAATTATTAATAAATTGTAAAAGTACATTATGTGAGGTTATTTTATGGTAGTATTTGTTTATTTACTTGTTTATTTATTTGTGTTTGTGGTAACTACAAATAAATAAATTAAAAAATTAATTAATTGAAATCCACCCAGTTTTTGGAAATATGTTAATTTAATTTTAATTTTCAGACTAGTTGTGATATATTAATAATATAATTATTAATAAATTGTAAAAGTACATTATGTGAGGTTATTTTATGGTAGTATTTGTTTATTTACTTGTTTATTTATTTGTGTTTGTGGTAACTACAAATAAATAAATTAAAAAATTAATTAATTGAAATCCACCCAGTTTTTGGAAATATGTTAATTTAATTTTAATTTTCAGACTAGTTGTGATATATTAATAATATAATTATTAATAAATTGTAAAAGTACATTATGTGAGGTTATTTTATGGTAGTATTTGTTTATTTACTTGTTTATTTATTTGTGTTTGTGGTAACTACAAATAAATAAATTTAAAAATAAATTAATTGAATCCACCCAGTTTTTGGAAATATATTAATTTAATTTTAATTTTCAGACTAGTTGTGATATATTAATAATATAATTATTAATAAATTGTAAAAGTACATTATGTGAGGTTATTTTATGGTAGTATTTGTTTATTTACTTGTTTATTTATTATGGTTTGTGGTAACTACAAATAAATAAATTAAAAAATTAATTAATTGAAATCCACCCAGTTTTTGGAAATATATTAATTTAATTTTAATTTTCAGACTAGTTGTGATATATTAATAATATAATTATTAATAAATTGTAAAAGTACATTATGTGAGGTTATTTTATGGTAGTATTTGTTTATTTACTTGTTTATTTATTTGTGTTTGTGGTAACTACAAATAAATAAATTAAAAAATTAATTAATTGAAATCCACCCAGTTTTTGGAAATATATTAATTTAATTTTAATTTTCAGACTAGTTGTGATATATTAATAATATAATTATTAATAAATTGTAAAAGTACATTATGTGAGGTTATTTTATGGTAGTATTTGTTTATTTACTTGTTTATTTATTTGTGTTTGTGGTAACTACAAATAAATAAATTAAAAAATTAATTAATTGAAATCCACCCAGTTTTTGGAAATATATTAATTTAATTTTAATTTTCAGACTAGTTGTGATATATTAATAATATAATTATTAATAAATTGTAAAAGTACATTATGTGAGGTTATTTTATGGTAGTATTTGTTTATTTACTTGTTTATTTATTTGTGTTTGTGGTAACTACAAATAAATAAATTAAAAAATTAATTAATTGAATCCACCCAGTTTTTGGAAATATATTAATTTAATTTTAATTTTCAGACTAGTTGTGATATATTAATAATATAATTATTAATAAATTGTAAAAGTACATTATGTGAGGTTATTTTATGGTAGTATTTGTTTATTTACTTGTTTATTTATTTGTGTTTGTGGTAACTACAAATAAATAAATTTAAAAATAAATTAATTGAAATCCACCCAGTTTTAGGAAATATGTTAATTTAATTTTAATTTTCAGACTAGTTGTGATATATTAATAATATAATTATTAATAAATTGTAAAAGTACATTATGTGAGGTTATTTTATGGTAGTATTTGTATATTTACTTGTTTATTTATTTGTGTTTGTGGTAACTACAAATAAATAAATTAAAAAATTAATTAATTGAAATCCACCCAGTTTTTGGAAATATATTAATTTAATTTTAATTTTCAGACTAGTTGTGATATATTAATAATATAATTATTAATAAATTGTAAAAGTACATTATGTGAGGTTATTTTATGGTAGTATTTGTTTATTTACTTGTTTATTTATTTGTGTTTGTGGTAACTACAAATAAATAAATTAAAAAATTAATTAATTGAAATCCACCCAGTTTTTGGAAATATATTAATTTAATTTTAATTTTCAGACTAGTTGTGATATATTAATAATATAATTATTAATAAATTGTAAAAGTACATTATGTGAGGTTATTTTATGGTAGTATTTGTTTATTTACTTGTTTATTTATTTGTGTTTGTGGTAACTACAAATAAATAAATTAAAAAATTAATTAATTGAAATCCACCCAGTTTTTGGAAATATATTAATTTAATTTTAATTTTCAGACTAGTTGTGATATATTAATAATATAATTATTAATAAATTGTAAAAGTACATTATGTGAGGTTATTTTATGGTAGTATTTGTTTATTTACTTGTTTATTTATTTGTGTTTGTGGTAACTACAAATAAATAAATTAAAAAATTAATTAATTGAAATCCACCCAGTTTTTGGAAATATGTTAATTTAATTTTAATTTTCAGACTAGTTGTGATATATTAATAATATAATTATTAATAAATTGTAAAAGTACATTATGTGAGGTTATTTTATGGTAGTATTTGTTTATTTACTCGTTTATTTATTTGTGTTTGTGGTAACTACAAATAAATAAATTAAAAAATTAATTAATTGAAATCCACCCAGTTTTTGGAAATATATTAATTTAATTTTAATTTTCAGACTAGTTGTGATATATTAATAATATAATTATTAATAAATTGTAAAAGTACATTATGTGAGGTTATTTTATGGTAGTATTTGTTTATTTACTCGTTTATTTATTTGTGTTTGTGGTAACTACAAATAAATAAATTAAAAAATTAATTAATTGAAATCCACCCAGTTTTTGGAAATATATTAATTTAATTTTAATTTTCAGACTAGTTGTGATATATTAATAATATAATTATTAATAAATTGTAAAAGTACATTATGTGAGGTTATTTTATGGTAGTATTTGTTTATTTACTTGTTTATTTATTTGTGTTTGTGGTAACTACAAATAAATAAATTAAAAAATTAATTAATTGAAATCCACCCAGTTTTTGGAAATATGTTAATTTAATTTTAATTTTCAGACTAGTTGTGATATATTAATAATATAATTATTAATAAATTGTAAAAGTACATTATGTGAGGTTATTTTATGGTAGTATTTGTTTATTTACTTGTTTATTTATTTGTGTTTGTGGTAACTACAAATAAATAAATTTAAAAATAAATTAATTGAAATCCACCCAGTTTTAGGAAATATGTTAATTTAATTTTAATTTTCAGACTAGTTGTGATATATTAATAATATAATTATTAATAAATTGTAAAAGTACATTATGTGAGGTTATTTTATGGTAGTATTTGTTTATTTACTTGTTTATTTATTTGTGTTTGTGGTAACTACAAATAAATAAATTAAAAAATTAATTAATTGAAATCCACCCAGTTTTTGGAAATATGTTAATTTAATTTTAATTTTCAGACTAGTTGTGATATATTAATAATATAATTATTAATAAATTGTAAAAGTACATTATGTGAGGTTATTTTATGGTAGTATTTGTTTATTTACTTGTTTATTTATTTGTGTTTGTGGTAACTACAAATAAATAAATTAAAAAATTAATTAATTGAAATCCACCCAGTTTTTGGAAATATATTAATTTAATTTTAATTTTCAGACTAGTTGTGATATATTAATAATATAATTATTAATAAATTGTAAAAGTACATTATGTGAGGTTATTTTATGGTAGTATTTGTTTATTTACTTGTTTATTTATTTGTGTTTGTGGTAACTACAAATAAATAAATTAAAAAATAAATTAATTGAAATCCACCCAGTTTTAGGAAATATGTTAATTTAATTTTAATTTTCAGACTAGTTGTGATATATTAATAATATAATTATTAATAAATTGTAAAAGTACATTATGTGAGGTTATTTTATGGTAGTATTTGTTTATTTACTTGTTTATTTATTATGGTTTGTGGTAACTACAAATAAATAAATTAAAAAATTAATTAATTGAAATCCACCCAGTTTTTGGAAATATATTAATTTAATTTTAATTTTCAGACTAGTTGTGATATATTAATAATATAATTATTAATAAATTGTAAAAGTACATTATGTGAGGTTATTTTATGGTAGTATTTGTTTATTTACTTGTTTATTTATTTGTGTTTGTGGTAACTACAAATAAATAAATTAAAAAATTAATTAATTGAAATCCACCCAGTTTTTGGAAATATGTTAATTTTATTTTAATTTTCAGACTAGTTGTGATATATTAATAATATAATTATTAATAAATTGTAAAAGTACATTATGTGAGGTTATTTTATGGTAGTATTTGTTTATTTACTTGTTTATTTATTTGTGTTTGTGGTAACTACAAATAAATAAATTAAAAAATTAATTAATTGAAATCCACCCAGTTTTTGGAAATATATTAATTTAATTTTAATTTTCAGACTAGTTGTGATATATTAATAATATAATTATTAATAAATTGTAAAAGTACATTATGTGAGGTTATTTTATGGTAGTATTTGTTTATTTACTTGTTTATTTATTTGTGTTTGTGGTAACTACAAATAAATAAATTAAAAAATTAATTAATTGAAATCCACCCAGTTTTTGGAAATATGTTAATTTTATTTTCATTTTCCGAATAGTTGCATATTTTTAAATTATTTTAATTACAATTACAATATTTAAAATATGCTTATAGTTGAAATATTAAAAGTAAATCCATTAATAATTATTAGTATATATCTCTATATACAGGGTGGCCACCAGAACTGTATAAACTAACGTAGATAAAAATTTGACAATTTGAAATTACATATAAAGTTTTATGAACAAAAAATTATCACTACGGTGTTAAATAATATATAAAAAAAATGTGCTACTGAAGATGGGGGCATAGCCTTCGAAAAGCACATCTAGCTACTTAATGCTTTATGTTACGGTATTTGGGTGCTATTCTATACTATTAAAGTTTTATATTCTGAAAATATTTCGGACTATACATGGTGTTCCAGTTTCGAAATGTACACATCAGCTTCTTATTTCAAATGCAAGGTAATTTTTTTTTCTCACTCATAACTTAGCTTTACAACGATTTACCTTATATTCCATTTCTGGTTCTTTAGTAATTAATTATATTCTAGAAAAAAATGGTCATCTGCAAGGAAATTCGCGAAAAGTGAAAGAAAACGTGAAGAAATTGAAAAGAAGACTACAAAAGTGAAAATGAATTGAAAATGTCCTGTTTTGTTAATAACATATACATCTTGGTGACTTATGCTAAAGGTGAAATAATTGTATATAGGATGTTTATAAGATTTCCAAAATATATTTGCAATTATTTCTTTTACTGTAACTGGAACACCCTATGTATTTGGGTTGTTGAGAAAAGTATACGTCCTTGTATGATTTTGTTTATTTTAATTGTCTACCGGTTTCGCATAAGCATCTTCAGGACAAAATCTAGAATAATTTTGTATATATATTTTTTAAATTTATAAAATGTAGTATATAAGATTCTTTCTTGTTGTTTTTTATACATATTACAATAAACGTGCTATTTACATATGGGATGTGTCATTAAAAATTACATTTAAAGTTATAAAAAAAATTGATCACATGGTTTTTTTTTTTTTTTTTTAGAGAAACCGGTAGACAATTTAAAGAAACAAAATTATACAAGGAGGTATACTTTTCAAAAAAAAGTACAACAAAAAAAAAGCTATGTATTATTACCTTACAATTCAGAAAAACTTATTACCTTCGTAACCATATAAAATAAAATTAAATTAAATGCAAATATCTATTATCATTGAAGTTTATTTGTGGAAAATGCGCAATTATTCAATTGACCATTTAAGAATAATATTTGCAATTATAACCTGGAAGTTGATAGCGTTATTACGAACACCCTGTATACACTAATTTCATCATTCGCACTAAGATTCTAAGATAGAAAAGTTTCAATTCATCATAACATGACATTTTGTAGTTACAGCACTTTTCACAAAGCTGTCCATTTTCTCAAAATCATTTATTACTTTAGAACCAAAAATCAACAATTAAAGAGTGATATGGTTTTAACGCCACTTTTATATAGTATAATATGAGTTAGAAAGAAATATTACATTTCGTTTGTAATTAGAAAGTTCGTGTGTATATTGCGAAACTGGAACACCCTGTACGTTTGATAATATTTTGGAATGTAGTTCTTCGAGTGTTATGGTGAATAAAAATTTTCTATATTTTCTATATTAGTTGATATTTGGCCGTGGCACTGTTGGCTCACCCTGTATATACAGAATTGCATCTCCAAAATATGAATTTTACTTTATACCGCAATCAAGTGTTACTTAAATCGGCTATTTTTGGAATTTTAATTTTTTTACTCTTCAGAAAATTGTTACATGATCTTTTTCATAATTCGTTACATTTATAATGATGTTACCACTAATCAAAAATAGGCCTGTGTACAACAACCCCCGAATACCATTTACCAACTACACCACTGACCATATTATATATATATAACGAAAAGGGGTACGTAGCATGTTGTGTTAATCGTCTCATTTGTTAATTGTCACGATGACGCGTCTAAGAGAGACAAAGGGAGAGGGCAGGGTGCGCTAGAAGAATGGTACACGAAAAATGACCCGAACACGATAATGAGGATAGACGTCATTTCTTACGAGCCCCTGCTAACGGTGTGCCCCAAGCCTACGGTTAGATGAAGGGGTGAGTAACGAATGCGCCATGTATTTGATTTTAATACAGGATGCGTAACATATGGCTTTTTTTTTTTTAAATTTCGTTCAATAATGTTTATCAGCCTGTTGTAATAAAAAAAAAAAAAAAAAATTTGTAGCAGAACATTTTTAATTTGTAGAATTTTTATAATTTCATTATTATTATTATTTAAAAAATCACCACTACGGTGTTAAATAATAGTATAGAATATTGCCCAAAAACCGTAACTCAATGTATTAAGTAGCTAGATGCGCATTTCGGAGGTTACGCCCCCATCTGCAGTTTGCACAAGATAAAAACGAAATAAAATACCTCTGTCACGAATCGTGATTGATATACTATTAAATAAATAAGTCAACATGACAGAAGTACTTCAAAAATGGCATATAATATGACCTTAAATCTTTTAAGACAATTACATATAATAAAACGTGAATGGTTCGTGTGCGCCCTATGAACAGAGTTGAGTAATGCATGGGCCCGAATTAGTTAGAATATTTCAAATGGGAGCGAATGGTAGCGTCAAATTAAATAAATAAGCAAAATATATTTTAAAAAAGTTCTTACTAAATAAATTAAATAGACAAGATGAAATTGGACCCTGAATCTAAATTTATTAAATTTGATTTAGATTTATGCATGTATATACTTTTATAAGCATTTAACTTGAAATAATTCAAAACACTTCTAAGTAATTTAAGTGAACTAATTTGAATAGGATGACCCGAGTTAGTTAAAAATATGGTCGGCAACAGCACTTTTATCGTTTCTATTTAATCTGAAATGAGCTAAATGCTCTTTAAATCTAGTTTCAATTGGTCTACGTTTTGTCTTCTATATATACTTTAGGACAACTAAAACGAGATATTTCGTAAATACCAGATTTTTTATTGAAATCATTCAAATTTTTGGGATTTCCTAGAAAATTAGCAAGACTATTATATGTTATTTTAAAATTATATTTATTTAAAAAACCACGTGCAATTATAGGATCAAATGGTAATTTAACAAATTTTGGAGTTGAATTATTACTTTGTTCTAAACTACAAATATTTCTGATATCTCTTGTTCTTTTAAAATATTTAAATAAATATTATTATTTAAAATTTTTATCATTAACATTATTTGTTACTGTTATCGATTGTTATCGCTGTTATTTCGAATATTCTTAAAATTTCTTATAAATGCTGCTTCTGTTATAATCGATTACAATATTAATTCATCTTTCTTAAGGGCGAAGAGTACGTCTAATAATTCAAACGTCATTACAGGCCTAATATTCAATCAGATCATAATTAATTTTGAAAAGTGTCAACGTAAATATATTTCTACATAGTTGATGAACCTATATACATAATTTTGTTGCTTTATCTTTCTTAGTTCGTTAGAAAATTGAAATCGAAATTAACAGTGGCAGTTAATTTAATGTTCGCCCTTAAGTACTAATAATACTCTTTATCTTTGCTGTCGTCTTTATTTGTCGTTATAATTCCTTATAAAAATTATTATTTATTTTGTTATTAGTATTTTTTAATTCTCACTATTATTACCATTGTCGTAATTTCATATTATTATTTTTTATTGTTATAGTTAATTAAAATAATCATTTCCTTTCCTTAAAAAAAAATGTTGCTTAAGTATATGAGCAGCCGCTTTTTTTCTTGTAAAGAAGTAAGTTGAACTTCGCCATTTGTCTTGGCATTCATTTTGTATAAGTATTGTTTTCTTCCTTTTTATTTTGTTAAATTTATATGCGACGCTCAATAAAGTCATTATTTAGAACTCTAGAGTTAATTAAAATTATTATAAGACGTAAATTATTTAATTCACAAATTAAAAAAAATACTTTCCTTATTATTAAAAAAGTTTTTAATAATTTTTATTTTAATCATTTTAATAATAAAAACAAAACCTGAGAATTTATTATTCTCTGATTTAAAAAGTCTTCTTCTGATCATCATTAAAAAAAAATTTATAATAAAAAATATATACTGTTTTTTAATGGTTTAATTTTTTTAATTGCTCTTCAGATATATTTCGTTTTCTTCTTTTTACTCTATAAATACTTACATTTATCTTTCCTATTTAATCTGAAACGAATTAAATTGATAAATAATAATTTGATTCAAAAATATGCTCGGCTACAGCACTTTTATCTTTTCTATTTAATCTGAAATGAGCTAAATGCTCCTTAAATCTAGTTTCAATTGGTCTACGTGTTTGTCCTATATATAGTTTAACAAGATATTTCATAAATACCAGATTTTTTATTGAAATCAATCAAATCATTTGGATTTCCTAGAAAATTAGCAAGACTATTAGAACTATTATAAAATTATATTTAATTAAAATACTATCTAAACCACTTGCAATTATCATTATGTTACAAGAAATGTCGAAATACTATATATAAATCCAGCCGTATTCGAAAAATGCACACTGATATTGCATGTCAAATGTGTCAAATAAGTCAAATATATGGCAAGTACATAGAAGGCAGTCTAAAAATAGAAATTTTCTTGGTCTATAGTATGTAGATTATTTTTTATTTGCAAAAATCTGAATTCATCTGCAATTTTATGAGCGTATGAAATACTAAAAAATAGTATATAAATTTACAGATCCAAGTACAAAAAAATGTAGTTTTATACTGTATTTACCAAATTCACATAAACATGTTTATATTTGTTTTTAAAATACACCTTTTACATTTAATTTAATATTCTTTACTAATACATCAACAATTCCATGTTTTTATAACGAATCTTTTCACACGTAACAACTTTAATGTTTTGTTACTTATTTCCATAATGTCATCCCTAGTCATTACTTCCTGCATACCATTTAATACATGTTCTAAATTCTGCTCCCCTTTCTTCTAAGATAGCTATATCCTCGGCGAACCTCAACATATATATTTCTTCTCCCTGTTGAATTTTCACACCTACACTATACTCTTCTTTTACCTTGTTTATTGCATCTTTTTTTATATAACGATTGAATAATAACGGTGCAAGTTTACACGCTTGCCTGACTCCCTTTCCTATACTCGCTATCTCTTCTTCCCTCTCAATTCTAGAAAATAGTGCCATGAATATTCTATACTAATATTAGTAGACTGTAAATTTTTGTATACTTGTTTTATCTAATCTAAATATAATTTTTCGCTCATTATATACAACATTAATCAACAATCCAATCCAATCCAATCCTCATAATATCCTCATTATCTCGCATGTTCGAATACTCTACGTTTCGAATTTTATAAAAATAAATTTCGCAACTTTTATGCATTCGTTAATTAATTTACACTTATTGTGCTTAGATAAAATATTAACAATTTTTTGTTTGTTCGATGGAGAAAAAGTAAAGGAATTATATTTAGTAGTGTTAGTAGAAGAGCATGAAGGATAGATAGAGTTGAAAATCATTTGCTTACGCTTCCTATGGACAAATTAGAAATTGATTTTTTTTAAAACCATTCAACCATCAAGCAATCTCAAGAATATTCGAAATCTCTAGGTTTATAAAATGTTCAATACTTAGATGGAAGGAGAAGGATTTGTAAGATGCAAGTTTATGTTACAAAGGATGTGAAGAGTTGGCTAGGATTGTTATTGATGAGAAAGTAGGTTCTTTTATATAAATGTTAAAATTTAATTGCGAATTCCAATTCTGTCTATTTATGGTTAAATCAAGAAAGTTTACAGAGTGATCAAATTCATTTTCTAAAGTGAATTTGATATTATCATGTTGGTTCAAAAAAAAAAATAGTCAAAAAAAGTCGAATAAATATAGTCCAATAAATTCCCGTTTTTAACCGTGATATAAAACATTGTAATTTTATTTCTCTTCCCTATGATGGAATATAACTTTATTAGAGAATCTTGGGGGAATCGGAGTACACGGCGACCTTCTACGCTGGATCAAATCTTATTTATCGAATCGATCACAGATTGTAACGGTTAATGGATATAAATCTGAACCCGCTACTGTATGCTCTGGGCAGTGGCGGTTCCTTATGCAGGCCGCAGGGCCGCGCGCCCCTCCTGAACATTGAGCGCATCACCGTAGATATATAATTGTATTTTGATATTTTATCTCGGCATTATTTTTGCTAAAAGATAAAGCTTGCGCCGCGATAACAATCAACACAACACGGTGTCGCATTCGTTGTGGTACCCATTGCAAGCCACAGCAGAGACCGATGCGATATCTATCTGTATCTATCGTTCGCGTGGTATAGATATATATATATATCGCTATGGTGCACTTATTCTATATATTGGAAGCACTATATATAGAATTATAAGTATTATATTATATTATATTATAAGCAGCAAATGAAGTATTAGGCACAAAGAAAAGGGCAGGTAGGAGGGAATGGATCACGGAAGAAATAGTTGAAATGATAGAAGCAAGAAGGAAAATTAAAATAGGAAACACAGAAGCAGGACAGAAAAAATATAAGGAACTAAGGAACTTAATTAATAGGAAATGCAAGCTAGCGAAAGAAGAGTGGATAAAAGGAAACTGTGAGGATATTGAGGAGGATATGAGAAGAGGTAAAGTAGATTTGGGCTACAGGAAAATTAAGTCACATTTTTCTAAAGTAAAACCAAAGGGTAACATTATATGTGATAAGCAGGGTAAGGAACTCACAGAAAATAAGGAAAAAGCTAGAAGATGGAAGGAGTATCTTGAAGATTTATATAAAGGTAGGCAGGACATGGAGGAGCTAGAAAATGTGGAACAGATAGATGAGGATGACTTAGGTCCTAGCATACTTAGGTCAGAGTTTCATAGAGCATTAAATGATTTACGGAATAACAAAGCAGAGGGGATTGATATGATACCAGCCGAATTAATAAAACACGCAGGGGAAAAAATGCAGGAGCGATTATACAGGTTAGTTTGTAAAATATATGAGAAGGGAGAAGTACCACAGGATTTTCAGCGTAGTAGAATAGTAACAATGCCGAAGAAAATAGGAGCTAAATTGTGTGAGAACTATAGGACCATTAGCCTACTATCACATGCATCGAAGATATTGTTAAAGATTATTTATAGGAGATTAGAAAATAAAGTAGAGGAAAGGCTAGGAGAAGATCAGTTTGGTTTTAGGAAAAACAGAGGGACGAGAGAGGCGATTCTAGCACTAAGAACGGTAGTAGAAAAAAGAAATAGGGTAGGAAAGGTAACTTGCATAGCTTTTGTAGATTTAGAAAAGGCATTTGATAATGTAGATTGGGACATAATGTTTAGAATTTTAAAAGAAACGGGTATAGATTATAAGGATAGGAGAATAATTTTTAATTTATATAAACACCAAACTGCCTTAGTTAGAATTGAGGGGGAAGAAGAGGTAGCAAAAATAGGGAAGGGAGTTCGGCAGGGATGTACACCCTCACCGTTATTATTTAATCTATATATAGAAGATGCAATAAACAAAGTAAAAGAAGAGTATAGTGTAGGTGTGAATGTACAGGGAGAGAAAATATATATGTTGAGATTCGCCGACGATATAGCTATATTAGAAGAAAGCGAAAAGAATTTAGAAAGGGTATTGA
This sequence comes from Leptodirus hochenwartii, assembly GCA_947310635.1. Taxonomy (NCBI): domain Eukaryota; kingdom Metazoa; phylum Arthropoda; class Insecta; order Coleoptera; family Leiodidae; genus Leptodirus; species Leptodirus hochenwartii. Next base: position 5,992,619 of record OX371186.1, read on the forward strand.
ATGGTATGCAGGCAGTATTGACTAGGGATTTTAACATGAAAATAAATATAGGTAAAACTAAAGTGATGAGGTGTGACAAAAAGGAATGCAGTAGAAAAATGAAGATCTCAATAGGAGATAATAGAATCGAAGAAGTGTCAGATTTTTGTTATTTAGGCAGTAGAATCACAAAAGATAATCGAAGCAAAGTAGATATAAAGTGTAGGATAGCACAGGGTAGGAAGGCATTCGTAGAAAAAGAACAGATTTTAAGATCAAATATTGACTTGGGTATTAGAAAAAGATTACTGAAGGTATATGTTTGGAGTGTAGCACTGTACGGGTGTGAGGCGTGGACTATAGGAAAGGAAGAGAAGCGTAGATTACAAGCATTAGAAATGTGGTGTTATAGGAGGATGATGAGGATTGGTTGGGAAGATAAAGTAACAAATGAAGCTGTACTAGAGTTAGTAGGGGAGAAGAGAAGTATCTGGAGAGTGTTACAGCGTAGGAGAGACAGATTAGTAGGGCATATTCTTAGGCATGGGGGGATTATGCAATTGATCATAGAAGGTAGAGTGGAGGGAAAGAGAGGGGTAGGTAGGCCTAGATTGGAGTATGTGAGTCAGATAGCTGAAGACGTTGAGATGAATAGCTATAGAGAGATGAAGGGATTAGCTCAGGATAGATCGGCATGGCGTGCTGTTTCCAACCAATCTTTAGGATTGCGGACTGTTTAACTAACTATATATATATATATATATATATATATATATATCCTATCTAGTGAGAGCGACCGTATGCAGTATATCATCTGTTTCATCTGTCTGTTAGCGGGCCAGGTTGCTATGACAAAGTGACGTCACGCTGCTTCTATAGCTAAGCTTCTATAACTTCTATCGTTGTATTAAGCTATTCTGGCCTACGATTCTTTAGCGGCGTCCCAACAGAGAAGCCTAGTACAGTATACAGGAAAATAGATATAGAATAGCCAGATAAGACAGTTGCATTGTTCTGTGTAGTTACCTATGTACGATTTTGCCACGTGTTTCTCCAAGAATATATATTTAATAGAAATAATTTAATAAAAATGCATAGTGAAATTCTTCATTGAAAATAGAGTTTTGTAGACTTTCTCTTTATGACAAAGTAAAAATGAAAGCATTTGGTAGGCCATTACCGGATTTAAATTTATCGCAAACTTGTGCAAGGAGTGCTTAAAACAGGACATTTACGCAGCGTTTTTCAAGTGACGTTTACAAAAAATATTATAACACAGATGAAGGACAGATTCTCATATCGTGGCCATCTAGAAGCCGCTGAGTTATTTAACACGAAATCGATGCCAACATTTTCTAAACACTTTCCCGTGGATCTTTTGGAAACCGTGTGTCATGCATATCCATTTTTGAATAAAACCAGATTAAAAACAGAATTAGAAGTCATTTACTCGCGTCCAGATTTTTATCAAATAATTGGAGCGACAAATTTTCTTTCATTATTGCTGCAAAATAATCTCAGTGAAACTTGCCGGGAAACTATAAAAATACTTAAAATTATTTTAACAACCCCGATGACCACTGCTGAATCAGAGCGTTGTTTTTCAACACTTAAAAGAATCAAGACTTTTTTGCGAAATGCTATGGGTAATGATCGTTTAAACGCATTGGCGATGATTTGTATTAATAAAAATGTGGTGCGAGATATTTACAATTTTAACGAAAAAGTTTTGGAAAAGTTTGTATAAATGAAAGATAGAAGAGTGGAATTCACTTTCAAGAAATGATTGAATTTAATCATTTTGCATCCATTTTAGGTAAGATTTCTCACTATTATGTTATTTTTTAAGAAATGCGCCCCTCCAGATTGAAATGTCACGAGCCGCCATGGCTCTGGGGTACCTCAAGCCTCACAATAGGTCCGCTACTATTCATTTTATTTCTTAATGACGTAGGTAAATGCTTTTTACATACCAGATTCCTATGCTATGCTGATGATCTGAAGATATTTACATGTATTGAAACTAAGGAAGCTGTACTACAGTTGTAGGGCGATTTGGATCGATTTGCTAAATATTGCGAACAGAATAGGTTACATCTGAACATAAGGAAATGTACACACATAACTTTCACTCGTCACAAAACTATTGTGCAAGGTGCTTATAATATTAATGGCAAAAAGCTGGAATCATTAAACACAGTAAAAGATTTATACAGTCATCGATTTCAGTTTCTAGAGTGAATTTAATATTATCATGTTGTTGGTTCTATAACCGATTGTTATAATAATAATAATAATTTTATCCATCCATATCTAAATATAATAATTATAGGAGAATAATTTTTAATTTATATAAACACCAAACTGCCTTAGTTAGAATTGAGGGGGAAGAAGAGGTAGCAAAAATAGGGAAGGGAGTTCGGCAGGGATGTACACTTTCACCGTTATTATTTAATCTATATATAGAAGATGCAATAAACAAAGTAAAAGAAGAGTATAGTGTAGGTGTGAATGTACAGGGAGAGAAAATATATATGCTGAGATTCGCCGACGATATAGCTATATTGGAAGAAAGCAAAAAGAATTTAGAAAGGGTATTGAATGGTATGCAGGCAGTATTGACTAGGGATTTTAACATGAAAATAAATATAGGTAAAACTAAAGTGATGAGGTGTGACAAAAAGGAATGCAGTAGAAAAATGAGGATCACAATAGGAGATAATAGAATCGAAGAAGTGTCAGATTTTTGTTATTTAGGCAGTAGAATCACAAAAGATAATCGAAGCAAGGTAGATATAAAGTGTAGGATAGCACAGGGTAGGAAGGCATTCGTAGAAAAGGAACAGATTTTAAGATCAAATATTGACTTGGGTATTAGAAAAAGATTACTGAAGGTATATGTTTGGAGTGTAGCACTGTACGGGTGTGAGGCGTGGACTATAGGAAAGGAAGAGAAGCGTAGATTACAAGCATTCGAAATGTGGTGTTATAGGAGGATGATGAGGATTGGTTGGGAAGATAAAGTAACAAATGAAGCTGTACTAGAGATAGTAGGGAAGAAGAGAAGTATTTGGAGAGTGTTACAGCGTAGGAGAGACAGATTAGTAGGGCATATTCTTAGGCATGAGGGGATTATGCAATTGATCATAGAAGGTAGAGTGGAGGGAAAGAGAGGGGTAGGTAGGCCTAGATTGGAGTATGTGAGTCAGATAGTTGAAGACGTTGAGATGAATAGCTATAGGGAGATGAAGGGATTAGCTCAGGATAGATCGGCATGGCGTGCTGTTTCCAACCAATCTTTAGGATTGCGGACTCTTTAACTAATATCTAAATATAATAATAATAATTTTATTCGTCCATATCTAAACATGGGCAAGATCGAATGGTTCGTCAATTTATTAAACACATTAAATAAACATATATTGTACATTTTATTAATTGTGTAATTGATTAAAACTCCTGTATTGGTAAAAAAGTAATTTACGGAAATATATAAATAATTACACGGCACCATAAAAGCACAAGTAATATTAATTTATATTATGCTATAAATAGCATAATAGTATATTGAAGAACGAGTTTCATAAGGCAGGTTTTATTGCACGAGTTCAAGTTTCAAAACGAGTTGCTACGCATCGAGTTTTCTAAAGAACGAGTGTTATAAATGACTTATGAAATGAGCTTTTTATACAATTTTTTCAAATTTGCCTCTTTTATGCCTTTTTAAAAAAAAAAATCGAAATTTAAAAATTTAGGGAATTTTTTGACTGTTGATAGTAACTATTGGCACATTTGGAACATTTGAAATAAATTGTCAAATAAATTTAAATTAACTTATTTGTTGCTTTCTTTTGTAGTTTGACGTATAATTGTACATTTCAGGGACAAAATTTAAATCAAACTGTTTGTTGCTTTCTATTGTAGTTTGACGTTTGATAACTGGCAAGCAGAGCTACCAACCTTGAAACAGTAAATTGCCCTATGCTATAAACGAACTCAAATTCGCTATAAACGAATTCATTTGGGTTCGTTAATAGCTCTATTAGAAATGCAAATTAGAAAAAAACATATTGTATTGTGTTATGATATTGTTATTAAAAATATTATTATGTTTTCTGGTTTTATTGAATTGAGTTGTGTTATTTATTGTTGTTAGATTACGCAAAAAAATGTATTTTTAAGGAAATGGTTTTGATATAACGAATGCTATTGGTGCAAACAACAAATTTTAACATCGTTTAATATTTGCATGTACGAGAATGACCAAATTTAATAAATATGCTGTGTAGCATTTTTCAAAAATGTCTAAGTATTTAATTTGTCGTATTTAACATTTTACGTGTTAATTTAATATGACATGTTCCATATTTAATTTAACGTATAAAATACATACAGGTAGAAATAATTTTATACCCTGTATAATTTAATTATAAATCCGATACTACTGTTGCAAAACTATAATTAAACAAACAAAAATAACGCGATAAAATTTGTTGCACATTGTTTTCACTAATTTGTAAAATGTCTTTGATAGTGTCGACTTTTTTTTTTTAATTAATATAATTTGAGCACTAATAAGTTATCTACCTCATTAACGGTATATTGCAAATATCAATAATAATATAGCAAGTTTTCTTTTCAAAATTTCAAAATTGTACAGAATGTTTACAACAAAATACGCAATAAAAAAAGTTTACTGCTACAAATTGTAATTTTTTTACTTAGTTAAAGAGTCCGCAATCCTAAAGATTGGTTGGAAACAGCACGCCATGCCGATCTATCCTGAGCTAATCCCTTCATCTCCCTATAGCTATTCATCTCAACGTCTTCAACTATCTGACTCACATACTCCAATCTAGGCCTACCTACCCCTCTCTTTCCCTCCACTCTACCTTCTATGATCAATTGCATAATCCCCCCATGCCTAAGAATATGCCCTACTAATCTGTCTCTCCTACGCTGTAACACTCTCCAGATACTTCTCTTCTCCCCTACTAACTCTAGTACAGCTTCATTTGTTACTTTATCTTCCCAACCAATCCTCATCTTCCTCCTATAACACCACATTTCAAGTGCTTCTAATCTACGCTTCTCTTCCTTTCCTATAGTCCACGCCTCACACCCGTACAGTGCTACACTCCAAACATATACCTTCAGTAATCTTTTTCTAATACCCAAGTCAATATTTGATATTAAAATCTGTTCTTTTTCTACGAATGCCTTCCTACCCTGTGCTATCCTACACTTTATATCTACCTTGCTTCGATTATCTTTTGTGATTCTACTGCCTAAATAACAAAAATCTGACACTTCTTCGATTCTATTATCTCCTATTGTGATCCTCATTTTTCTACTGCATTCCTTTTTGTGACACCTCATCACTTTAGTTTTACCTATATTTATTTTCATGTTAAAATCCCTAGTCAATACTGCCTGCATACCATTCAATACCCTTTCTAAATTCTTTTCGCTTTCTTCCAATATAGCTATATCGTCGACGAATCTCAGCATATATATTTTCTCTCCCTGTACATTCACACCTACACTATACTCTTCTTTTACTTTGTTTATTGCATCTTCTATATATAGATTAAATAATAACGGTGAGAGTGTACATCCCTGCCGAACTCCCTTCCCTATTTTTGCTACCTATTTTTTTACTTAATTGAAATTATTTTAATTTCATATTTATATAGATTTCTAACAAAGAGATTACCGTCGATAACAATTGAAGAACGGATTCTGAACACCTTGTATAAGTCTGTAATATATCCTCTAACAAATCTCGACGTAATAGACGTAAAAGACAAATGACACATGTAAATCCAGTATATAAAACTTGTTTGATTTTTTTAATGTCAAACTGTTTGCTTGACAAATGTAATGCTCCACTAAATTCTCTTCCGAGTTAACTCATTATACCGCGACGGCCTCGAATTCATCTTCAATTTATTGAAATGAACAATATCATTGCAGTTTGTAATTAATTAAATACGCTAGACAATATTTTTGAATTTAAAAAGAAAAGAAAAGTATCGAAATAGACAAGTTCTGACCTGCCCTGATCCATGTTTTATTTAAGAAAGAAATAAAAATAATAAAAAAACCATCTAGAAAAAAAAAATGTTCGAAATTTTAATTGACTCGCTCGTTTAAAAAATAAAAATAAACACATGGTGGCCCGCTTTTCAAATTCGATATAGGAATAATATGGGAATGTACAATCTAAGGTAAATATACTAGGCTCGATAATTCATCTAGGAATCGTTCAATTTGAACTATTCATTTAAGTGAACGAATGTTCGTATTCAATATTACCTATATTTATAATTTATAATTAATTAGGGAAACGATTACAATCGCATTGTTCTGGTACGTGAATAATAATTACGCATACGGACCTGAACGGACATAACATGTATTATGGCAAAACCAAACTTTTCTTAAATTAATATTATTACAGTACAAACAATTGGCGATAATTAAAAAAAAAAAACGCACAATACATGTAACAATTTATCAGTAATATATCTGTACATTGGTACAAAAATGGCCAATGTCGAATATTATAATATGCCGGAAAATGGAAAATGGTGTGATTAAATTTTTAAATATTTTCGTAATGGTTCTCATAAAATTGTTCTTCAAAGTTTTTTGTTTTAATTATTCGTGTTGTTTGGTGAATTAACAGTGCAAAATATATTTTTTGAATTTTCATGCACCATATTTTGGACATTGGCCCTTTTTGTTCCAAGGTACAGATATACAAAATGAGAAAACGTTATTTTACTCAAATCACATATTCTCATTTATATACAAAAGTTATTTAATAAAAGTAAATGTTTTTTTTGCAATAATTATTTCGTGCTGTAAAATACATTGCACAATTTTATTTTTTTATTTATTTATTTAAAGTAAATTCAAACAAACAATTTATTTGTAATTAACTAATTAAATCTCTTTGCTCGGCATAAATTTTTTATTTTTTTTTGGTAATTTTTAAATTCTGTTTTAAAATAAAAATAAATAAAATTTTCAAATAAATCTTGAATTCACCATTCAATTTTTTTCTTCTTATAATGTATTTTTATAATAAAATTTATCTAATTTTATATTAAAAAATTAAAAAACACATTTAATTGTAATTTCTTTAAATAGTATAAGAATTATTGGACAGTAAGAAAAATGGACTTAATTTATTTTTAAAGACATTTTCTTTGGAAAATATAAATCAAACAACGTAATTTAAAATAAAAACAATCAACTCAAAAATATATCTTCTTCAACGGCGTTTGACAATTTAAAAACGACCGTTTTAATTTACGTTCCTTTGAAGAAAAAAAAAGTGAATTCGCAAACGCCAAATTAATATTTAGTTCCGATTTTTTAGTTTAACTTTAATATTCCAAATCTCACAAACTTTTAAATGCTTTCAAACAGTGTTAATAATCTAGAGAAAGGTCCTTACAGGTCAACAACAGTAAAATATTGCATTATTTTTATATCGTTAATATAAAAAATTGTATTATTACTAAAGTGCCTTATTAACAACCAAATTTTTACGATCAGAAATTTTATTTCTTTGAATTTTTTGTTGACAGTATTTTTGATTGTTCGTTTTGGCGACGTAAAATATACAACATACGCAAAATAAGCTTTTAATAAATGTTCTGTTGCTTTTTATTTACTTTTTATTACTCCTAATCTATTTACAATTGACATTTTTATTTAATAACCTTTTATTTTTCATGATTCGCGTACATTTGCCCAAAACGAAAAGAAATACTAAAGACAGTAAATGAGAACAGTTAATTACGAGTTCATGTACCACCATGTTATGGACTTGCAGAGTGCCCCCCCCCCTTACATTTCACCAAGATTTATCGATCAGGCGAGGAAGGAACTCTTATCCAACGTGTAACGAAAGATTATACGAGTCATGAGATTCAAAAAAGAAATTACATCACATCTACCTGAGATCTAAAGTATATAATACCTTTTGTGTTCACAAGATTCTATTAATGGACGCTTAAAAGTATACCTAGCATTGTTGAAATTTAAAAAAAAGAATCAGAAAAAGTGTTTGGAGCGCGACATCCATGCGCTCCTCGCGCCGTGTATAATTGAAAAATTGCTTTGCATGTGTTAATCCACGTTAAATTAAAGGCGAATGACTGAACACTATTTTGATATTCTCCGTGTGTATTTTTAAGTTATCAATTGGAAAATATTGAAGAAAACATTTAGAATAGATCCCAGGGAATCGATATATAGAATTTTGAAAAAAGCCGATTTTTTTTTTATAATATCTTTTATTTGTATATATTTTTAAATGATTGAGTAATTTTAAAACCATATAGTCAAACGAAATCCTTAATTTTATATAATTTTTCAAATAATATATAAAATATTGAGAAATATGATAAAAACTCTTCGTGTTTTGGAGAAGTTTGGGAAGTTTGGGAGAACAATTAAGAAGAATATTTTTATAAGAAGCCAATGCAAGAAAAATTTGGCAGCCACTGAACTAGAATTTTTATATTTATTTTTTTATTTGGTTTCGAGATTTCTTTCAAAAAATGTCATTATTTTGATAATTTGACGTGTGGGGATTTTCCAAAATTTGGCAGCCACTGAACTAGCATTTTTATAATTATTTTTTTATTTGGTTTCGAGATGTCTGTGGAAAAATGCCATTATTTTGATAATTTGACGTGTGGGGATTTTCCAAAATTTGGCAGCCACTGAACTAGCATTTTTATAATAATTTTTTTATTTGGTTTCGAGATGTCTGTGGAAAAATGCCATTATTTTGATAATTTGACGTGTGGGGATTTTCCAAAATTTGGCAGCCACTGAACTAGTATTTTTATAATAATTTTTTTATTTGGTTTCGAGATTTCTGTGGAAAAATGTCATTATTTTGATAATTTGACGTGTGAGGATTTTCCAAAATTTGGCAGCCACTGAACTAGTATTTTTATAATAATTTTTTTATTTGGTTTCGAGATTTCTGTGGAAAAATGTCATTATTTTGATAATTTGACGTGTGGGGATTTTCCAAAATTTGGCAGCCACTGAACTAGAATTTTTATAATAATTTTTTTATTTGGTTTCGAGATTTCTGTGGAAAAATGTCATTATTTTGATAATTTGACGTGAGGATTTTCCAAAATTTGGCAGCCACTGAACTAGTATTTTTATAATAATTTTTTTATTTGGTTTCGAGATGTCTGTGGAAAAATGCCATTATTTTGATAATTTGACGTGTGAGGATTTTCCAAAATTTGGCAGCCACTGAACTAGAATTTTTATAATAATTTTTTTATTTGGTTTCGAGATTTCTGTGGAAAAATGCCATTATTTTGATAATTTGACGTGTGAGGATTTTCCAAAATTTGGCAGCCACTGAACTAGTATTTTTATAATAATTTTTTTATTTGGTTTCGAGATTTCTGTGGAAAAATGTCATTATTTTGATAATTTGACGTGTGGGGATTTTCCAAAATTTGGCAGCCACTGAACTAGAATTTTTATAATAATTTTTTTATTTGGTTTCGAGATTTCTGTGGAAAAATGTCATTATTTTGATAATTTGACGTGAGGATTTTCCAAAATTTGGCAGCCACTGAACTAGTATTTTTATAATAATTTTTTTATTTGGTTTCGAGATGTCTGTGGAAAAATGCCATTATTTTGATAATTTGACGTGTGAGGATTTTCCAAAATTTGGCAGCCACTGAACTAGAATTTTTATAATAATTTTTTTATTTGGTTTCGAGATGTCTGTGGAAAAATGCCATTATTTTGATAATTTGACGTGTGGGGATTTTCCAAAATTTGGCAGCCACTGAACTAGAATTTTTATAATAATTTTTTTATTTGGTTTCGAGATTTCTGTGGAAAAATGCCATTATTTTGATAATTTGACGTGAGGATTTTCCAAAATTTGGCAGCCACTGAACTAGTATTTTTATAATAATTTTTTTATTTGGTTTCGAGATTTCTGTGGAAGAATGTCATTATTTTGATAATTTGACGTGTGGGGATTTTCCAAAATTTGGCAGCCACTGAACTAGAATTTTTATAATAATTTTTTTATTTGGTTTCGAGATTTCTGTGGAAAAATGTCATTATTTTGATAATTTGATGTGTGAGGATTTTCCAAAATTTGGCAGCCACTGAACTAGTATTTTTATAATAATTTTTTTATTTGGTTTCGAGATGTCTGTGGAAAAATGCCATTATTTTGATAATTTGACGTGTGAGGATTTTCCAAAATTTGGCAGCCACTGAACTAGTATTTTTATAATAATTTTTTTATTTGGTTTCGAGATTTCTGTGGAAAAATGTCATTATTTTGATAATTTGACGTGTGGGGATTTTCCAAAATTTGGCAGCCACTGAACTAGAATTTTTATTATTATTTTTTTATTTGGTTTCGAGATTTCTGTGGAAAAATGTTATTATTTTGATAATTTGACGTGTGGGGATTTTCAAAAATTTCAGATGTTTTAAATTCTTGATATGACCATTTTCTCGTTAAAACAGATGTTTTTCTTCATTTTCAATGAAAAGAAAAAAAGGGAAAACGAATATATTTATTTTATCCATCCAAATAAATAGCGTGTTTTTACATTTGTCTATTTTTCTTACAATTACAATAATTGGACCAAGATCCTAATTAAGATCTCGAAAATTATATTACACATGTTAATTCAAATTGGGAACATTTCGGCTAACTTCAGTGCTTTAATTTTAATATAAGAAACTGTCGAATCTAAAAAATCGAGCTAGAAAAAAAAAGTATTTTATTTTTATTATTATAGAATTTATCATGGAATTATACATCAAATTTCAAAAAAAAACATTGCATTATGTTTAGGTTCATTTAGGATTAAATTTTTATTCTTTTAGTTAGTAGAAATGTAGATTGTTAAAAAAAACGTACAAATCCATATATGAAGTATATTTTATATTAAAAGGGAAAACGAACATTATTTTTTCGAACGTTAAGTAATTTGTATATTGTGTATAATTTCGTTCATTTGTTATGTGTATAATTTGTAAAATGTTATGTGTGTATTCCCTATGGTTTTTATGTAACTGTACCTTGGTACAAAAATGGCCAATGTCCAATATTATAATTGCCGGAAAATGGAGTTTTTAAATTTTTAAACATTTTCATGTTATTTGGTGAATTAACAGTGTAAAATGTTTTTAATTTATTTTCTTCAATTCTCATGCACATTGGCTCCATATTTTGAACATTGGCCCTTTTTGTTCCAAGTTCCTGTTTCTTGATATTTTTAATTCTTTGAAAAACAGAGGGACGAGAGAGGCGATTCTAGCACTAAGAACGGTAGTAGAAAAAAGAAAGAGGGTAGGAAAGGCATAGCTTTTGTAGATTTAGAAAAGGCATTTGATAATGTAGATTGGGACATAATGTTTAGAATTTTAAAAGAAACGGGTATAGATTATAAGGATAGGAGAATAATTTTTAATTTATATAAACACCAAACTGCCTTAGTTAGAATTGAGGGGGAAGAAGAGGTAGCAAAAATAGGGAAGGGAGTTCGGCAGGGATGTACACTCTCACCGTTATTATTTAATCTATATATAGAAGATGCAATAAACAAAGTAAAAGAAGAGTATAGTGTAGGTGTGAATGTACAGGGAGAGAAAATATATATGCTGAGATTCGCCGACGATATAGCTATATTGGAAGAAAGCGAAAAGAATTTAGAAAGGGTATTGAATGGTATGCAGGCAGTATTGACTAGGGATTTTAACATGAAAATAAATATAGGTAAAACTAAAGTGATGAGGTGTGACAAAAAGGAATGCAGTAGAAAAATGAGGATCACAATAGGAGATAATAGAATCGAAGAAGTGTCAGATTTTTGTTATTTAGGCAGTAGAATCACAAAAGATAATCGAAGCAAGGTAGATATAAAGTGTAGGATAGCACAGGGTAGGAAGGCATTCGTAGAAAAAGAACAGATTTTAAGATCAAATATTGACTTGGGTATTAGAAAAAGATTACTGAAGGTATATGTTTGGAGTGTAGCACTGTACGGGTGTGAGGCGTGGACTATAGGAAAGGAAGAGAAGCGTAGATTACAAGCATTCGAAATGTGGTGTTATAGGAGGATGATGAGGATTGGTTGGGAAAATAAAGTAACAAATGAAGCTGTACTAGAGTTAGTAGGGGAGAAGAGAAGTATCTGGAGAGTGTTACAGCGTAGGAGAGACAGATTAGTAGGGCATATTCTTAGGCATGGGGGGATTATGCAATTGATCATAGAAGGTAGAGTGGAGGGAAAGAGAGGGGTAGGTAGGCCTAGATTGGAGTATGTGAGTCAGATAGTTGAAGACGTTGAGATGAATAGCTATAGGGAGATGAAGGGATTAGCTCAGGATAGATCGGCATGGCGTGCTGTTTCCAACCAATCTTTAGGATTGCGGACTCTTTAACTAACAGTAGTATATCAATAGTATATTGATAGTATATCAATCACGATTACTGACAGAGATATTTTATTTCGTTTTTATCTTGTGCTGTTGAAGATGGGGGCATAGCGCTTGAAATGTACATCTACCTACTTAATACTTGTTACGGTATTTGGGTGATATTCTATATTATAATTTAACACCGTAGTGATAATTTTTAAAATGATATACATGTTTCAAAAGTATACGTAATTTGTTTGTCTCTTTAAAAATTAACATAGGGGATGAGCACTCATGATAAATAAATGATTCGACATTAATTGTCTTCTAATTTGTGATTATTGGTTCATACATTTTTTTTTTATTAACCCTGGTTAAAAATACAATATTTTTAAAAGTTGCTTTAGTCCGATTTACCTGAGGATATATTTTTCGTTTTATTTTATTAGAGATGACACTTATCCTAACTTTTTAATAAAACACTATCATTTATTATTATTATTATTATCAATAATCAATAAAAAAATTGTCATTTTTATATTAATTATTGTCATTATTTTAATGATTTGGCCAGTGTCGAGCATAGACAGAGAATGATTAAATTAAAATTAAAAGCAAACACCGCTAATATAAAAAATTTACTTATAAATCAATATAATCCATGATATAATTATCGGTAAAGATATTTAAAGTCAGCAAATCGTGGATTAGAACAGGGCTTCTCAAAATGTGGGTAGCGACCCCTTTTGGGGTCGCGTAACTACATTTTTGGGTCGCAGAAAGGACGAAGTTTATAACAGTTGAAAGATAAAGTTGTTATATTTTTAACCGAAATCCGATCTTGTTGATTTTTTTCACAATAAATTATGGCTTTTAAAACTGAATTATTTGTCAAATATTTTTGTAAAATTGACTGATTTAAACGTGTCACTACAAAGAAATAATTGTAACATATTTACGTTCAAATATAAAATTGAAGGTTTCGCTAAAAACGTGAAAATAGAGTGGAAAATGGATCTTTAGAAATGTTTACAGCAAAAGACGCGTTTATAATTGAAAATGATAATGACCTTTCCAAAGATTTAATTCTAAAAGTTATACTTGATCATTTGAAGTATGTGGAGACACAATTTCAAAAATATTTCGCTTCAAATTTTGATACTGAAAAAAAAATGGGTTCATAAACCATACTCAATTGAAATGATTCACGTGAGTCATTTACCATTAAACGCTCAAGATGAATTTGCAGAGTTATCGAGCGACACAGGTTAAAACTTGAGTTTTCCAAAAAAAAAATCGTTAAATGAATTTTGGATGGGGATTAGACAGAATTTCCAACACCTTCTGAAATGGCCCTAAACATACTTCTAACATCTTGTTTATAAACATACTTCTAACAACGTTTATAAAATCAAAAAATCGGTCAAATCTGCAAAACGTTGAAGTGGCTCTACAGTATCAAATATTCATCCAAATTTTAAGTCTTTATGTAAAAGTAAACAAGCACACCCATCTCATTACTATGAATATTTGGCCTTGTCTTCAATACATGGTAAAATTCTATTCGTATGTACACCAAAGAATTGTTTTCGAATAAAATTTCTTTACGATTTATTATCAGTAAATGTTTTAATTCGTATTCCTAGTTTATATACCTCTATACGCAGGGTCGCGGAAATATTTGCTTGGCGGTGCCAAGTGGACAAGTTTGAGAAACCCTGGTTTAGAGTTTCTTCACCCCTCCATATTGTGAAGCCATGATAAACAGATACATCATCGTAATGAACAAGATGACAAATGACCGAAGCAAATTGCTTCGACTCTGTTTCTGAACAGCGTCTAACGTGCATATGTTGCCCCATATTGTCAATATGATTTTTAGGATGTGTTAAATGTAAGGGTTAATTTATATTCCCATTTTACCAGGGGTAGTATATCATGGGACATGATTTATATCAACCAAATATGAAGGATTCGTTTTGTGTGATGACGAACAAAATTGTTGGACCTTTATGTGTTTATATCTAAACAGGAGAGAGTTCAAGGGAGAGGAAGGAAGTAATTAACCTCGCCAGAAGAAAATTAAACATCTTTTTGTGTATGTATAATTATAGCGTATAGAAAAGTTCTTCAAAAAACTCTTTAATAGGATATTTAACAATAAAACGCTAAACTCATTTGAATGTTTAGCAATTTCTTGTAATATATTTCGATATTTATCTTCAACCCCTAACTCCCACTACTTTATTTTCAAATAAACCTATTGAAAAGATTGTCAAAACTAAATCCCACTAAAAGGAGCGGGTTCTGATAAAACACCTCCAATATTCTTAACAAAAACTGCTTATGAATTATTCAAGCCCTTAGAAATAATTTACCATAAACCTTTATTCGAGGGCTGCCTTCCTGATAAATGGAAATTAGCGGAAATTATTCCGATTCACAAAACAAGATGTAAAGAATTATAGGCGAATTTCGAAACTAAACTTATTAGGGAAGGTTTTTGAAAAAGTTAATCACAAATATTTATTTAACAACTTAAAAAACATTTTAATAACTGAGCAACATGGCTCCTTTTAGGCACGTAGCGTTGAAACAAACTTGATACTATATACTGATTTTATTTTTAATTCGATGGATAGCCGAATTTAGGCGGATGGAATCTACACCGGCTTCAGTAAGGCCTTCGATAAACTGAATTATTACATTTTGCGAAGGAAACTTGCTGCAGTCGGTGTACATGGTTCCCTCCTTCGATGGCTATGCTCCTATATTGATAATAGAACGCAAATTGTAAAAGGTAATGGTTTCTACTCTGATTCGTCAAGTCTCCCATCCGGGGTCCCACAGGGATCGCACCTCGGTCCATTGCTGCTCCTTATTTATATCGACGATATTAAAAATTGTTTTCCGGACTGCAATATACGTGGGTGCTATAATGGGCATATCCCGTAGCAACCCAAATTGTAAATAAATAAATATAAAGCGAATTTTCGGTGTGTGAGTTTTGAATTTTGAGGGTAAATAACGAACCAAAACTAACTAATTGAAATAAAAACTAAATAAAACTGAAAAAATGGTAACAAATTATATAATAATGCCTCGTACACAATGAAATTATATCAATGCTGCAAAAATGTTTGTTTTTCCTCAGTACATTTTTTTGCAGCAAATGTTATTAACATTTTTAAAACAAGAATATATTCTGCCAAAACTGAATGTATAAACTAATATATGGAATTATAAATTAAGTTTATTTCTGATTTGACGCATGCGTAATTAAATACCGTATCTAACCTCTACATATTCGCCAAAGTAGGCATTTTAGCGACGCATTATTCCACTGCCGATGATTAATATTTTCCGGATATATAAATTTCGAGATGCCCGTACGTTTGTGTTATATTTCGCAATTTTGAATCATTTTAATTCAGTCTGATCCTACAGATTGTTTATTGTCCTGTATATATTTTTATTCACACATTTATTATTATAAAAGGAACCTGCATTGTCATTGGCAATGCAATTTTTTTTTAAAGTTTTTTTTTCTCTCTATCTAACATGACAATGAACATAATGTATTTTTGTATGTTAAAAAACAGAAAAATAAAACAATTGAACAATAAATACCCAAAGTAATGTTGTCGATATTAAAAAAAAAATAATAATAATAATAGCAGAACGTTAAATAGGAAGAACCCCGCAAGAAAGGAAGTCTATCTTATATTATGCAAAGCAAACGGACGATTTGATCGTAATTTTATAAATGCCGTTTATAGATATTATAAATTTAATAAAATTAAACAATCGATTTATGTATACTTGTGGCTATGTATAATTTTTTTTTGCCAAAGTAGGCATTTTGCATAGGACATATGTTATTGATAAGATAAGATAAGATAAATTTATAGGTGCTTATTATACAATTGACAATTATTATTATTATTATTTATTATTATTATTATACAATTGACAATTATTATACAATTGACACAAGTCAATGTTAAGTAACATACATTAATTTTTATATTTAACAAATAAATTTAGAATATATTTCCAACATAGGAAGATATTATAGACATTTATTTATAACAATACAAATTTTTCACTACGTAAAAAAATACGGCACAAGATAAGAATTATTTGTTTATAATGTACGAACATATGTAGTTTTTAACAATAGACAAATATACAACGGTACAAACAAACTTAAAAGATAGTTGCTTAAGAAAAAAAAATCGCAATTCCAGCAATCAATTTCTAAAAAATGCTTTATCGAGTAAAAGGCATGTCTAAGTAAGAAGTATTTGATGGTTAATTTATATTTGTTTATACATAGATTTTTAATTCGTGAAGGAAGTTTATTGTAAAACACAGGGCCACTTCTAGAGATCTTTTTTGTTTGATCATTGATCCCTTTCGTAAACGATCTCTTTGTAGCTTACCAAAGACTAGTTGTCTAACGTCAGGAATGTTTGTAATGAGTGAGCAAAATCACATTTGGAACTGATTCAATTCCAATTGTCATTTTTGCAGAAATAAATAGTAGATGATCTGAAAAATCATCAAAACTGTATAAGGGTAGATTCTCCATACTTATATTTTTATGAATATAGAATATCACCCAAATACCGTAACTTAAAGCATTAAGTAGCTATTGCATGCGCATTTCGAAGGCTATGCCTCCATCTTCATTTGGGTGATATTTTATATTAATATTTAACACCGTAGTGATAATTTTTAAAATATATTTTTATGGTTTATTGAAATTAATTATTTAAAAAATCACAATGTTTTTTATGTTACTTATCGGCAATTTAAGTCTGATAGTTGACGAACGGTAAATGTTATAACCTCAGATTTTATAGTGTTTATTCTAGAAGGGTATAAAAACGGAAACGCCATTTCTTATGCAGTGCCGCAGAAGCAGTGGCGCCTAGAAGGCAATTTCCTCTCAAGTCTGTTGGCTTTATGACCTATCAAAAAGAAACAATATGTATAAAAAACAGTCTTGTAACACGTGTGCCATTAAATGCTTCGGATCTGTTGTTTATTGATCATTTCCAAACATCAGAGGGCATATAATTGTAGCCGTACCGACGCCTAAAATGGTTAATCTATCTTCTAAAATAGGGATGTCCAATGTTTATAATGAACAAATGAACAAAGCGTTATCGAGATTAATTTGCATATAATTTTTGTGAATGCAAATTCTACACCTAAGTCAATAATCAAATATACCGATTGAATAGTAAATGTAGTAGATATGAATTAAAGATGACTATTTAGACAACAAAAAATGAATAACGTATTCATATTTTTGCACGGAATATATATATTTTTAACTTTAATAATATTTTTCAATCTTTATGGAATAAACAAATTTTTTGAAATCTGTTTCAATACTCATTCAGGGATTTCCTGAATGACAAGCCATCCATGGTCCAGGCAAGCGCGCAGCTACCACAAGGCGAGGCATTGTGGCCCTCGGCATTCAGGGTTTTTAATATTATATTTAAAAAAAATTCTTTATGACAGTTTCATGTTTTTTTTTACGGGGGGGGCCTTGGCCCACATTTGCATTAGGGCCCAAAATTTCTAACTACGCCACTGGGTCCAGAAGGAATTTTTATTTCAGAAAATATCTCTATTGGAGCGGGATTCGAACCCACAACATCCGTGATACCAGTCTCACGATTGTACCACAGTGCCGCTTATGGAATATCGTAAAAATCTATTTTATTGCATAATATAAATGTATGAAATTAAATTCTATAACGTAAATGAATCATTTGAAAGTTTAAATTGGTTAATAATCATTATGCTCGGCAAAATAGCGATTCCTTTATAATTATAAACAACATATTACGAAAATTTAAACGAGCAAGAGATATCAGCAATAGTAGTTTATAACAAAGTAATAATAACAAGATAAAAGTGCTGTAGCCGAGCATATTTTTGACTAACTCAGGTCATCCTATTCAAATTAGTTCACTTAAATTACTTAAAAGTGTTTTGAATTATTCCGAGTTAAATGCTTATGATTAGAAGCACTTGAAATGTGGTGTTATAGGAGGATGATGAGGATTGGTTGGGAAGATAAAGTAACAAATGAAGCTGTACTAGAGTTAGTAGGGGAGAAGAGAAGTATTTGGAGAGTGTTACAGCGTAGGAGAGACAGATTAGTAGGGCATATTCTTAGGCATGGGGGGATTATGCAATTGATCATAGAAGGTAGAGTGGAGGGAAAGAGAGGGGTAGGTAGGCCTAGATTGGAGTATGTGAGTCAGATAGTTGAAGACGTTGAGATGAATAGCTATAGGGAGATGAAGGGATTAGCTCAGGATAGATCGGCATATCGTGCTGTTTCCAACCAATCTTTAGGATTGCGGACTCTTTAACTAACTAAAATGCTTATGAAAGTATATACATGCATAAATCTAAATCAAATTTAATGAATTCAGATTCAGGCCCAATTTCATCTTGTCTATTTACTTTATTTAATAAGAACTATTTTTAAATTTATTTTCATTTTATTTAATTTTGGTTATTTTAGGTTTGACAAACCAATGTTCATTGTTGTTACTTGTCAGTTTCGTTAATTATTAATTTATATTATTTTAAAAGATTTATAGGTCATATTATATGCAATTTTGAAATACTTCTCCGAAGCCACACCACCCAGCGAGCGAATGTCGCTACCATTCGCTCCCATTTGAAATATTCTAACTAATTCGGGCCCATGCATTACTCAACTCTGTTCTCAGGGCGCGCACGAACACCCTTTACCCGTCCATGATCGGATTGTTAGACGCGACCGAATCATTCACGTTTTATTATATGTAATTGTTTTAAAAGATTTATAGGTCATATTATATGCGATTTTTGAAGTACTTCTGTCATGTTTACATATTTATTTAATAGTATATCAATCACGATTCGTGACAGAGGTATTTTATTTAGTTTTTATTTTGTGCTACTGAAGTTGGGGGCATAACCTTCGATTAAGCATTTAACTCGGAATAATTAAAAATACTTTTAAGTAATTTAAGTGAACTAATTTGAATAGGATGACTTGAGTTAGTTAAAAATATGCTGGGCTACAGCACTTTTTTCTTTTCTATTTAATCTGAAATGAGATAAATGCTGCTTAAATCTAGCTAGTTAATACTTTAAGTTACGGTATTTGGGTGATATTCTATACTATTATTTAACACGGTAGTGATAATTTTTAAAATAAGTAATATAAAATAATGAACTCTAATGCAATTCCTAAAATACAAACGAATCTGCATTTATAATAGAAGTTTATGATAAAATTAAACAATTTTAAATCATAAAATAAATATTTAGCGAAACAATTATGTTTTACTATCCGAATATTACCAATGACCTCGCTTTGGGCCGGCGGCCCGCTTTCAGTGCATAAAAAGGCATTTTTGCTTTTATATATATATACTTTATATATATACACTTTTCTGTATACTTAAATAAATAAATAAATATCAACCGGTAGATATAAATATATCGTTCGGTTACAGGTGCACATCAAGTCATCGTTCATCATGAACGGCGTGTGCGTGAGGTGGCGCGGCTGGATCGACCTGGAACGTCTGGATGGCGTCGGCTGTCTGGAGTATTGCGAGGAGCGCGCCCTTGTAGAAGACGCCCTCCTACGGGAGCAGATCGAACGCTATAACCAGCGCGTGCGCGACATTGAGGATAAGCAACGAGCGGGAGGCTACCGTCACCACCAAATCTCTTGTTGAGCATCCGCAAATATATCATCCACCTGTTATGTTGGACACGAATTCAAACATACTGTCTAACAACCGCCGCGAAAAAAATCCAGCTATTTAAAACACACCTAACAAAAAAGTCCGCGTAGCCATTTGTTAGTCCATTATTAATAATTACAGATTTTCTAGACTCATTCAACAAAACCAATATATCAGAACTACCAGTTTGGCAAAAATGTCAAATGTCAAATGTCAAAAATGACAGGAAGTAAAAATGACAGTAAGTAAACTAAATCGTCAGCGATGTGACAATACCTCCTACCTTACACAGATTCGAAAAAGGACAGATTATATCAAACTGATTCAAATTAGTTTTATTGCGCACGTTCAAAACATCTCCTGACTCATTAACATTTCAAAGCAGATAGGAGGTACAGCTCGTTTTTTTTTTAATTGGCGGAGAATGACAGAAGTATACGCACCATAAATGAAAACCGGCATAATGGCTTAACCAATACAGTACATAGCAGTGCTATTCGAAATAGTATGGTATCAGTCGTGTGGCACATTGAATATTCCAGTGCAGTACATTTTTTTTTGCAAATTCATGAAAAGTATCACTAATATTATTTTAAAATTATATGAAGTCAAATATGGTGCCTATTTATCACTTAACAAAATTTGAAAATAAATTCGAAATAAAATCACTTAAACTCCAGCTGACATTTTATATATTTATTTCCCCTTATTGAAAATATTGTTCAATGTTCGTATTTTTATTAACGATGGAATATTTAGATAATTATGTTTTAAAAGGATTAATATTAACTAGAGATTTTAACTAAACTTTTATTTCAATAAATATAATTCTACCAAAACACGCTACGCTTCTGTCTTCTCCAAAGAATAAGTAGGTGTGTCTAGTGCAGAAGCTGCGCGTCCTAAGAAATGCAATGTTGACAAATCACCACGCACAGTTATAACCATTTTATGCAATTAGAATGAAATTAATACAAAATGCAGAAAAGTTATACTAGAATATAAGAAATGTTGATAAATACTTATTATAGTATCAAATTTATGTCATAATTAATTTGTACAATAGCCATAAAATATTGACAAATTTAAATTATTAGACCTAGAGTATTTTTTGTTGTCTGGCACCACTGGTACTGTATAACCCCGATAAGCACAACATTATGCGCAGACGACTACCGAAATTCTCCGCCAAATTAAAAAAAAATGAGCTGTATCACTGACGAAATCATATTAGGTCTTTTTTTGAATTATAGATCATTAGAAACTGATTTTAGTGAATTATAGTTAATCTGATGTGACCTTAGGATTAGAATTTAGAAGAAAAGACAGGATGATTGAAATCGTTTCTTAGTGGAGCCCATTTTACTTAATTTTTAATACATTATTCCTAAAAAAAAAAGGGATTTAACAATTGTCACATTACTTATAGGACCTTCCATTTTCATATGTAATTGTTCATCGTTTTTTATAATTATAAATCTGATTCTGTCGCAATTTCAAAGTCAAACTACATATTTACGTAATCTTATATGATAAAAAAGTATATGATGAATTCTAATTATATGAAGAAAATTAAAGTTGACGTTTCCAATATAATTTAGTTTCTAATTTCTTCTCGCCTGTTGTAATATAACGAATAAAACAGTGGTGTACAGTAGATATTAGGTGTTGTTTAGTAAACATATGCATAAATGCATAATAACAATATATTTAGTTATTATTATTTCACCGTAACATCAAGTCTAAGTAGTAAAACATTCAAATCGAACCAGCATTATTGTGCCTACCGAATTTATCACCTGCAATGTTTCCTATAATTTATTTGTAAGATTATGTCAACGTTAAAGAAAATATTGGTAATTTGTTTCCAACTGGCGAACGTCCGCGGCTGCAAGGGTATGCGCACTCGTCTTACAACCCTGGAAAAGCGTTCACATGTAAACATCCTCTATGGCATATCTTATTGGTTGTTGTTGTCTGTGCAGCGGTTATCGGTGCGCGGACGTTCGCCAGTGGAAAAAATTTACCTGAAACAATCATGAATATTTACACGGTGATACTCTAAAGGTGTAAAAATCGAAGTGTGTTGTAATTTTCATCATAGAAATTTATAATAGCTACTTAAGGTTCTTTTACTACTGTACGGATGAGGGTATCTGACCTGACGCTAACATAATCCGCATACAAAATAGTCTTTATTAAATTTAGTTATATCTACAGCTCGTTTTTTTTTTAATTGGCGGAGAATGACAGAAGTATACGCATCATAAATCAAAACCGGCATAATGGCTTGACCAATACAGTACATAGCAGTGCTATTCGAAATAGTATGGTATCAGTCGTTGAATATTCCAGTGCAGTACATTTTTTTTTTGCAAATTCATGAAAAGTATCACTAATATTATTTTAAAATTATATGAAGTCAAATATGGCGCCTATAATAAAATTTGAAAATAAATTCGAAATAAAATCACTTAAACTTCAGCTGACATTTTATATATTTATTTCCCCTTATTGAAAATATTGTTCAATGTTCGTATTTTTATTAACGATGGAATATTTAGATAATTATGTTTTTAAAGGATTAATATTAACTAGAGATTTTAACTAGACTTTTCTTTCAATAAATATAATTCTACCAAAACACGTTACGCTTCTGTCCCAAGAACAAGTAGGTGTGTCTAGTGCAGGTGTGCGTCCTAAGAAATGCAATGTTGACAAATCACCACGCACAGTTATAAGAGTTTTATGCAATTAAAATGAATTCTTTAAAATTAATACAAAATACATAAAAGTTATAGTAGAATATAAGAAATGTTCATAAATACTTATTATAGTATCATATTTATGTCATAATTAATTTGTACGATAGCTATAAAATAGTGACAAATTTAAATTCTTTGACCTAGAGTATTTTTTGTTGTCTGGCACCACTGGTACTGTATAACCCCAATAAGCACAACCCTATGCGCAGACGACTACCGAAATTCTCCGCCAATAAAAAAAAAATGAGCTGTACCTACCTATAGAAATGTCAACAAAAATATAACGAAATTTAATAAAATATAACATAACTCAATCAAGCTGTGAAATATCCTTTAGAATTTTTTTCTTTTTGATCATTAATATCGTGGTCACAAAATACACAAAATAACAACGTACGTTTTTTATATTTACGTTAACGCAATTTCATGAAATTACGTGAAAAGTACTTGAGCATTCTGTGCGATAGAACACGTCTTTAAGTTTGTCTTTCACATATTTTTTTCCCAAAAACGAAGTGATATTTTATTTCTATAAGTGCATGTATTTAATTTTCTAACAAATGTAAATGCGTGGTATTAATTTAAGCTTTTTTGATCGCATTAATCACATGTACAATTTTGATTATTATTATTATTATTCTAGTTGTATTAGTAAATTATGTTTACATTATAAAATATCCTTGTGGGATTTAATTATATATTATTTTGTTCTGATACCAAAAAAATAAAAAATAATAAAAAGTTGATTTTTGTTGTAGGATAATACTGCATTTGGAAATGATATTGCGCCTATTTAATCTAATCCCATTCCCATTCCTTTTAAATATAATAAAAAATATATACTGTATTTTATTTTAAATCGGAATTAATTTTTTTTTCACATTCGTAAATTAAATTAATACTAATAGCAATATGCCATGTTAATTTCTTATAAAAATATTTTTTAGAAATTTTTTATAGTATCAAGAAATTTGTTTCTATAAAATTTGTTTCAAGATTTATATCAGGTAATGACAAATTCTGACGTAATAATGTCAGAATTTGTTAATACGTCACAAGTTATTTTGTTACGTTTAGAAATTCTCAAAAATTCACAAACTTCTGTTCTGTCAAACATTTTTTCTACTTTAAAACTCCAAATACTAAAACATCTGGGTGAGAAATGTACACTCGAACTTTTGACTCGTAAATTCCAAATCACTTGAAGAAAAAAATTAAAATTTTATACATTTTTTACATATATTACCAAATATATTGTCAAATATTTGACCAAGGATGTAAAGAAAGTATTCTTAGGTTTTATTTAAAAAAAATTTTTTTTTTATTATAGTTCATTTCGTTAGAAATCCTAAAATTTAAAATTGACGCCATAAAAATTTTAAAGCAATAGAAAGTTATTCAATTTTTGATATTAATATTATATCTTTCAGTCCATTCAAAAAGTGCAAAAAAATATTTAATAACAGTAAAAAAATGAATCTTGATTCAATTTCGTTTTACTCTGCAATTAAACCCAGCATTATAAAAACACACTAATCGAACGAGCCAATCTTTAAGATCGAAGTACATCAAATTTAATTGTTACTTTTGCAAATATAATGAGTGTATTAAGTTTGGAAACTATCAAATGATTTAAAAATGCACTTCCAAACCATTAAGTGTACGTCATGCGTGTAAAAAATAGCTGAAGTAAACAAAGTTTCAATATGAAAGTGTAAAAACAAGCAATAATAATTGACAAAAAGTAAAATGAACATGTATTTACAGTAGCGATGGCAAACTGTAGGTCACTTTGAGGACCCAGTTCGTAGTTCGTAGTTCATTTCAATGTACCGTTCACGAACTATAGGTCGTTAACTACTACATCTTTTAAAAATTAACTAGTTCACGACCTATATGAAATACATGCCCATACTGAAAATAATCTCATTTTTTCTCAATATAAAAGTATTAAATGGTAAAAAATAAATAAATTGAAATATTACAATATTTATTTTGAATTAGGAATGAGGAAGAAAAGACAACAATGTTTATAATTTATACAAAACATATGTATAAGGAAATATAATCTTCTCTAGGTACTCACGATTATTTATATGAAGTTCTAAAATACTTATTGGTAGTTACTGATGAAAATGTTTACTACTTTACTAACACTTGAAAATTAAATGTACAAACTATAATAAAATGAACTAGATAGAATCGTTTTATTTGGCGTTATAATTTATATTTTCTATTCCGAATCTTCTCTGTCCAAACTTCAAAGCTTTGATTTGATATTAAGTGATTGCATTGCACTCAGTATGAAATAGAAGAACTATAAGATTTAGATGTTTATTTTTGCATTCTTGCAAAAATTTGCTATGGCATGACATATTTAAGAACATATTTAATCTTGCGAATATACCAATTATATTATTCCAAATGAAATCTGATACCAACATATAAATTGTGACTCAGCTCGGCAATGCTGCTGTTGCAATATTGCATCGAGTTTCCTATTTCGTTCCGTTCACCAACACACTTTATTACTAAATAAATGTTAGTACTGTATATGTAATGTATACTATACTGCATCGGTTACGCGTCGTGATTCATGAACGATTTAGTACACGACGGTTCAGGCCCTAGTACAAGTACATCGTGCACCATGTAGTTCATAGTTCACGAACTAGGTCATAGTGAGTTATAGGTCGTTTGAAAACATCTTCACAGTACGCCCGTCATTTGATTGAACGGTTCGCGAGTGAACTACACATCGCTAATTTACAGGCTGAAGTAAAAACGATTGTAAAGTTAAGCTGAAATAGGTCTGGAATAAATAGTGTAACGATTTGAAAGACTGAGTGGTATTTTGTGATTATAGGATAGATGATATGTTTTGTCTATAGAAATAATAATTACATTTGATAATTAAAATTGTAAATTATCAAATATTATAAATCCGGGTAACCTTAAGCCTTTTGAGTAACAACCGGTTTCAAAAAACAGTTAAATGATTCGACTCGCATATATAAAACTTTTAAAATAAAAAAAACTAAAAATTTTGATAAATCTATTAAAAAAAATGATAAATCTATAAAAAAAAAATACTTTATTGATACATTGTATTACATTTAATTATATTTCGCTGTATCTTGACACTATTATAAACTATGTATTCTAATTTAATTTATTACAATGCATTTTGGAAGTAAAGAATTTGAATTTGAAAACATAGAAATATACCTCTTCAACTATCATTACTTTTTCAACATTATTAATCGTAATCTCGATTGAGTAGATATACAAGAATACGACAAACGGTCAAACTTTGTTCGATATATAAAAGCAAAAAGAAATGATGAAAAATCACAATTGTGGTGGTCAACATAATATATTATATTCAGCTCAATATCACAGTTTTGATATTATCAAAATATTGGAAATAAGATTGTACGAAAAATTAAGAAATTACGCAACGTTGCTAATACGCGGGCCATCCAAAAAGTAAGTTCCGTTGCCGCGCAGGCGCTACTGTGGCAATTTCGCGCATGCGCGCCAGTTGCACTGACTCAGTAGGAAGGGATAGACACCATTTTGAGATCGCTTGTTATTGTGTATTAAAGCGAATTGCAAATCGCGCCACCTGTGAAATGCGATCTGTAATACGTTTTCTCGTATTTTCTCTAAATTTGTTTATATACTTTTTGTTTTTGTTTGATAGCCAAACGGAACTTACTTTCTGGATAGCCCTCGTATATAAAATCCTTTTAACGCACTTCTAAAATTCTTTTTTACTGTTAGGTGTTCAAATTCCTTCACGTTTAAATAATGACTCAAATAGTCAGCTTCGATATTAATTTGCAATTATTGAATAAGGGATCCTTATTAAATCGTTCTTTCGAAGTTTATATAACGACCATAAACGTCAGAACATTACAACTTCGATAATACTTTACGCTGAACACCCGAATGACAGATCTAGATCCAAAGAATGAAGAACGAACGATATTTCTTACCATTCAGATTAAGTGTTGAAAAATACGATAGAAATCAAAATGTTGAATGAATGAAGTTCTATAAAATGAATAGCGAATAATAATATTTCTCTTTATTCGTTGCCATTTTTTTCAAATAACAATGAATTTGATACTAATTGTGTCCACAACATCAAATGCAATATGAGAAAATGTGGAAAACTCATGGGTAAAAAAATATATAATAAGTATAAATAGAAAATATGAAAAAAAGAATAGAATGGTTTAATAAAAATTAAACAAATTTACGTGCGTAAAATCTTAAAAACAATACCATAAAATCAGCACATATTTGCATTCCAGCTACGATGATATCCGAATTATATAACTACAGTAATTAAAAGTAATAGCAAAGATGCCTCTCTTGTTAGCGCATATTTTCGTTTCAATTAAAAAATAGTTTTCCTTGTGACGACCCCTTGGAATGTTTTCATTGCCATGTATGAATTGTATTCACTAGTGTATGTTATATTACTCTTTATTCGGTAGGGGTGTATACTGAACCGACTCTGAAATCCTCAACATATCATTTGTGCAGAAATATGGTTAAATATCACAATTTGTATATACAAGCAATGCCCTTTGCATTTTAAGAACAGCATTCGATTTATATCAGTGATACGATTTTAAGTTTAGAGGAAGTAAGAATGGGAAAGGGAGTCCGGCAGGGATGTACACTGTCGCCATTGTTATTTAACCTGTATATAGAGGATGAAACGAGGAAAAAGAGTATAGTGTACGTGTGAAAATTCAACGGGGAGAGGAAATATATGTGTTGAGGTTCGCCGACGGTATAGCTATATTGGAGCGGAATTTAGAACATGTATTAAATGGTATGCGGGCAGTAATGACTAGAGATTATAACATTAAAATAAATATAGGCAAGACCACAATGATGAGGTGTAACAAGCAGGAATGCAAGCGAAAAATGAGGATATGAATAGGAAAGGCTAGAATAGAAGAGGTGACAGACTTTTCTTATTTAGGAAGTAGGATTGCAAAGGATAACCTAAGTGAGGTAGATATAAAATGTAGGATAGCACAGTGTAGGAAGGCATTCGTAGATTTTAAGATCAAATATTGACTTGGGTATTAGAAAAAGATTACTGAAGGCATGCGTGTGGAGAGTAGCATTGTACGGGTGTGAGGCGTAAATGACAGGAAAGGAAGAGAAGTGTAGAAGCATTCGACATGTGGTGCTATAGAAGGATGATGAGGATTGATAAAAAATCACAAATGAAGCCGTGTTCGAGTTAGTAGGAGAGAAGAGAAGTATTTGGAGAGTATTACAGCGAAGAAGAGATAGACTAGTAGGTCATATGCTCAGATATGGGGGTTTAATGTAATTAGTTATAGAGGGAGGTGTAGGTAGGCCTAGATGTGGGTTAGATAGTGGAGGACGTGTCTTGGATAAATAGCAACAGAGAGATGGAGGAACTAGCTCAGGATAGATTGCGTGCTGTTTCTGACCAATCCGTAGTATTGAAGATCTCTTCGAAATACTGGCTATACACTATATTTCTTGGAGGATTATACATCAGCTATAAGCATAGTTCAGACTGGGTTCGTTTGGTTGGATCTTCTTGCACTATTTACCGTATAATAGACCCTCTGACAAAGGGGTGTGATGCAATTGTAACTTTATACAGGATGTATAAAGTTAAAATTTAATCGACGAGAGCTAAGTTTAATTTAAATCGATGAAATTCAAAATATCTTGGGCAAAAAAATAAAAATAAATTTGTTAGCTAACTAACTTCGACTTCATTAAGTGATAAAATAATCCAATATTTGGTAGATGCAATTATATATATATATATCGGGCTGCAGATAGAAAAAATCAAAATATATTAAAGTTAATGAAATATAAATGTATATTTGATTATTTAAGATCTGAATATACAACTTAATAACTAAGTTGACAGAAACTAGAAAAAAAGAAAAATGGAGCACAGATTAAAGTAAGATTGCTAAAAGAATTTGGAAGATGAAGGCAACTAGAAATTTAAAAAAAATTATAGACGGATACGTAGATAAGATTTATGGTTATTTATGGGTCTTCGGTGGGCACTGAGTGGTCAGTACCAGTACCAAACATCAGTACCAAACAACCAACAATTTGGAATAAGATTTGTTTGAAACATCATACGTAGCATTCAAGGAATTGAAGAAGTGTCGAGAATTATTTATGGAGAGAAATGTAAAGATCGTTTATAAATTGTGAAATGTAAATCTGCATTGAGTTTTCAAAGATGCATACAAGTTAAGGTCCAATAGATACGTAAATAGTCACACTTTTACTTTCGAGAATTGTTTGAATCAATCGACAAGGACCCATTCAAAATTGCATAAAAAATTATACACATTTTAATACTTTTACAAACTAGAACATATCAGTACTAGAATTATACATAAAGAAGACTAGAGAATTATTTCTAAATCACTGATTCCATCCTAACAGTTAGGTTTTTATTTCCACTAACAATACAATAACATTAAGAGTGGCAGATGCTTGTGAAAAGAAATGACTTCTCAAATATTTCAATACTCTAAGGTTAATAAGAACAAATTAACCGTCGTAAATATGGATGAAATATAAAATATAAGCATTCGTTCAAAAGTAACCAATAGATTTGTTGGAGGTTGTAACCACGGATGTTGTGGGCTCGAATCCCACTCCGGACAGGGATAATTTCTTGAGGCCGCTGTGCATGTTGCCATTCAGGTGCCATGATTAAGGTTATTTAAAAAATATATATATGCTGGCAACCTATAACGCTAAGTGTTGAGCCATTAGTATACGGGAGAGACTTTAGTGCCCATTCTAAAAAAAAAAAAAAGTGGCATAATCCAAGTAGTTGATGAAAAATTCAATAAACAAAATTGGAAAGTTACTCAAATCGTCTGAAACATCCTGTATATTGGAGAATCACTAATAAGAAGTCCGCTAGCATAGAGAGGTTGGCAATGGCTATGTGGACCTCAACCCCTGTGGAATCCGAAGCTCGGGGACCTCGGACGGCCTTCGCCCATCGTCCGCTCCGATAATAGAAATAGAAAATCTGATTCGACATATTATGTATTGGTCTATTCAATCGTTGATACGTTTAAAATTGCTTTAAATTATTTTATTGTGCGTAGCGACATCTACACAAAGATTCGAATGAATTGCAGTTTATTTATATAAGAATATCCAATTATAAACGGGTTGATACTTATTATACGTATATAGAATGTATTGAAGCGACTTTCTCACCATTGGATAGTATCAAAGATATTACGCTATTTAATTGCATTTAATTACCTCAATCTACGATATATAAACTAAACATCATATTAGTATAGAATATCACCCAAATACCGTAACTTAAAGCATTGGGTAGCTAGATGCGCATTTCGAAGACTATGCCCCCATCTTCAGTAGCGCAAGATAAAAACTAAATAAAATACCTCTTGTCACGAATCGTGATTGATATACTATTAAATAAATAAGTAAACATGACAGAAGTACTTCAAAAATCGCATATAATATGACCTAGGAATCTTTTAAAATAATTACATATAATAAAACGTGAATGGTTCGGTCGTGTCTAACAATCCGATCATGGTCGGGTAAAGGGGGTTCGTGTGCGCCCTGTGAACAGAGTTGAATAATGCATGGGCCCGAATTAGTTAGAATATTTCAAATGGGAGCGAATGGTAGCGGCATTGACTCGCTGGGTGGTGTGGCTTCGGAGAAGTATTTCAAAAATGGCATATAATATGACCTATAAATCTTTTAAAACAATATAAATTAATAATTAACGAAACTAACAATTAGCAATAATAAATATTGGTTTGTCGAATCTAAAATAACCAAAAATAAATAAAATAAAAATAAATTTTAAAATTGTTCTTATTAAATAAATTATATATATCAAATATATTGTCAAATATCTGACCAAGGATGTAAAGAAAGTATTCTTAAGTTTTATTATTTTTAAAGAAAATTTTATTATAGTTCATTTCGTTAGAAATAAAATGGACACCATCAAAATAAGCTGAAATTTTAAAGCAATAGAAAGTTATTCGATTTTTGATATTTATATTATAGCTTTCAATCAATAAAATAAAAAATAAACAAAGTAAAAGAAAAGTATAGTGTAGGTGTGAATGTACAGGGAGAGAAAATATATATGTTGAGATTCGCCGACGATATAGCTATATTGGAAGAAAGCGAAAAGAATTTAGAAAGGGTATTGAATGGTATGCAGGCAGTATTGACTAGGGATTTTAACATGAAAATAAATATAGGTAAAACTAAAGTGATGAGGTGTGACAAAAAGGAATGCAGTAGAAAAATGAGGATCACAATAGGAGATAATAGAATCGAAGAAGTGTCAGATTTTTGTGATTTAGGCAGTAGAATCACAAAAGATAATCGAAGCAAGGTAGATTAAAGTGTAGGATAGCACAGGGTAGGAAGGCATTCGTAGAAAAAGAACAGATTTTAAGAT
Source organism: Leptodirus hochenwartii (assembly GCA_947310635.1). NCBI lineage: Eukaryota > Metazoa > Arthropoda > Insecta > Coleoptera > Leiodidae > Leptodirus > Leptodirus hochenwartii. The sequence goes on from OX371186.1 coordinate 6,024,109, forward strand.
CAAATATTGACTTGGGTATTAGAAAAAGATTACTGAAGGTATATGTTTGGAGTGTAGCACTGTACGGGTGTGAGGCGTGGACTATAGGAAAGGAAGAGAAGCGTAGATTACAAGCATTCGAAATGTGGTGTTATAGGAGGATGATGAGGATTGGTTGGGAAGATAAAGTAACAAATGAAGCTGTACTAGAGTTAGTAGGGGAGAAGAGAAGTATCTGGAGAGTGTTACAGCGTAGGAGAGACAGATTAGTAGGGCATATCCTTAGGCATGGGGGGATTATGCAATTGATCATAGAAGGTAGAGTGGAGGGAAAGAGAGGGGTAGGTAGGCCTAGATTGGAGTATGTGAGTCAGATAGTTGAAGACGTTGAGATGAATAGCTATAGGGAGATGAAGGGATTAGCTCAGGATAGATCGGCATGGCGTGCTGTTTCCAACCAATCTTTAGGATTGCGGACTCTTTAACTAGCTTTCAATCCATTCAAAAAATGCAAAAAAATACTTAATAACAGTAAAAAAATTAATCTTGATTCAATTTCGTTTTACTCTGCAATTAAACCCAGCATTATCAAAATACACTAATCGAACGAGCCAATTTTTAAGATCGAAGTACATCAAATTTAATTGTTACTTCTGCAGATATAATGAGTGTATTAATTTTGGAAACTATCAAATGATTTAAAAATGCACTTCCAAATCATTAAGTGTACGTCATTCGTGTAAAAAAAGCTGAAGTAATCAAAGTTTCAATATGAAAGTGTAAAAATAAGCAAAAACAAGTAAAAACAATTTCAAAAATGGCATATAATATGACCTATAAATCTTTTAAAACAATCTAAATTAATAATTAACGAAACTGACAAGTTTACGTTTACTAAAATAATTAATCGTGGCAGAGGTATTTTATTTGGTTTATATTTTGTACTACTGAAGAAGGGGTCATAGCCTTCGAAACGCGCATGTAGCTATTTTATGCTTAAGTTACGGTATTTGGGTGATATTCTAAACTATTATTTAACACTGTAGTGATATTTTTTTTAAATATATCAGGTCAGGTCAGGTCAGTCAGGGTTGATCAAAAAAATCAATGATTTTTTGCTTTAATTTTATCAATTTATGTTCCGAATCATTTACTCTATTAATTTTTATATAATTTCAGAATTTTTCATACAAGTAACTGAACAATTCTTCTCTTCCCTAATATAAAATATTACAAATTAACTACACTTTCTTTGCCAGTTATAAAATCCTCTTTAAATCCTAATTACATTACGATGCGATTACGATTATTTCAAAATTTGTTTAAGAAGTTTAACCAAGTATTTATAACGCATGCAAACTGTTAGATATAGATATCAAAATATCAGAAATAATAAAATTATAATGAATGTTATCGAACAAAATTTTTAGTGAAAAATTTTTACTTTTAACAAGATAATTTTTAGAACCCTTTAAAGTATTATTAAGGCAAACTGTAATGTATTTTTAAGACAAAAAGTTTTTATTAAAAGTCCAATATTTATTAAAAAAAAAAACTGATGCTATTCCAATAAAGAATTTTTGTCCCGAAAAAAATGGATACAATTCCAATTTCGATATAGTTCATTTTTAATTCCAATTCGAAACCCTGCATTCTTACAAATGAAAGTTATTCAATTGAATCAATTGAATGGTTAAAATGTCTACCACGAGCCTCGAGGGCTACAAAAGATGTGATTTGTTTTAAAATCCGACTGGGTTTTATTTTTTTATAATTAATGGTTAACCTCGAAGATATACACTTTTAAAAAATATTTTAAGTAATTTTTAGAATCGCAGTGCCAAGTATATTATTAGTTCATTACAGATAGAAGCTTCACCTTCAAAATGTGCATGTTCAAACATTTTTTTTTAATAAACTTACTAAACATCAACAGAACTCCTTTATTGGCTTGATCAATTATATTCGGCACCAACAGAAATAATCCTTAAAAATACTCTGTCGTAGATGAATCTCATCTACCTATCTTAACCTATACATCTTACGGACTGCAATACGAGCAATTAGCGTATTGAGGTGATGTATTTATTGTATTAGAAAATATTTTATAATCTACCAAAAAAAAAATTCTTCTTCATCTGACGACATGGTGCCTGATGAATTCCCCCTATATATAAAGATTTATTCTTATTTACCCTCCTGCATGGCTGGTAGCTCTGGAAGCTCCTCAATTTAAGGCAAATCCGACGTTAGATATCATAATCCCCAGTTAATTTGACATCTCTATTCAATATTGTATCGAATTCATGTCAACAACAATATGGTACTTCGATGGGACGAAACGGTGATCTCATTCAATATATCTATCAAGTATTTAAGTGAAAAACGAAACATCAAATTCTTATTGTGTAATTTTATTAAAGTACGCCCCAAATGACATACAAAGTCATATTTATCGGATTTATATTATTCAAGTAATAAATATATTTTTCTAATTTGCATTTCTAAAAGCGCTATTAACGAACCCAAATGAGTTCGTTTATAGCGAATTTACGTTTGCTTATAGCATAGGGCAATTTAGTGTTTCAAAGTTGGTAGCTCTGCTTGCCAGTTATCAAACGTCAAACTACAATAGAAAGCAACAATTAGTTTGCTTTTAATTTTGTCCCTGAAATGTACAATTGTACGTCAAACTACAAAAGAAAGTAACAAATAGGTTAATTTAAATTTATTTGACAATTTACTTCAAATGTTCCAAATGTGCCAATAGTTACAATCAACAGTCAAAAAAATCTCTAAATTTTTTAATTTCGATTTTTTATTTAAAAAGGGCATGAAAGATGCAAATTAGAAAAAATAGTATAAAAGCTCATTTCATAAGTCATTTATAACACTGGTTCTTTATAAAACTCGATGCTACGCACCTCGTTTTCTAAACTTGAACTCGTGCAATAAAACCTGCCTTATGAAATTCGTTCTTTAATATACTATTTTCTAATTTGCGTTTCTAATAGAGCCATTAACGAACCCAAATGAGTTCATTTATAGCGAATTTGCGTTTGCTTATAGCATAGTGCAATTTAGTGTTTCAAAGTTGGTAGCTCTCCTTGCCAGTTATCAAACGTCAAACTACAAAAGAAAGCAACAAATAGTTTGCTTTTAATTTTGTCCCTGAAATGTACAATTGTACGTCAAACTACAAAAGAAAGCAACAAATAGGTTAATTTAAATTTATTTGACAATTTACTTCAAATGTTCCAAATGTGCCAATAGTTACAATCAACAGTCAAAAAATTCCCTAAATTTTTAAATTTCGAATTTTTATTTAAAAAGGGCATTAAAGATGCAAATTAGAAAAAGTAGTATAAAAAACTTATTTCATAAGTCATTTATAACACTCGTTCTTTACAAAACTCGATGCTACGCACCTCGTTTTCTTAACTTGAACTCGTGCAATAAAACCTGCCTTATGAAATTCGTTCTTTAATATACTATAATGACATTTGATTGTGCTGTCATCTAAGCTTCAAATACATTTATTGTAAGAAAACTATTAAAATTACTAACTAAGAGATAGTTATCATGTTGCTTTTAAACGTCAATAAGTCGTTTGAACTACTGCAAGGCAACATTCCATACTCATTCGTGCCAAAGATAAAATATGTAATGTAAGTTAATTTAAAAAAATAATTGATTAATATCAGCGACAATTGATAAACTATTGATAATTTTAACAATTTATAAAATAAATAATAGGAGAGGTTTACCAAATAATAATAATGCTAAGCAAATATATGTAATGAAATTTATAAACAAAAATGGGACTTTTAATACGCAGATTAATTTAAAAAATGCGTACACTCGACTACCATTTTTGTATTATGGAATATAAATGCATATATGCAACCGTAGGTGCGCGGTAGTTCATATAATCGTTGGAGTTTGGTAAGTTCAAAGTGATTTCATAGGAAATAATAGATCGTCAGCGATGTGACAATATCTCCTTTCTTACAAAAATTCGGAAAATGACATATCATGTCAAACTGATTCTTAGGTTTAATGCGCATGTTCAGATCATCTCTCAATTCACTAAAAGTTTAAAGGTGGTATTACCACATTTATTACCACATATTACCTTGAAGAAAATTAAAATTAGCATCCAATTCTATAAATTGCAGAAAATTATGCATTAAATGTAAAAGTTAAAAATCACTGTTTAAAATATTCCATATTTTCTATAATGTATTAACTAGTTTTTCATGCACCTCGTGCAATTTTTGATTTAGGACCATTAATGGAGGTAATTTATACAATATAACCATAATTTAGGTAATCATAACACAATTATCAAAATTATTAAATCTCATCATATCGATTGGTTTTTTATTTATCAAATTATTGGATATATATAAAACGGTAGGTCCATTTCAGGGCCCCTTCTGCATTGGTCCTTTGCTTGAGTATTTATTGCAACTGACTAGGTACGACACTGGTTTTTCAGAATGTGATATTACAGCAGAAATTACTTCATTTAAATCTGGTTTCGTAAAGAGAAATGTTTTAGAGTTTTTCAAATGCAAACTACTCGTATGAAGTAGTTTTGTCATTAATTTTTCAAAAATTCTGTCACCAAAGTGAAAAAATATCTCAGTATTAAATTTTATTTTTAAATGTCAAACATTGAACGACGTTAATGTATATTAGCTTGATTTTGTACTAGTACAATATGGATGCAATCGTAGACCATGCTTCGTTTAGGAAACCACCAAATATCGTGAAGTGCCATCAAATTTTAGAACTATTATGGTGATAATTATGTAATATCACGCACATTATTCAAACAGAATGTTTGCGCAAAATATATGAAGATGGATCTGGTATACTCTGCAATAATCCAATATCTGATCATGTTAAATTTATCCTTTTATCCATGCAAGAATCTACATCTGCGGAAATTGAGAGACATTTTTTACCGGACAAAAAGAGATGTTTGAATAGTTTCAATCGATAAGTACACGTCCATTTTTAGATTGATGGCAGATCATCTAAAAAAACTCGCTTTTTTAAATACACGTACAGGGAGTTCCAAAATCGCCCAACTATTAAACGAAAGCAAATTAAATTACGCAATTTTTACTAATTGTAGACAAGGTGTCGGCCTATGGAACGGTCAATTTTTTTTCTATATTTTTTCACTAGCTTCCTCGATAATACGTCTGAAAAAAATATATATTTTTTTAATGTTCATATTTTTTTTGACATGTTATTGAAATTTTAAAAATATAAGGAATATACCGTTCAAATGCTCGATCCTTTAGGAATGTTCTCTAAAAATATTGTACAAGAATAATCTAAATTGGGGAAATGCTATACACACTGTCGAACCCCTGCCGTTTCGATTGCAAGGGTTTACTAACGTTAGCCCAACTATTAAACGAAAGCAAATTAAATTACGCAATTTTTACTAATTGTAGACAAGATGTCGACCTATGGAACATTCAAACTTTTTTCTATTTTTTTCACTTGCTTATTCGATAAAACAACGTCTGGAAAATCTTTTTTTTCTTATGATAGTTAACTTTTTTTTCGACATGTTATTGAAAATTTAAAAATATAATAAATATAGCGTTCAAAAGCCCCATCCTTTGGGAATGTTCTCTAAAAATATTGTACAAAAATAATCAAAATTGGGGAAATGCTATACACGCTGTCGAACCCCTGCCGTTTCGATTGCAAGGGTTTACTAACGTTAGCCCAACTATTAAACGAACGCAAATTAAATTACGCAATTTTTACTAATTGTAGAGAAGATGGCGACCTATGGAATGGTCAAACGTTTTCTATTTTTTTTCACTCGCTTCCTCGATAAAACAACGCCTGAAAAATATCTTTTTTTTTATAATAAAAGTTAATATTTTTTTTCGACATGTTATTGAAAATTTAAAAATATAATAAATATAGCGTTCAAAAGCCCCATCCTTTGGGAATGTTCTCTAAAAATATTGTACAAAAATAATCAAAATTGGGGAAATGCTGTACACGCTGTCGAACCCCTGCCTTTCGTATGAGGAGACGTTGGCCTTAAGAAGCTGATATTTCTCAATAGTAATTTTAAATTTCTATGTTTGAACAAACTATAAAAGTATGTTGGTGAAAAATGCTTGTCGAATTTATTTTCAATTTTTATTTTACGATGTGAATCATTAATAATAATAATAAATTCATTTATTCATTTAATTATTCAATATTGGAAATAAAAGTATTGACATATTCGTCGTGTTATATCAAACACCAAAAATAAAATTAATTACATAAACAATCATTTACTTTTCAATACAAACGAAGGTGATAGCTAACTAACGGAAATGTTTAGTTTAATTTAAAAAAAAAATGTCGTTTTTGTTTGTTTTTTCAAATTATTCCATTTTTATACGATACTTCAAAAATCCGATTTGAAATATAATTTAAAAAAATACAAATATTCATTTATTCCATTGAAAATTTCAGCACCCTGTAGCATATTAAGTCTTGTAATATATCTAATATGCCGGTCCTTTGATACAATAGCTACTTTTGACTGGACAGATGATTTATCAAGGGTGGCTACTGTCGATTCGATTGTTGAAAGGCGCAACAATGGACCAACAGGCAATATCGAGATCGAGAGGGCAGCACCATCGATATAATATTTGGACATTATACTAATACACATTGATCCAATTGAAATTTATGATTTCGATGTTCACTGCAGCTAAGCAAAAGCTATTATTATCAAACTACTCGAAATGGAGGAAGCATATAAGCTATGAATGCGCATATTTTTTGAATAGTTTGTTTATCAGCACTTTAGAATGTCTTATGAATGAACGTGGCATTTTGGTAAGGAGGGGAGGTTATGATAAAAATCAGTGCGGTATTTAGGCAGGGGCACCTGCCCAGCGCCCGAAAATGGTTCTACATAAAAATTACACGTTCTTTATAAAATAGATGTTCTTTGCATTCAGTTATGTTATAATAACGTAGTTTATTTATTTTTTGGTACGTATTAACTTGAGCCACAAGCGTGCAGTGATATTTTCTGACATCTGTCACTTTTCTAGACGTATTTGGTTTCGTATTTTTACAATCTGTTCTAAGTATTTTACATTCAGATTATCAGTTTAGTTCCTTTAGTCATGTTTTTAAATACAGTATTTTTCAAGACTATTTAATTTCGAATCTTAACTGTTAGAATTTAATTTTAATATTCGATGGTAATGAATTTGACTTAAATCTTGATTCATATGTGTCATATTTAGTTTTAACCAGACTTCTTTTTGAAAAAATTCTATACTTATAACATAAAAATTAAATTAAACATAAAATGTTATTTGTTTTTTTTTTAATATTAAAAACATTAGGGGGGGCCAAAAATTAATCCTTGCCCAGGGCACATGACAGGCTTGTTACGGCAAAATATATAGGGTCTTGCACATTTTTTGAACCTTACTCTTCAAGTACAAGCATTGGTATAATTTTTGCTTAAAGCTTTAAATGACAAACGAATCATTTCTTTTGTAATCGCTTGTTTCAGATTTTTTACATTGCACTTGTATAATAGAATATTAGTTACTTAATTACTTATATTTAAGTCACATGATCAGTCTCTTTTTATGCCCAAAAACCAGAAAACCGGATATTAAAAAAATTCCCACAAAAAGGCCATAATTTACGTTGAAAATTTAGAGGTACGTTCTATAATTTTCTAAATCCGCATAAAGCCAAGGCAACGAGTCAAAATAAACCTATATTAAAATATCATGAAAAAAGTCGATAAAAATTCTGTAAAATAAGAATGCCGAAAAATTACCTTCGAAAATATGAAAGAATTTTATATAAAACTTTAAGGTTATAATAGTATAGAATATACCGTAACTTAAAGCATTAAGTAGCTAGATGCGCATTTCTAAGGCTATGCCCCCATCTTCAGTAGCACAAGATAAAAACTAAATAAAATACCTCTGTCACGAATCGTGATTGATATACAATTAAATAAATAAGTCAACATGACAGAAGTATTTCAAAATTGGCATATAATATGACTTATAAATCTTTTAAAACAATACAAATTAACAATTAACGAAAATATTGGTTAATATTAATAATTTATAATTTAATAATTTTAATATTAATAATTTTATTTCTATAGTTTCGCTGTAACCAATTATTTAGAATTCATTAATAATGTTAAAGATCTAACACTATCAAATAATGAAATACTTATTTCATTTGATGTTTGCTCATTATTTCCAAGTCTTCCTATTCCTGAAACCAATCTTTTTCGTTAGAATATTTCAAATGGGAGCGAATGGTAGCGGCATTGGCTTGCTGGGTGGTGTGGCTTCGTAGAAGTATTTCAAAAATGGCATATAATATGACCTATAAATCTTTCAAAACAATATAAATTAATAATTAACGAAACTAATAAGCAACAACAATAAACATTGGTTGGTTAAATCTAAAATAACCAAAAATGAATTAAAAAATAGATCTTTTAAGTAATTTAAGTGGACTAATTTGAATAGGATGACCTGAGTTAGTCAATAATATGCTCGGATACAGCACTTTTTTATTTTATATTTAATCTGAAATGAGCTTAATAAGTTACGGTATTTGGGCAATATTCTATACTATTATTTAACACCGTAGTGATAATTTTTAAGGTTATGCATTTTGCCGTTACGTTGTGATATTCCATATTAGGGAAGAGAAATAAAAATACAATGTTTATCAATATCACGGTTAAAATTTATCATTAAAATTTTATTTTAAATTTGTCTTCCCCCCTTTAAATAAGTTTACTTTAAACCGGTATTCATTTAATTTGATTGAAAAGTAAAAATTAACAATTAGCCATAAAAATCGAGACAATATCTACCATCTTCAATAAATTTGGCTAACTTCTCTGGACATTTTTTTGCTGTTTCTTAATCTGCTGTTGCAACCTCGCCTGTAATCTTCACGTAATGAAGTGTGTGTCTATTTTAAAAATAAAAATAAATAAAACGCTTGGCCATCCTTTGCTAGCCGAAAATTCTTTATCAGCCTAAGAAGAGGAGGTGGATGGCTCCGATTGTTTCATCTATTCATAAAACCGAAAAGTTTGCTCAATTAAATAAACACTCAAAGAACTTATTTGAGTTAAGTCTTCAATCTAAATTACCAGCGCTCGTTCAGTTTTTTTCCTAATAAAGCATCTCTTGAGTACAATGATAATTTGGCACTTAGTTTTATGCCAGAATGACAGATTTCCTTATTAACTTCATTTTTTGATTTAATCTTGTAGTAGATTCGCCTGAATTAATTTTTTTTTTCAATTTTTCTAAACAATCTAAAATTGCAATATTCATTTCCAAAGAAATTGCTTTTCTTCGGCGCCGTTTTTTGCTATATTGGGACAAATTAATACCACGAATTTGCATTAAATATGCACCACATTAAAAATGTACTCTACTCTACCTAACCTTTGAAGAATTAAAAAAAAATTCACAGATATATATTAAAATATACGAGATAAATTTTTATCGACATAATTTAGCGAGAAAAATATTTTTTCTTTTGCATGAATAATTTATATCTAGTTTAAAATATTTGTTTTTTCACGCCGTTTTTTTCGAGGTACCACAAAATTTTCAGCGTAGTAGAATAGTAACAATGCCGAAGAAAATAGGAGCTAATTTGTGTGAGAACTATAGGACCATTAGCCTACTATCACATGCATCGAAGATATTGTTAAAGATTATTTATAGGAGATTAGAAAATAAAGTAGAGGAAAGGCTAGGAGAAGATCAGTTTGGTTTTAGGAAAAACAGAGGGACGAGAGAGGCGATTCTAGCACTAAGAACGGTAGTAGAAAAAAGAAAGAGGGTAGGAAAGGTAACTTGCATAGCTTTTGTAGACTTAGAAAAGGCATTTGATAATGTAGATTGGGACATAATGTTTAGAATTTTAAAAGAAACGGGTATAGATTATAAGGATAGGAGAATAATTTTTAATTTATATAAACACCAAACTGCCTTAGTTAGAATTGAGGGGGAAGAAGAGGTAGCAAAAATAGGGAAGGGAGTTCGGCAGGGATGTACACTCTCACCGTTATTATTTAATCTATATATAGAAGATGCAATAAACAAAGTAAAAGAAGAGTATAGTGTAGGTGTGAATGTACAGGGAGAGAAAATATATATGTTGAGATTCGCCGACGATATAGCTATATTGGAAGAAAGCGAAAAGAATTTAGAAAGGGTATTGAATGGTATGCAGGCAGTATTGACTAGGGATTTTAACATGAAAATAAATATAGGTAAAACTAAAGTGATGAGGTGTGACAAAAAGGAATGCAGTAGAAAAATGAGGATCACAATAGGAGATAATAGAATCGAAGAAGTGTCAGATTTTTGTTATTTAGGCAGTAGAATCACAAAAGATAATCGAAGCAAGGTAGATATAAAGTGTAGGATAGCACAGGGTAGGAAGGCATTCGTAGAAAAAGAACAGATTTTAAGATCAAATATTGACTTGGGTATTAGAAAAAGATTACTGAAGGTATATGTTTGGAGTGTAGCACTGTACGGGTGTGAGGCGTGGACTATAGGAAAGGAAGAGAAGCGTAGATTAGAAGCACTTGAAATGTGGTGTTATAGAAGGATGATGAGGATTGGTTGGGAAGATAAAGTAACAAATGAAGCTGTACTAGAGTTAGTAGGGGAGAAGAGAAGTATCTGGAGAGTGTTACAGCGTAGGAGAGACAGATTAGTAGGGCATATTCTTAGGCATGGGGGGATTATGCAATTGATCATAGAAGTTAGAGTGGAGGGAAAGAGAGGGGTAGGTAGGCCTAGATTGGAGTATGTGAGTCAGATAGTTGAAGACGTTGAGATGAATAGCTATAGGGAGATGAAGGGATTAGCTCAGGATAGATCGGCATGGCGTACTGTTTCCAACCAATCTTTAGGATTGCGGACTCTTTAACTAACCACAAAATATATATAAATCACGTGATATAGTCGTTTACACGAAAAGAATTCTCCTTAAAATCGTTGAATTTACAACAAAAAGTCAACTTCAAACTCTGATTCAAGTTGATCATTTGAATTGTACAAAAATAAATTGATGTCAATTTGTCCCTCGAGTGCTTTTATAAAATTGATAATTATGTTACTACTTTTTTATACCTCTAGCAATAGAGCCCATCAAATAACGCTAGCCGAAAACATACAATCACATGGCAGTTCCGTCCTTATTAACGCGCCCCCTCTTCGTGGGGGTCCCAGCGGGTGTCCAATATCGAAATACACGTCGTATAGTCGCTTTCATCAATAGAATTGCCTAAAAAGTTATTAAGCCATATGTATAAGTTTGTACGATAACAAATGATGATTTTGTGTTTATTTCAATATTGTGTAATTTGAAGCGAAATGTCATTTAAAAAATTAAAGCTGTATGACTAAGTAGTTCATCATCGATTGGTAATATGAATATTGAGTGTTCGAATCTCAACCACGGCGGAAAAGAATTGCCAGGTCGTAAAATATAACGCATGATTTTTTTACAAAATAATTTATGCTACTCTTGTTGTATAGAAACTTTTTGATAATTGTAATTTATACGTGCTAACCTTTCAAAATAATTCATCGGCTTAATATTTTTTTTCAATGGTACAAAGTTTTAATCAATGGTGTAGATAGAAAGAAGGAATATACGAGAAAAATATTTGTCTTACTACAAATTGAATAAATTATGATCAATGATGATATTGTAGTATAAAATATCACCCAAATACCGTAACTTAAAGCATTAAGTAGGTTAAATTTATAAGAACAAGAGATATCAAAAATATTAGTAGATTAGAACAAAGTAATAATTCAACTCCAACATTTGTTAAATTACCATTTGATCCTATAATTGCACGTGGTTTAGTAGAAAGTATTTTAAATAAATATAATTTTAGAGTAACATATAATAGTCTTACTAATATTCTAGGAAATCCCAAAGATTTGATTGATTTCAATAAAAAAATCTGGTATTTATAAAATATCTTGTTCTAGTTGTCCTAGAGTATATATATAAAACAAACACGTAGACCAATTAAAACTAGATTTAAGGAACATTTAGCTCATTTCAGATTAAATAGAAAAGATAAAAGTGCTGTAGCCGAGCATATTTTTTATCAATCAGGTTATCCTATTCAAATTAGTTCACTTCAATTACTTAAAAGTGTTTTGAATTATTCCGAGTTTATAAAAGTATATACATGCATAAATCTAGATCAAATTTAATGAATTTAGATTCAGGCCCAATTTGATCTTGTCTATTTAATTTATTTAATAAGAACTATTTTTAAATCATTTTTTTATTTTTTTAGTTATTTTAGATGACAAACTAATCTTTATTGTTGTACATGTCAGTTTCGTTAATTATTAATTTATATTGTTTTAAAAGATTTATAGGTTATATTTAGAGACTGGATTATAGGCACTAAAAAAATGCCAAAATAGGCGGCAAATAGGCACTAAAAAAACGTTAAAAAGGCGCTAAAAAAGGCATTTCTTATTTTGAAAAAAAAAATCAAAAAAGGCATGAAAAATGCTGCTCCAGAAAAATATTATAAAGAATTATATAAAAAATCTTACCAAAGAAAGCATAATATAGAATATCATCCAAATACCGTAACAAGCATTAAGTAGCTAGATGTACATTTACAATAAAGAAAGCATAGTTTGATAATATAATATAAAATAACGTAAAAAAGACGAAACCCACCCCTAACTTATTTATGACATATTTACATTAATTATTATCTGAAGTCTGATGCTGTTTAACAAAATGTATATGATCTTAACAAAACCACTAAACAACATGTTGTCCTTAAAGTAATATCTGACACTTTTTTCACCTGATGATGGCCAAAAGCCGAAACTAGTCGAAAATTTACATAATATAATCAAGAACCGGTAACGACTTACTCAACCAACCATTTATTATATTCAACCTTACAAAGATGGATATCCATAACTTTATATCTACAGCAAGTATGCCTGCACAAGTCCAAAATGAAGCTAAATACAACATGAAATAACATCAAACAAGAGAACATATCAACTTCATCAACATATGCATCAAAGAACAGCTGACCCCATCCTTTGCAAACGTTCCAAAATCCTTAAAACTCACCAAGTTTCAAACCAAAAAATTAACAAGAGACATCACGAAAACAGAAAGAAGGAAGCACTACTGAAACTTACACCAATACCAATTTGTTCACCTGATGATGGCCAAAAGCCGAAACTAGTCGAAAATTTAAATAATATAAAAAACTTGTAAGGGTTTACTCAACCAATAGTTTATTATATTCAACCTTACAAAGATAGACATCCATAACTTTATATCTACAGCAAGTATGCCTGCACAAGTCCAAAATTAAAATAAATACAACATGAAATAACATCAAACAAGAGAACATATCAACTTCATCAACATATGCATCAAATAACAGCTGACCCCATCCTTTGCAAACGTTCCAAAATCCTTAAAACTCACCAACTTTCAAAACAAAAAATTAACAAGAGACATCACGAAAACAGAAAGAAGGAAGCACTACTGAAACTTACACCAATACCAATTTGTTCACCTGATGATGGCCAAAAGCCGAAACTAGTCGAAAATTTAAATAATATTAAAAACCTGTAAGGGTTTACTCAACCAATAGTTTATTATATTCAACCTTACAAAGATAGACATCCATAACTTTATATCTACAGCAAGTATGCCTGCACAAGTCCAAAATTAAAATAAATACAACATGAAATAACATCAAACAAGAGAACATATCAACTTCATCAACATATGCATCAAATAACAGCTGACCCCATCCTTTGCAAACGTTCCAAAATCCTTAAAACTCACCAACTTTCAAAACAAAAAATTAACAAGAGACATCACGAAAACAGAAAGAAGGAAGCACTACTGAAACTTACACCAATACCAATTTGTTCACCTGATGATGGCCAAAAGCCGAAACTAGTCGAAAATTTACATAATATAATCAAGAACCGGTAACGACTTACTCAACCAACCATTTATTATATTCAACCTTACAAAGATGGACTTCCACAACTCTATCTAAGAAGTGTTTTAGATATGGACATAATATACAAAACTGTAAAAATTAGATATGTTGCGTATAATGCTCACAAAATCACAAATCTGAGGAATGTACTAATGCAAATCTGTTATGCGTAATTTGTAACTACTCTAATGAAAAATTTAGTAATAACTTTAGTGTAAATAATTGTGCAGATAACATGAAAGATTGCAGTATATATAGACTAAAAATTGATAAAAAAAGAGCAATGATTGATTTTCAACTTAATTTAACTTTAATACAGTGCCTAATCAACCGATATATCATCTTTATAACAAATTACTGTATTACAAATTGTAAAAAATTACTATATTCACAATCTAAATAAATGGGTGTATACATAATATAGAATATCACCCAAATATTTGTTACGGTATTTGGGTGATATTCTATATTATAATTTAACACCGTAGTGATAATTTTTAAAAAGGTGTATACATATTCCTATAATTTTCATGTAGTCGAGTTAATGATGGTCAAATTCCTACAAAGGTACGTGTAAATTCCTATAAGGTTCAGTTTCCAAGAAAATAATCTCCTTAATCGCTCGTTACTGATATTCAAAATAAATATTTCCAATTGAAATCAAACATTGAAGAAGAAGACATAGATATAGGTTCCCATATAATTAACGATCGTGACAATTGCCCAATTAACAATGACCCAGTTGGTGAAGGTACAGAAATTCAGAATGCGGAAGCCTGCATTTTATTGCATGATCACCCCGAGGAGTTACATGTGCAAGAAATAAGTGCTTCGTACAAGAGGAAGGCGATGGACAACAGGCTTTTGTAGGAATTTGACCATACACATTTTCGGTTTCTTCTACCTGACCTCATATTTATAGGAATTTACCATCCTCGAAATAAATAATCTACAAAAATAAGTACATAAGTTAGCACTATCTGTTAGATTGTCTAGTGTTAAGTATAGAAATAAGATATACAATTTAAATTAAAACAAAGAATTAAATAGATATCATTGTTATAATAACCTTATACATAATATAGTACAAACTATTCATGCATAAGCAAAAATATATGTTCCCAACACCGGCTTGTTTCTAAAAAATGTTTGATCATGATAATTTAAGTATGCCGCGGAAGTTTAACTACAGGTTCAAGTGTGCCGTGAGATAATAAAGGTTGAAAAACACTGGCATACCCTGTCAGGTAAGCGTACAGTCCCATACTAGTGATGCCATATAGCCTGGATGCTGGACCAGGACCATAGCTGGTTGCCTGAAGATATACCTCCCCATATTGGTCGCCCACCAGCAATGAGCATATGTGTATGTATCGTGACACAGCAGGAGGGAAGGCCTGTCAGAGTGACTACTTACCCCCGGTGGTGTTGCAGCCGCCCCTCGTAATAAGGGTAGTCGGCCCCCTAACAGCCCAACACGAATTTGGTATGGGAAAGAATCAGAATCGTAGCTTATTTGAATATGCTACCCTCGAAACCCAACTAAGGACAATCTCTGAAAAAAACATATTCAAAACTAGATTTGAGCACGGAAGTTCTCGAACACGAAATTCAATTTCTGAAGGCATGAAGGGTTAGTTGGATGGTCCACAATCTGCCATCTGTCGATCTATACTCAGCTAATTTCTTCATCTCTCTATAGCTATTCATCCAAGACACGTCCTCCACTATCTGACCCACATACTCCAATCTAGTAGCGGCAAACTGTAGGTCACTCTGAGGACCTAGTTCGTAGTTCATAGTTCATTTCAATGTACCGTTCACGAACTATAGGTCGTGAACGACTTAGATCTTTTTAAAATGAACTAGTTCACTACCTATATGAAATACATGCACATACTGAAAGTAATCCCGTTTTTTCTCAATTTAAACATACTAAATAGTAAAAAATAACTAAATGGAAATATTACAGTACTTATTTTGAATTAAGAATGAGGAAGAAAAAACAACAATGTTTATAATTTATACAAAACATATATATAAGGAATTATAATTTCGTTCCGTTCACCAACACACTTTATCACATAAATGTTAGTACTGCTATTTGTACTGTATATGTAATGTATACTATACTGCATCGTTTACGAGTCGTTGTGATTCATGAACGGTTTAGTACACGACGGGTTCAGGACCTAGTACAAGTACACCAATACGTACACCGTGCACCATGTAGTTCATAGTTCACGAACTAGGTCCTAGTGACCTATAGGTCGTTGCAAAACATCGTCACAGTACGCCCGTCATTTGATTGAACCGTTCGCGAGTGAACTACTCATCGCCACAATCTAGGCCTACCTACCCCTCGCTTTCCCTCTACTTTACCTTCTATAACTAACTGCATAATACCCCCATGTCTAAGATTGTGGCCTACTAGAGCAGTGGTGACGAACCTTTTTACGTGCGCGTGCCAAAACATTCTAAATAATATTTATCGAATGACTGACAGTTATGACTGAGTGACTGACTGGCATTTAGTAATAAGGAAATAAATTATACGCAAATTAATTATTATAAGCTAAATTTCATAGAAAATAAACATATAACTTATACAACTCTTTTTTTTTAATTATCACTACGGTGTTAAATAATAGTATAGAATATCACCCAAATACCGTAACAGAAAGCATTAAGTAGCGAGATACGCATTTCGAAGGCTATGCCCTCTTCTTCAGTATCACAAGATAAGATTTATAGGTCATATTATATGCCATTTTTGAAATACTTCTGTCATGTTGACTTATTTATTTAATAGTATATCAATTATAAAAAAAAAAATATATATATATAACAGATTGATTCCAAAGGTGAGTTAGAGAAAAATAATAGTTTACATTATTTTTATTGGTACAAACAATCAGAATTTTTATACGTTATTTCCCTTCATATATATAAGAACACATCCATATTAAAGGGCAGTATTCCAATTGATAGCTCTACTTAAATAACTACAAGTTTTTTTTGTACAATGATCGACAAAGAACATATATGTATAGTCACCACATTGACGAAGTATATATACAGGGACTCTTCATATTTTCATACCTTTTATAGTTTGTATTAAAACTATTGGAAATATTATCCGACCTGGTACTCTCGCTGTACGATTATGTCTAACCTCAAAATTTTCACCAAAGTAAGCATTTCAACTCATCGGCTGTCATTTGAAACAGCTGATTCACATATAACCTTGGTATTTGACATGTAACGAATGTCAGTGTGCATTCATCGATTATTGCTGGATTGTATAATATACTTGCATTTCTCGCAATCGAATGTATATACTTTCAATCAATTTAAAGTATAATTTAATTATTGATAAGTATGTACAGCTCATTTTTTTTTTAATTGGCGGAGAATTTGGTAGTCGTTTGCGCATAGGGTTGTGCTTATCGGGGTTATACAGTACCAGTGGTGCCAGACAACAAAAAATACTCTAGGTCTAAGAATTTAAATTTGGCACTATTTTATAGCTACCGTACAAATTAATTATGACATAAATATGATACTATAGTAAGTATTTATCAACATTACTTATATTCTAGTATAACTTTTCTGCATTTTGTATTAATTTCAAGAATTCATTCTAATTGCATAAAATGGTTATAACTGTGCGTGGTGATTTGTCAACATTGCATTTCTTAGGACGCACACCTTCTGCACTAGACACATCTACTTATTCTTTGGAGAAGACAGAAGCGTAGCGTATTTTGGTAGAATTGTATTTATTGAAATAAAAGTTATATTTTTGTTCAAAATCGAAATAATATTCTATGCCCAGCTCAAAGTCAACCGAAAGCTAATAGGTAAGAGTTTATTAGTAATGATAAATTGCGTGCACTTGTATTCTATTTTATCTTACGTAACAATATAATTACCTATCTGTTTATATTTCAGCAAAAGTACCTGTTTCAAATATTTGACCATATTTGACTTCATATAATTTTTAAATAATATTAGTGATACTTTTCATGAATTTGCAAAAAAAATGTACTGCACTGGAATGTTCAATGTGTCACACGACTGATACCATACTATTTCGAATAGCACTGCTATGTACTGTATTGGTCAAGTCATTATGCCGGTTTTGATTTATGATGCGTATACTTCTGTCATTCTCCGCCAATTAAAAAAAAACGAGCTGTACTCGTTAGTCAATCAATTTCTATTTTAATTATTTGTCGAGGAACTTACTGATGTAATGTTGACGGTAGATCTAATGCGTTATTAACAACGTATCCCTTGTGTAATATGCCTACTTTGGTGAGAAATTCAATTAAAAAAATTCTCTAAAATTACTTCCCTGTCTATAAATATATTTGGTCCATGAGTGTCCATCACATGACTGAATTAATTTTTTAAATAACAAATTTTTCATATTTATTCATCTTTTTTGACATACTTTGTTTATATAGCAATCTATATAAGCAAATTACTTATCATAAATTATCTCAAAACTTGCCATATATAGTATATTTAGTTTCAATCGATCGGAAACTTAAAAAATCTTTGAACAATATTATGTAGAAAATCATAATTATATTCTATAAAGTATTATTAATATTGTTACATATTTAAAACATTTCTCGGCAAAGTACTTAGTTAAAGAGTCCGCAATCCTAAAGATTGGTTGGAAACAGCACGCCATGCCGATCTATCCTGAGCTAATCCCTTCATCTCCCTATAGCTATTCATCTCAACGTCTTCAACTATCTGACTCACATACTCCAATCTAGGCCTACCTACCCCTCTCTTTCCCTCCACTCTACCTTCTATGATCAATTGCATAATCCCCCCATGCCTAAGAATATGCCCTACTAATCTGTCTCTCCTACGCTGTAACACTCTCCAGATACTTCTCTTCTCCCCTACGAACTCTAGTACAGCTTCATTTGTTACTTTATCTTCCCAACCAATCCTCATCATCCTCCTATAACACCACATTTCGAATGCTTGTAATCTACGCTTCTCTTCCTTTCCTATAGTCCACGCCTCACACCCGTACAGTGCTACACTCCAAACATATACCTTCAGTAATCTTTTTCTAATACCCAAGTCAATATTTGATCTTAAAATCTGTTCTTTTTCTACGAATGGCTTCCTACCCTGTGCTATCCTACACTTTATATCTACCTTGCAAAGTACTACTAGCGTTTATTTCATTTTGCACAGAAACTAAATGTAAAACGAGATCTAGTGATTTCCTTATACAAATCTTCTTTATTAAATACAAATATGTTATAAACTCTAAACATTCTGTACTTTGTTAAAAACGGCTATGGAAATTGAAAAATACCATGAATTGCGATTAACAAAACTAACAAACAAAACCACCTCCGTTACTATTTGCAATTATTGATTTAGATTCTTTACTAATAAAACATTGATACATTGTTGTATTTTTATTATAATATTATATAAAAAAAACGTTTTTTTTGTAGCTAACCCAACTTCCTCACGTTCTAATAAAGTTTAAAAAGCAAAAGATCGACGTTGTTCGCTTATTTCTCATATAGAATCAACATCCGCGATTTTCGTCACAAAATACCGTCAAAATTCGAGTACAGACATTTTCGCGGTCCACAACTGTACGCAGTGTGACATATGTAATGAACACATCACATCAGAAGCGTCACATACGCAATGGGAGGGGGGCGCGTTGACAGCGGGGAGTCCAAATTAAACTATATGTAAACACAGAGAGGGAGCTGCTGGACCGCCGACTAGGAAAGAGTAATTTTCTCTGTTTGCTGTACGCCACCTAGTGGTAACTGGCGAAGCGGACAGGGGCTGTCACCCTGTCCGCTCAGTGTGCGTTCCTGATGGTGTCAATCAACACTCGTGACAATATTATTGCTTCAATATAGCGTCTGATCAATGCCTATATATTTTTGATTATACATAAATAAGCTTAGTTTATATGGCAACACTGCTTATAAAAATATATATTTAAAAAAATCAATTTGTGCTGTAGAGCACATTTAACAAAACCGTTTACTTTAGAAAATAATTGCGATATTAGTATCGTGTTGTAAGAGAAGATGTATTTCGCTACGTTTAGCCAAATAGAATATCACGCAATAAAGCATTAAGTAGCTAGATGTACATTTCGAAGGCTATGCCCCCATCTTCAGTAGCACAAGATAAAAACTATATACAATTTTTGCAAAATTGATTTGAAAAGCGATAAAAGGACGGTTTTAAAACAAAATAAGAAAGGCTTTCTTATTTTTTATTTTTTATCTGTGAAAATAAAATGTTTCATGAAACTTTCAGTTTTAAGAATTTCAAATCCAGTGTTGCAAATAACGCGCATAAAAAATCTATTTGTTATACAACACTATATTTAATATAAATTCAAACCGTAGATCACGCGCAACTTATTGGTTATGTGATTCATTCTAACGATGTGTAGTTCACTCGCGAACCGTTCACTCTGAACGGTTCAATCATATGACGGGCGTACTGTGACGATGTTTTGCAACGACCTATAGGTCACTAGGACCTAGTTCGTGAACTATCAACTACATCGTGCACGGTGTACGTATTGATGTACTTGTACTAGGTCCTGAACCCGTCGTCTACTAAACCGTTCATGAATCACAACGACTCGTAAACGATGCAGTATAGTATATATTACATATACAGTACTAACATTTATTTAGTGATAAAGTGTGTTGGTGAACGGAACGAAATAGGAAACTCGATGCAATATTGCAACAGCAACATTGCCGAGCTGAGTCACAATTTATATGTTGGTATCAGATTTCATTTGGAATAATATAATCAATATATTCGCAAGATTAAATATGTTCTTAAATATGTCATGCCATAGCAAATTTTTGCAATAATGCAAAAATAAACATCTAAATCTTACAGTTCTTCTATTTCACACCGAGTGCAATGCAATCACTTAATATCAAATCAAAGCTTTGAAGCTTGAACAGAGAACATTCGGAATAAAAAATATAAATTATAACGCCAAACAAAACGATTCTATCTAGTTCATTTTATTATAGTTTGTACATTTAATTTTCAAGTGTTAGTAAAGTAGTAAACATTTCCATCAGTAACTACCAATAAGTATTTTAGAACTTCATATAAATAATCGTGAGTACCTAGAGAAGATTATATTTCTTTATATATATGTTTTGTATAAATTATAAACATTGTTGTTTTTTCTTCCTCATTCTTAATTCAAAATAAGTATTGTAATATTCCAATTTATTTATTTTTTACTATTTAATATTTTTATATTGAGAAAAAGAGATTATTTTCAGTATGTGCATGTATTTCAAATAGATAGTGAACTAGTTCATTTTAAAAAGATGTAGTAGTTCACAACCTATAGTTCGTGAACGGTACATTGAATTGAACTACGAACTAGGTCCTCAAAATGACCTACAGTTTAGCATCGCTAATTCATTATTTTTATATTTGTAACATAATAAGTTTTAATATGTAATTGCTCTTGTATCATTATATAAATTTTATGTTAAATAAAACATAAAAATAAAAAAAATTAAAGACCTTAATCCATACACTCACTTGTCTTGTTTGTATTAGATATATTAATAAATTTATAACAAACTTTTTATTAACTTACGTATTGTGAATACAATTAATAATTTTGTGAACAAATTAAACCAAATTTAAATGACGGTAGATATAGGCTATTTTTTTTAAGTGGCGGGCCCGCCCCTTCTACTGCGCATTACAAATTAAGATCTTCAACACCCCGAAACCTTATGCTCGTGAAGAAATGCTCGCCACTGCATTTTTGTCATTTGAGGGTGTGGTCAAAATTACTGCAATGTTGTCATATCGACAGCCAACAAATACAGAGAGTATTATATTAGCAAAATTGATCAATACAAATAATAAATAACTGGAAACTTTTTACTGAATAGTGGACTTTAATCGAAGCCGTATATATTCATACATTAAATATTCTCAATCTGAATTTTGCTATACAGTTTACAATTTGAGAACTCTGTACTGAAGTTTTTTATTCATATATGGCAATAATGGTACTGGAAGCTCAACCCTTATGCGCAGTAGAGGATGAATTAGGTCATCCAAGATATAAAAAATGACTTAGTATATGATTATTATAACATTAGTACATGATTACAATCATTGTCACTTATGAACTACGATCAATATTGTTGATAGGCAACCGACCGACACAAATATTACGTAGAAAACGCTGTTTTACATACATAAATAATAACTTAATATGATTCAATTATTTTAAAGCAATAAACATTATTCTTCAAGTTACATAATTTTTAAATTGTAGTCATATGACTTTGGCTTAGAGCTTTTTCAGAAAAAAAATGATATATCATGTGACATATTTGACATATCTGTCATTTATGACATTTCTTGTAAATAATTTTTGAACACGTCAGCCAATACTTCCATTCGCTGCTTATACATTGTAATTGACATACAGCGTTGCCAATAAATATTGCTCTAACAAACTTTTGCGCAATAACGTTTTTATTTATTTATTTATTTATCGTTTTGCTAAGATATTCTTTGCACACACAAGCTTCCGCAGCGTTGACGATAATCCTATATGTATCTATCACTTCTATTTATTTTATTTTACTATGGTGGATTTGTTGAATTATTCTAGCGCTGGTTTGAAATGAGAAAATGTTGAAATCCGGACAGCTGATGCAAATATTGCTCTTGAATTAAATTCTTCTATCGCGCCGAATGCTTTATTTGTAATGTATCTACGGCTAATACAATTTAATGCCCGCCTGCATTGGAACTTGGTTTGGAGATTAGTTGAACTGTTAAAAGCTCGATGGGAAGTGAGCATCCGTTCTATTATCTAATCGTTACATGAGTAGACTATATCGTCCACATGCAATTGACGATATAGTGACAGAACCCCAAGAATAAACCCTACATTTCTATAAAAATATTTCCGAAAGTTTAATCACTCCAAGGATCATTATATCAATAAATATGTTTTGATATTTATTTTGTTACGTATTTGTTTATTTATTTATTTATTATTACAAATATATCGGCAATTGCCGGTTTTATATTCTTAGTAATAACGTTTTAGTATTACTAAAAATTTGACGCGAAGAAAAATGGATAAAAATCGCCAGTGACACGAATTAAAATTTTGTAGAAAATTGCCTATAAATTCGAACTTATCTTACAATTTACTTCGTTAGTTGTATTATTAGGTCATGTAAGCTGTCAATAGCAAGGTAGTCTTAAAGTGTCTTTTCAGGCTAGCGATGGCAAACTGTAGGTCACTTTGAAGACCTAGGTCGTAGTTCATTTCAATGAACCGTTCACGAACTATAGGTCGTGAACTACTACATCTTTTAAAAATGAACTAGTTCACGACCTATATGAAATACATGCACATACTGAAAATAATCTCTTTTTTTCTCAATATAAAAATATTAAACGGTAAAAAATAAATAAATTGAAATATTACAATACTTATTTTGAATTAGGAATGAGGAAAAAAAAACAACAATGTTTATAATTTATACAAAACATATATATAAGGAAATATAATCTTCTCTAGGTACTCACGATTATTTATCTGAAGTTCTAAAATACTTATTGGTAGTTACTGATGAAAATGTTTACTACTTTACTATCACTTGAAAATAAAATGTATAAACTATAATAAAATGCACGAGATAGAATCGTTTTGTTTGGCGTTATAATTTATATTTTCTATTCCGAATCTTCTCTTGTGCAAACTACAAAGTTTTGATTTGATATTAAGTGATTGCATTGCACTCTGTATGAAATAGGAGAACTATAAGATTTAGATGTTTATTTTTGCATTATTGCAAAAATTTGATATGGCATGACATGTCTAAGAACATATTTAATCTTGCGAATATATTAATTATATTATTCCAAATGAAATCTGATACCAACATATAAATTGTGACTCAGCTCGGCAATGCTGCTGTTGCAATATTGCATCGAGTTTCCTATTTCGTTCCGTTCACCAACACACTTTATCACTAAATAAATGTTAGTACTGTATATGTAATGTATACTATACTGCATCGTTTACGAGCCGTTCGGTTTAGTACACGACGGGTTCAGGACCTCTAGTACAAGTACATCAATACGTACACCGTGCACCATCTAGTTCATAGATCACGAACTAGGTCATAGTGACCTATAGGTCGTTGCAAAATATCGTCACAGTACGCCCGTCATTTGATTGAACCGTTCAGAGTGAACGGTTCGCGAGTGAACTACACATCGCTATTTCAGACAACTAAAATTGAAAAAATAAAGTCATCTCAAAAAATTACAGGGCTCTTCGGAAGATTGTCGGATTCGATTTATAACAAATAATAGATAAGTTTTAATAGTTTATTTTTGCAAGTTGTTAGGATATAACTTTTTCTGATCTATATCGGTATATACAGGACATAAAAGATTTATAAATATATGTAATAATAAAACATTAGCGTATTTATGTGATTGGGCATCAAATTGATACAATTTCTGATAATTTGTGGTAAAATTGTAAAAGAAGCGCAACAGAATGTGAGATTAGAAATAATTTATTCGATAATGATTGTGAAAAGTTATCATGAATTTATACACTGATGATGAGGCCATGATGAATTTCTGAATTATAATTATAACAAAAATAAAATTTGATATTTGATATATAATGCTTGAAAAAAGCAAAATATATAAAGTGTGCGTTCTTGGCATTTTTTAAATGTTAAATATTTCAAAAATAAATTAAAATTATTATTATCCTAATAATGTAATTATTTTCCAAAGATATTCTAACACTAAATGTAAAATATTAATTTTGTCTATCATCTGGACAGACCGCTTGTGAAAGAATATTTGCTAAACGAAAGTTAAATTAAAGATTCAAGAATATTTTCAGACATTTCAAGTAATTCATCAAAAGATTTCAAAATTGAAGAAAGAATATTAATTTTTCTCAAATTAGTCAAAAAGTAAAATTTACGTAAGAATTATTTATTATTGTGAATTATTTATTTAGCTTGTATTTTGTAATACTCCTTAATTTGTCGATAATAAACTCACATAGATTTTCTAAATCTAATAATCTTTAAAAATATCCCAAATTCAATTCTATTCACGGTATAAATGTAATGAAGGATTGTTGTATATTAATATAATATTAATTTGACGTACAAAGAGGAGTAGATACGCTAAAGACCACACTATTCGGACAGAGTATACAGTGATAATATATTTTTAAATAAAAGTTATAGGCAATTATATACTTTTTTAAACTTTAAAAAATAATCGTCAAATTACGCAATTTTTATTCTTCCGATTTTCTTTAATAAATTTATACTACTGATGAATTGGTTTGCTTCAAAGTTTAAATATTAAAAACAATGACTAAGATATTGCGGTTTATATACTATATAATTGTAACATGCAATGGTAAATCTTCAAGTGCTCTTTCAGTATCTAGAGGTGTACCCCAAGGGTCTATTCTGGGCCCGCTTCTTTTTTTAATGTTCATTAATGACCTCCCGCAATACGTTGGTGAATTTGCACAGTTTCTCCTTTATGCCGATGATACTGTTCTATTTGTTTCAAATAAAAACTTTAACGACTTACTTGCGAAAGCAGAGAGAGCGCAGTTGAAGGCATCGGACTGGTGTGTTACTAACGAATTATGTCTAAATGAACAAAAGACTGTGAATATGCTACTATCCCTCAAACATTTTAATTATGTAAATAAGGAGGAATGTAATTTCTTAGGTGTAACTATTGGTCTATAAGACTTGATAAACACGCAGAAAAAGTAGCAGCAAAAATAAGTCAGTACATTTTTGTTTTGCGTCGTCTTGCATCAAATGTTACCCAATCTGTTCTAAAGTGCGCATATTTCGCTTTGGCACACAGTCACATAAATTATGGTAACATAGTTTGGGGAAATTGTGCTTTAGCTAAGAGATTATTTAGGCTCCAGCGC
Organism: Leptodirus hochenwartii; assembly: GCA_947310635.1. NCBI lineage: Eukaryota > Metazoa > Arthropoda > Insecta > Coleoptera > Leiodidae > Leptodirus > Leptodirus hochenwartii. The sequence goes on from OX371186.1 coordinate 6,050,238, forward strand.
AGAGTAATCAGAATTGTTGGTAATATTGGCTACAGAGAGGATTGTCAGCATCTGTTCAAACAACTGGATATATTAACATTACCTTCTATATACATTTTAAATTGTATAGTTTATGCCAAAGAAAATATTGATAACTATCAGTGTAATGATGACTTCCATGACCACCTGACCAGGCAAAGACATAATATTCATGTACCTAACTGTCGTTTAATTGTATCACAAAAAAGTATAGAATACCAAAGTAAAATGCAGTTTAATACGCTACCGATAAATGTAAGAAACTTAAGTAAAAATGAAATAAAAATAACTGTAAAGAAATTTCTTTTATCCAAATCGTTTTATAATATTAATGAATACATGAATTCAATTTCAAATAGTCCATGTTCTTAATCTCTTTTAACGTGTATAAATAATGTGTATTTTACCTATTACAATTGTGACGTTTGTAAAATATTTTTATATATTAACTGCAATAAAGAATAAATAATAATAATAACAATAATGATGTCTACCATCATTAACATTACACATTTTTGTTTTTACTATTAACGGCACATTAAAACGATGACAAAACTTGAGTTAGATCCCTCTAACAATGCTTCGTCAATATAATGTGTTCTCTTAAAGTTTCTAGCGATTATATATAATGTTTGCATGTGGGATAACTGGATTAACACCCCCATTTGAAGAGATTTTGTAATTTTAATTATTGCGATCGTATTAATCAATTTATAGTTCACGTCACCTCATTATAATATTAATCTATAAATTAAGTCTCGAAAAGATGAAGCCGGTGAAAATAAAACTTTAAAAAAATGTAAGCATTATTTGTTTCCATTATTGTTTTTTTCTGTCTTTCCTCGCGCTACCTTCTATAACTAATTGCGTTAAAAAGCCGTCTATTTCGCTTAAGTAATTTAAGTGAACTAATTTGAATAGGATGACCTGATTGATCAAAAATATGCTCGGCTACAGCACTTTTATCTTTTCTATTTAATCTGAAATGAGCTAAATGCTTCCTATGATATATAAAACTAATACCTATACAATACTTGTTCAAATTCATAAATCAATGTTAGACTTGAAAAATTTGCTCATTCTGTGCGATTGCATTTCTTAGTACCTTTCAATAAAATGCTAAAGAAATATTTACAGGTAGAAAACTGGACGACATTTGAAGTTATGAAATCCAAAATTCCTTTAAAAACCATCTTTATTCGCTTTTTTTTTCAAAAATAAAATTTAACAAAAAAAATATACATCGAACCTATATAAAATTTATGAAATGTAAATGTAAGATAAAATCGTATTCGTATAAAGTATTAAATTTTGACTGAAAAAAAATGTATATTCAATCATACTAACGCCCCTGAAGATTATAGCGAAATTTAAACATAATTTTAATTAAGACTTGGGATATTATTTAAGAAATATCCATAAATTTTTTTTTTGAAATTTACAAAAATGACAGTCGACTGCTTTTTATATTGACATTTACATGCCATTTTGGCAATTTTGACATCACTTGTAGCTTCCTTGATTTATAGAAAACATCACTTTTATTTGTTTATTTTTAATTTGCATATTAATGTTTTGAAATTTAGATGTTCGATAAACCCATTACATAAATTATATATATATTTCGATTTATTAATCACTTCGGTAGAGTTAAAATATTTATATTTATTAAAACAGTTTTTTGTATCAAAACTTTTGAAATGACCTAATATATTATATATATTTTTTCATTCTCTGTAAGGTTAGATCATAATAAAAGCAACATTAACCTATGTTTATATAAATATGACTGCACAAGTGACATCGAGGACGCACTCAATAAACAAATGAGTGACATGATGAGATGCAACCCGCCGTGATCGTTTCACCCTTCTTGCATTTACCTCTCAACGGTAGTTCTATTATAAATTTGCATCGATTTATATTTAGCAGATGTTATGTATTTTACATATCTAACACTTTAGGAATCCATATTTGCAACAATATATACAGGGCGAATTGAATATTATAATTTAAGAGCATATAATTTGCAGCGATTATTAAATTATAGAATATAAAATCGTAGTAATAGTAAAATGATAAATAAATATAATGAAATGTTATTAATATAAAATATTGTTGTATTAAGCTAAGGAGCAGGCAACAATGGCTACTGAATTCAAGGTTTCTAAAATAAACAAGAGAAATATTTAAACTTTCGATAACACGAGTAGCGATGTGTAGTTCACTCGCGAACCGTTCACTCTGAACAGTTTAATCAAATGACGGTCGTACTGTGACGATGTTTTGCAACGACCTATAGGTCACTATAACCTAGTTCGTGAACTATAAACTACATGGTGCACGGTGTACGTATTGATGTACTTGTACTAGGTCCTGAACCCGTCGTGTACTAAACCGTTCATGAATCACAACGACTCGTAAACGATGCAGTATAGTATACATTACATATACAGTACTAACATTTATTTAGTGATAAAGTGTGTTCGTGAACGGAACGAAATAGGAAACTCGATGCAATATTGCAACAGCAGCATTGCCTAGCTGAGTCACAATTTACATGTTGGTATCAGATTTCATTTGGAATAATATAATTAATATATTCGCAAGATTAAATATGTTCTTATATATGTCATGCCATAGCAAATTTTTGCAATAATGCAAAAATAAACATCTAAATGTTATAGTTCTTCTATTTCATACTGAGTGCAATACAATCACTTAATATCAAATCAAAGCTTTGAAGTTTGAACAGAGAAGATTCGGAATAGAAAATATAAATCATAACGCCAAACAAAACGATTCTATCTAGTTCATTTTATTATAGTTGGTACATTTAATTTTCATGTGTTAATAAAGTAGTTAATATTTTCATCAGTAACTACCAATAAGTATTTTAGAACTTCATATATATAATCGTGAGTACCTAGAGAAGATTATATTTCTTTATATATATGTTTTGTATAAATTATAAACATTGTTGTTTTTTCTTCCTTATTCTTAATTCAAAATAAGTATTGTAATATTCCAATTTATTTATTTTTTACTATTTAATATTTTTATATTGAAAAAAATGAGATTATTTGCAGTATGTGCATGTATTTGATATAGGTCGTGAACTAGTTCATTTTTAAAAGATGTTAGTAGTTCACGACCTATAGTTCGTGAACGGTACATTGAAATGAACTATGAACTACGAACTAGGTCCTCAAAGTGACCTACAATTTGCCATCGCTAAACCCGAGGGGTATGCATTGAATAAAAATTTTTTTTGAAGCTGAGTTTCAAGTATAGTATAGGAAATTCATGCTGACGTTCAACGTCAATCAGTAAATCAGTTCAACGTCAAATCAATCAGTATCTTCGCTATTCTACATATTATGTTAAGATATCGATTATAGTTTGTAAAATATATGACGAGGAAGAACAGGAAACACCGTAGGATTTCCAGGGTAGTAGAATAGTGACAATGACGAAGAAGGTGGGAGCTAATTTGTGGGAGAACTATAGGACCATTAGCCTACTATCGCATGCCTCGAAGATATTGTTCAGGAATATTTATAAAAGGTAGAAGAATAAAGTAGAAGAAAGGCTAGGAGAAGATCAGTTTTGTTTTAGGAAGAACAGAGGCGACGAGGGAGCACTAAGAACGGTAGTAGGAAAGACAACTCACGTAGCTTACGTAGATTTAGAAAAGGCATTCGATAATGTTAGATAGGGAAATAATATTTTGGATCTTAAAAGAAACGGGAATAGATTATAAAGTTAAGATAATTATTTTTAATCTATACCAACATCAAACGGTTTTAGTTAGAATTGATTGGGGAAGAAGAGGTAGCGAGAATAGGAAATGGAGTCAGGCAGGGAGGTACACTTTCGCCGTTATTATTTAACTTGTATATAGAAGATGTAATAAATGAGGTAAAAGAAGAGTATAGTGTAGGTGAGAACATTCAGGGAGAAGAAATATATCATATGTTGAGGTTCGCCGACGATATAGCAATCTGAGAATTTCTAATAAATATTAAATGGCATGCAGGAAGTAATAACTGTGAATTATAATGTAATATAATAAAAATATAATACGAAAATAAAATCGGCAAAACAAAACATGAGAATTATACATTTGGGGAAAAAACTTGATATTTCGTGCTAACTTAAGTTTCACGTTCTAAAAAGTATATAATAATTCTTACACCGTATATCCAGTGGCGTCGCTAGAAATTTTGGGCCCTAATGCAAATATGGGCCAACGCCCCCCCCCCCCCCCCCCCCCCCCCCGGTCAAAACGTATAAAACTGTAATAAAGAATTTAAAAAATATATAATATAGAAAACCCTGAATGCCGAGGGCCCCAATGCCTTGCATCGTCTTGCCTTATGGTACTACGCGCCTGCGTATATCCCCTAATAGTGTATGCTTTAGATAATATTTTGCCACGTAAGGGATTAGCCATTTAAAATATATCCATTGTTTTGGGATAAACAAATTCTCTTCCCCATATTGAGCTATCGACTTCAGTTTGTGTCATACTCTGATATAAAAGTGTATAATGAGATATATAAATATCAAAATCACAACAGCGGTCTTTTATTTGGTTTTATCTTGTGCTACTGAAAATGGGGGCATAGCCTTCGAAATACTTTGAGTTACGGTATTTGGGTGATATTCTATACAATTATTTAACACCGTAATGATAATTTTTTAAATATATCATTTATATAAAAAAATGATTTAAAGACATGAAGAAGTTAGCCCAGGACAGATTCACGTGATAAATACTTTTGAATCAAGTCGCTATGATTAATAACGGCACAGCCATTGTTTTCAATTTAACTAATTTCTTAGCAGTTGATAAGAAACTTGCATCTGTTAAGAGTAACTTTAATCAATCTAAGGTACAACAAAGTAATACAGATAATTTTTTCTGATCTCGTGTGCCTTATAGTTAAGCCTGTACATTACATGTCATATTGTCCACAGCATTCACTAGGTTCCCTTTAAAAAATGTCGTCATTAATATTTGATCAATGCCGCATTTGATGCAAAACTGATACTCGCTCTTGATGGAGGACGAAGTACAAAGGAGCATTACACAATGACCATGTATGTAATGCTTAGGGCTCCATATATTGAAAGTATTGGGACATACGACCATCAAGGACAACAAAGGACGATCCATAACAATATATCGTACAATACGGGCCGCCGCCGCCTTCTCATTAATACTAATGATTTAATTGATCCCGTCATTATGACTATAATCAGTTATGGGATTGTCCGTAAATGGACAGTGATTAAAGATGTAATGCAGAGTTGATAAAGAACATTTTTTTTATAAATTTTCGTAAATATTCCGTCACCAATACTGGGTCCAATAATAATTTTCTTACAAAATACATCCGTATTAATAATCTTATTATAGCTATCTATAACAATATAGTAGAATAGTAACAATGCCGAAGAAAATAGGAGCTAATTTGTGTGAGAACTATAGGACCATTAGCCTACTATCACATGCATCGAAGATATTGTTAAAGATTATTTATAGGAGATTAGAAAATAAAGTAGAGGAAAGGTTAGGAGAAGATCAGTTTGGTTTTAGGAAAAACAGAGGGACGAGAGAGGCGATTCTAGCACTAAGAACGGTAGTAGAAAAAAGAAAGAGGGTAGGAAAGGTAACTTGCATAGCTTTTGTAGACTTAGAAAAGGCATTTGACAATGTAGATTGGGACATAATGTTTAGAATTTTAAAAGAAACGGGTATAGATTATAAGGATAGGAGAATAATTTTTAATTTATATAAACACCAAACTGCCTTAGTTAGAATTGAGGGGGAAGAAGAGGTAGCAAAAATAGGGAAGGGAGTTCGGCAGGGATGTACACTTTCACCGTTATTATTTAATCTATATATAGAAGATGCAATAAACAAAGTAAAAGAAGAGTATAGTGTAGGTGTGAATGTACAGGGAGAGAAAATATATATGTTGAGATTCGCCGACGATATAGCTATATTGGAAGAAAGCGAAAAGAATTTAGAAAGGGTATTGAATGGTATGCAGGCAGTATTGACTAGGGATTTTAATATGAAAATAAATATAGGTAAAACTAAAGTGATGAGGTGTGACAAAAAGGAATGCAGTAGAAAAATGAGGATCACAATAGGAGATAATAGAATCGAAGAAGTGTCAGATTTTTGTTATTTAGGCAGTAGAATCACAAAAGATAATCGAAGCAAGGTAGATATAAAGTGTAGGATAGCACAGGGTAGGAAGGCATTCGTAGAAAAAGAACAGATTTTAAGATCAAATATTGACTTGGGTATTAGAAAAAGATTACTGAAGGTATATGTTTGGAGTATAGCACTGTACGGGTGTGAGGCGTGGACTATAGGAAAGGAAGAGAAGCGTAGATTAGAAGCACTTGAAATGTGGTGTTATAGGAGGATGATGAGGATTGGTTGGGAAGATAAAGTAACAAATGAAGCTGTACTAGAGTTAGTAGGGGAGAAGAGAAGTATTTGGAGAGTGTTACAGCGTAGGAGAGACAGATTAGTAGGGCATATTCTTAGGCATGGGGGGATTATGCAATTGATCATAGAAGGTAGAGTGGAGGGAAAGAGAGGGGTAGGTAGGCCTAGATTGGAGTATGTGAGTCAGATAGTTGAAGACGTTGAGATGAATAGCTATAGGGAGATGAAGGGATTAGCTCAGGATAGATCGGCATGGCGTGCTGTTTCCAACCAATCTTTAGGATTGCGGACTCTTTAACTTATAACAATAATATCTTTATTGTCTGTAGAATGTTCAATGTGTACACAGATAATGAAGGCTTAAAATTAACACCATCGACATTGTAAGACATGGTCAAAAATAAGAAATAAGATACATTGATATATATAGTTACCAGAATACATTTTTCTCATTAATCAATAGAGTACATGGGTTCTTTTACAGATATTTATTAAAGATCTAGAGAACTGTGATATGATTTTATAATTTGGGATATTAATGGTAAGTACCTCATTTACATTAAGCCAATATTCGCAGATACAACAAATTGAGATATCGTGCATGCTGAGTATCATTTCAAGCTCAAGAACTTTATTGGAAATTCCTTGGATATTTATTAGCATTGTATCGTGGGACACATAAGATGAATTAGATTTTTTATGATTACTTGAAGCATTGCGAGAAACTATTTTAGGATTTGGTGTTTCTTGCATCGTTCTAAAAAATGATTATTTTTCGAGGAACTCATATGCATCTTGTGGTATAAATTAAAGTCAAACCGTTTAAAGCTAATTCCTGGGGGGGGGGCAAAAGTCTGTCTTATAAACCGTTTCCTTAAAATCAATATTCCATCCGAACATGAAACATTTATGTTGATTTTGTGTCGCGATATCTTTTATAACTAGTTCTTCATTTGCCATATTTTCTTTCCGATGAATGAACCCTCGGATTGTGTCCTCGGAGACTGTGCTCTTGATTTTGGACAGAAACAGCCATACCTTTTTCTCGGATGCAGAGAAACTGGTGTCTCTTTCGCCTGTTCCGCAGGTTACCTCCTTCTTTCCATACCTTCGATTCAGGAATTTGGTAAATCCTTGATCATCAGTCTTCTGGGATCCATCAGCTACGTTTTGCTTTTGGGTAACATGTTTAGTGGTTGATAATTCGTTCCTTTGTTCATGTAGTTGTCGTTGTCGGTTTCCGGGAATACGCTGGATCTCTTCAGGTGCAATACCTTTCGGTGTGACGCGTTTGGTAGTTGCCGTTTCTTCCACTTGTGCTCCGAGTTGTTGTAATTGACGGTTGCCAGGAATATACTCTGCTATTCTCACAGGATACTTAGGTTTATGTAACGATTCCTCCGTTGAAGATAAAGTCCCATTGGTATGAGTTAGCATTGTATTGTTTGCCGGTGCAACCGATATATGAATTTAATATATGAAATATATGAAAAAAATATATGAATCATTCTAATTACTGAGTTAATAGTTGTTATGCTAGTTTTTTTTGCTACAAATATAAAATAAATATGTGTAAGTTAGCTAGTCCTCAACCCTAGGATTGGTTGGAGACAGCTCGCCATTTGTCCTCCACTATCTGACCCACATACTCCAATCTAAGCCTACCTACCCCTCGCTTTCCCTCTACTTTACCTTCTATAACAAATTACATAATACCCCCATGTCTAAGAATATGAGCTACCAGTCTATCTCTCCGACGCTGTAAAACTCTCCGAATACTTCTCTTCTCCCTTACTAACTCCAGTACGGCTTCTTTGTTACTTTATCTTCCCAAGCAATCCTCATCATCTTCCTGTAGCACCACATTTCGAATGCTTCTATTCTATGTTTCTCTTCTTTCCGTACCCTCCATATCTCACACACGTACAATGCTACACTCCACAAATATGTCTTCAGTAATCTTTTTCTAATACCCAAGTCAATATTTAATCTTAAAATCTGCTGCTTTTCTACGAATGTCTTCCTACCTTGCGCTATCCCTCATTTTATATCTATATTATCTCGATTATCCTTTGTAATTCTATTTCATAAACAACAAAAGTCTGACACTTCTTCTATTCTATCGTCTACTATTCTATCATCATTTTTCGCTTGTATTCCTTCTTGTCACACCTCATCACTTTGCTCTTGCCTATATTTATTTTCATGTTATAATCCCTAGTCATTACTTCCTACATACCATTTAGTACATGTTCTAAATTCTGCTCCCTCTCTTCCAAGGTAGCTATATCGTCGGCGAACCTCAACATATTCTTGTTTATTGCATCTTCTATATATAGATTAATAATTACGGCGCAAGTGTACATCCCTGCCTGACTCTCTCTCCTATTCTCGCTACCCCTTCTTCGCCACTCAATTCTAACTAAAGCCGTTTGATGTTTGTATACATTGAAAATAATTATCCTAACTTTATAATCTATTCCCATTTCCTTTAAAATTCCAAACATCATGTTCCAGTCTACTTGATTTTTCTAAATCTACGAAAGCTATGTAAGTTGCCTTTCCTAATTTCATTATTTTTTCTACGACTCTTCTTAGCTCAAATAACCTCGCTCGTCCCTCTGTTCTTCCTAAAACCAAACTGATCTTCTATTAACCTTCTTCTACTTTATTTTCTAACCTCCTATAAATAATCAATAAGAAAATCTATGAGTAGCCTAATGGTCCTCACATTAATTAACTCGTACTTTCTTCGACACTGTCACTACCTCGTCATATATTCTACAAACTAACCTTTGTAATCGATTCTGCATCTTTTCCTCTGCGTATTTTATTAATTCTGCTGGTATCATATTATCTACTCCTGCTGCTTTGTTATTCCTTAAATCATATAATGCTCTAACAAACTCTGACCTAAGAATGCTAGGACCTAATTCATCTTGATCTATCGGTGATCTACACTTTGTAGCTCCACCATTTTTTGCCTACCTCTATATAATTCTTCGAGATACTCCTTCCATCTTCTAGCTTTGTCCTTACCTTGCTTATACATATATCGTTATCCTTTGGCTTTACTTACTAAATACTTGGCCTTACTAAATATTTGTTAGCAATTAAAATTAGCTATTTTTCAAATAACAAAATAATTTATAATGTGAAACTAATAAGAAATTAAAAAAAAAAAAACAGAATTTTTAGATACTCATTTTTCGAATTTATACATTTGATTACGAATTTTGCTATCCAACATCATATCGGGCTATATAAACAAAGAAAATTCGGGCCCCCAAAAGGAATTCTCGTTGCAGACAGTTGCACAGTTAAAAATACCAACGCGACAAAACGAAAATGGGTAGGGTAACTGGCTAATTGTCACAAGATAAATTATTATATTTTATTAATTTCAATCGGACTCGGTCATTCGGCACAACTGCCCTTCTATATAACAGTTTAGTCGACGCGCTAAAAGGGCAAGCCCTAAAAAAAGGCAAAGGGTTTCTACTTCTATTGTTATACATGTACTGTATACAACACTGCTATATTGTCTCCAAATGTCCCTCGCAGAGTGCAGAGGTGCCAACACATGTTAGACAATATACTGCGCAAGCAAATAGGCCATGAATGATTTGCATACGAGATAAAGTCAAATTCGTCCCGATTGTAATTATATTGTAACACAAATTGTATTTCGAAACATAAAGAAGTATTAGTATAGAATATCACTCAAATACCGTAGATGTACATTTCGAAGGCTATGCCCCCATCTTTAGTAGCACAAGTAAAAACTAAATAAAGTACCTCTAACACGAATCGTGATTGATATACATTTTAAAAATATATATAAAGAAGTATCATAAACGATGAAAATTGTGTTTTTGATCTTCTCTAGCTCAAGTTGCCGCTGGATATCAAAATATGTGATTAATTAAAATGCAAAATAATCATTTACAAATGCTTCCATCTACTTTACAACTGCGTTCAAAATTTCCCATTACTTGGTGAGTTATTTTGAAAACACTACCTTTTAATCCCTGTTTCCTAATACACAAAACAAACAAATTATTCTATGTATTATCATTAATATCTTCGAATATACTTTAAATTTGAGTATTGTGATCATTCCTTAACAAATCAAGATCAAATATTCCATTCGATATTTTATGGTATATCAATTCAATCTGTGAATAAGTATTATATTTTTGGTGAATTATCGATAATGTATGCATATTCAAGATGCGCAAGACATTCAAATAATTCGCGCGTATACTTGATTTTCCGGTCATCTCAAAAACATTGGGTATAGTGACAACCAGTGGCGGCTCTTGACATTTCAATCGAAGGGGCCCATTTCTTAAAAAAATAGATAATAGTATTTTTTTTGGTAAATGTCTCTTGAAAAACGCCGCGTAAATGTCCTGTATTGTGTACTCATTGCACAAGTTGGTGAGAAATTTAAATCAGGCAATGACCTACCTAATTCTTTAATTTTTACTTTGTCATCAAGAGAAAGTCTACAGAACTCTATTTTCAATAAAGAACTAACACTATTCATTTTTATTAAATAATTTCTATTAAATATATTCTTGGAGAAACACGTGGCAAAATCGTACATACGTAACTACACAGAACAATGTAACTGTCTTATCTGGCTATTCTATATCAATTTTCCTGTGTACTAGACTAGGCTTCTCTGTTGGGACGCTAAAGAATTGCTTAAAACAACGATATATTCTTAGCTGTAGAAGTAGCGTGGCGTCACGTTTCCATAGCAACGCGGGCCGCAAGTTTGTATGCGGCCAGATGAAACAGATGATATACTACATACGGTCGCTCTCATAGTACCGCTTGCAATAGATAGGATGAGTGTATATGCATTTAACTCATACTTGCTCACTTCCACACCGTGTTGAGTGCTATCTCACGCAAGCTTTATCTTTTAGGGAAAATAATACCGAGTTAAAATATCACAATACAATTATATATCTACGGTGATGCGCTCAATGTTCAGGAAGGGCGCGCGGCCTGCGGCCTTGAAATAACTGCCACTGATGATAACTATATATATGAGTGTATGAAACCAACTTCACGAGAGCACAGTATATTAATGCCAAATGGTAACTGATTGTTGTAACTTTACCTCTTTTAATAATTCAATAATTTTATAATTTTATTTAATGTTTCTTTAAGCATATTATAATTTATTTCACGTGCTTCGCTGCGTAATTTCTTTGATTGTCGTTTGTTCATAATGGGAAATCCAATAAGCGACAAATACGGCAACAATGGTTCTATAATAAATATGTCTAATTAATACAAATCCATTACCGGTTAACGCTATTAGAGATGGGATGACTTTACTATATTTAAAAATATCGTTCATTCGTTACACTACTGCTAATATCCATCGTGAATTTATGAACCATTGATTTTATGATATGTGTAAAATCTCTCATCACAGTGGCTAGTATTATCACGCTGCTAGTATGCTCAGAAAACGCTTTTGAGTCTACTGCGACGGTTCATCAGATAGTAAAACACCTATACCTTCTAATTCATGGACTAAATACATGAACATATATGTTAGGTCTTGTTTTTGATTGAATGCCATAGCTAACCTCAAAGTTTTCTCCAAAGTAGGCAAGTTATCTTGTCATCGGCAACCATTTATGTTTGCAAAATATTTCGGCATTTCTCGTAATTTATATATTTAAATTGCGACGGCGTTTCTTTGGGTAGTCGTTTTGCGGAAACGGCTGCACCGTTTTCAATCATTTTGGTGTTTTCTTCACCCTTTCGCTTGTGGCGTCCATTTATAGATGGACGTGAGTTTGTCATTTAAATCTGTATATATTCTGAAACGATTTATACCGTTATGTTCATGTAGATGCACATATACGGTTTGCATTGGCAGACTATAAATAGGAAATATGAAAACTTTTAAAACCACAAGGGACCTATTGTAGTATGTAGTAAAGAGAACTGTATTCTGCGCAACCTTTCAAATTTCTACTATTTTCAACTTTACGGCTTTCGAAATTTTTATTCACATTTTTTATTATTTTTAAAAAATCAACGTTTTAGAACCGTGGCCCATAAAGTATTTGTACTTTTTACTACTTTGTACTCTAAATTTTACATTTGTAATTTTAATCGCTGCTAAACAAGCAAAGCAAGGTATTAATAAGCCAGTCTTAAGTAACAATTGTTTTTTTTAACTATATATCTATTTCACTATAAAATATTAAACATCATGTTGCAATACATATTGGTTGAGAAGCTTCTTAAATTGCACTAGTTTTGTTGCGTTTTTTGTATTTTCAGGTAATTGATTAAATTGTTGTGATGCCCTAAATATAAAGTTGTTGTGTCCTTTATTACTTCTAACACTTTCTAAATACATTTTTCCTCTATTTCTGGTTCCTAAACTATGTATTGTATGTCTGCATTGAACCGCAACTGTAGGTTAGTTTTTCTTTTCTTATTTGTTATTTTGTATATTTGTTTGCAGTTTTCTATGAAACTTATTTGGTTAATATTCGATAGTTCTAGGTTTTTGTATAATATCACTGATGGTGTCATATGAGGGATCTTCAACATTACTTTACGATCTAGGCCCACCTACCCCTTGCTTTCCCTCTACTGTACTTTCTGGTAATTAATTGCATAATACCCCCATGTCTAAGAATATATCTTACTAGTCTATCTCTCCTGCGCTGTAATACTCTCCAAATACTCCTCTTCTCCTCTACTAACTCTAACACAGCTTCAATTGTCACTGTATCTTCTCAACCAATCCTCATCATATATATATATATATTACAATATATCAAAAAATGTAATTGATTATGTCACAATTAATTTATCTATTCATGGATAAAAATGTAAATGACGAAGGCTCAGAAAATAGTTATACCTTTATCAACGAACTATTATTGGTAATTATATTTAATTTGTACATCATAAGCAATTGATGAGGAATGATATCTAGTATACAAAACGATTATAATCATTAAAGTAGCTCATTCAATTTACCAACTTATAAAAAGCTGTCGAAATATCATCGATATAAATATAAGCTATTAATTTACTTTTGTTTCTTTTAATTAGGAAACGCAGCATTTTAATAATAATTAGTTATTTTAAAAATTATCACTACGGTGTTAAATATTAATATAGAATATCACCCAAATACCGTAACAAGAATTAAGTAGCTAGATGTATATTTCGAAGGCTATGCCCCCATCTTCAGTAGTACAAGATAAAAACTAAATAAAATACCTCTGTCACGAATCGTGATTGATATACTATTAAATAAATAAGTCAGCATGACAGAAGTATTTAAAAAATGGCATATAATATGACTTATAAATCTTTTAAAACAATTACATATAATAAAACGTGAATGGTTCGGTCATGTCTAACAATCCGATCATGGACGGGTAAAGGGGGTTCGTGTGCGCCCTGTGAACAGAGTTGAGTAATGCATGGGCCCGAATTAGTTAGAATATTTCAAATGGGAGCGAATGGTAGCGGCATTGACTCGCTGGGTGGTGTGCCTTCGGAGAAGTATTTGATATACTATTGATATACAATTAAATAAATAAGTCAACATGACAGAAGTATTTCAAAAATGGCATATAATATGACCTACAAATCGTTTAAAACAATATAAATTAATAATTTTGACCGCTGCTAAATAAGCAAAGCAAGGTATTAAGCAGTCAGTATTAAGTAACAATTGTTTTTTTTACTATATATCTATTTCACTATAAAATATTAAACATCATTGTAATGCGTAGCGGATAGGTGGTTTTGGATAAGAGTGACTGCGCCAATTTGTATAATAATACAAATGATTTATTTGTGTAGTAATAAAATATCAATATTTTATTAGAACGAATTAGGGTTTTAACGTAAAGCACAAGACGGATGTGAAGAGTTTTTATGCGTACTGCATAAAGTTTATTTGAAAGAAGTCATTGATGGTTATAGGCAGCGTATAGTTATGATTATTGATAGTTATGCGAGCCTTTCCTGTATGTACAAGTCTTATATATATACTTAAACTAACACAACAAAACAAGAAGGGAGAGTAGCTAAAATATTAGTTTATAGAGGGACTGGAATGGTTTATAAGAATACAATAATAATGATGGGGAAGTTTGGTAATTGAAAGGTACTTGAAACATCATTATAAAGGCTTAGGAACAGGTAGGTAAAATTATATTATAATGAGAAAATAGATATTAAAGAAAAGGTTAATAGTTAGGCGAAGACACTGACAATAGGTAAAATGACAGGGTTCATTACATCATGTTGCAATACATATTGGTTGAGAAGCTTCTTAAATTGCACTAGTTTTGTTGCGTTTTTTGTACTTTCAGGTAATTGATTAAATTGTTGTGATGCCCTAAATATAAAGTTGTTGTGTCCTTTATTACTTCTAACACTTTCTAAATACATTTTTCCTCTATTTCTGGTTCCTAAACTATGTATGTCTGCATTGAACCGCAACTGTAGGTTAGTTTTTATTTTTTTATTTATTCTTTTGTATATTTGTTTGCAGTTTTCTATGAAACTTATTTGGTTAATATTCGATAGTTCTAAGTTTTTGTATAATATCACTGAGGGTGTCATATGAGGGATCTTGAATATTACTTTAAGTGCCTTATTTTGAACTACATTTAATTGTTTAAAAACAGTTTTTGCACGTTGTGAAGTTACTGATATCCCATATATTAAGTTCGGATATACGTACGCATGGTATAGAAGTTTAATAAGTTTTTCAGGTAAAGTTGGCAGTCTATTTATTGCACGCACTAACGGTATTATTTTCTTTTTGATATTAATAATATTTAGTTCATAATTTAGATTAGAGTCAATTACTACACCCAAATATTTTGCACTAAATTTCCAACTTAATATTTCATTGTCTATGTTAAGGTTGAGTTGTAAATCATTTTTGTTCTTTTGCTTGTAAAGTAAGTATTCTGTTTTTGTTGTGTTTATAGTAAGTTTGTTGGTTTGTAGCCACTCACAATATTTTTTAAGGTCACTATTTATCACGTTTTCTATTTCAATAGATTCTTTTCCACTATATAATAGCGAAGTGTCGTCCGCGAAGATCTTGTAGGTCCCGTTCAATCCTATTCTCCGCATATCTTGTATATAAAGTAGGTACAATATTGGGCCAAGGACCGACCCTTGCGGCACCCCTTTTGTTATTAATAGTGGTTCACTAATGGCTTCATTTACATAAAATTGTGACTTTCTGTTTTGTAGATATGTTTTAAAGATGTTGGCTGCAGTTCCTTGAATTCCAAGCTTATCAAGTTTCTTTACTAGTATACCGTGGTCTACCGTATCGAATGCTTTTTAAAAATCGATAAATAATGATACAACGTATTTGAATCTGAAACAAACGTCCCTTGTAAAAGACTAGTAAACCTTGTTCTGGTGTATAATGGTAAACATAACCATAAACCAATTATCTTAGTAGTTTTTGTTAGTTTGTTTGTCTGATGAATCATTGATGATGATGTAGAAGATGTAGAAGCTACAACAGAGTGCAAATTACAAATTACAAATACATGCTTTTTCAATAATTGGTTTTTTTTCTAATAAACTTTAACTAATATAACGTAATATTGAAAATTACTTTTCGAAAATATATCTATTATTTTAAATTGACATTCGTACAGCCTTGAAAAGAGCATGAAAATTATTGAAATAATTTTATTATGCACTGTGCGTAAAATTAGAAATTTATTTCAAACGGCAAAAAATCGAGAGTTAAAGCGATATTTGTCCATTTTATTAAAAAAAATTATATACTGGGTAAATTGGTTAGTTAGTTAAAGAGTCCGCAATCCTAAAGATTGGTTGGAAACAGCACGCCATGCCGATCTATCCTGAGCTAATCCCTTCATCTCCCTATAGCTATTCATCTCAACGTCTTCAACTATCTGACTCACATACTCCAATCTAGGCCTACCTACCCCTCTCTTTCCCGCCACTCTACCTTCTATGATCAATTGCATAATCCCCTCATGCCTAAGAATATGCCCTACTAATCTGTCTCTCCTACGCTGTAACACTCTCCAAATACTTCTCTTCTTCCCTACTATCTCTAGTACAGCTTCATTTGTTACTTTATCTTCCCAACCAATCCTCATCATCCTCCTATAACACCACATTTCGAATGCTTGTAATCTACGCTTCTCTTCCTTTCCTATAGTCCACGCCTCACACCCGTACAGTGCTACACTCCAAACATATACCTTCAGTAATCTTTTTCTAATACCCAAGTCAATATTTGATCTTAAAATCTGTTCTTTTTCTACGAATGCCTTCCTACCCTGTGCTATCCTACACTTTATATCTACCTTGCTTCGATTATCTTTTGTGATTCTACTGCCTAAATAACAAAAATCTGACACTTCTTCGATTCTATTATCTCCTATTGTGATCCTCATTTTTCTACTGCATTCCTTTTTGTCACACCTCATCACTTTAGTTTTACCTATATTTATTTTCATGTTAAAATCCCTAGTCAATACTGCCTGCATACCATTCAATACCCTTTCTAAATTCTTTTCGCTTTCTTCCAATATAGCTATATCGTCGGCGAATCTCAACATATATATTTTCTCTCCCTGTACATTCACACCTACACTATACTCTTCTTTTACTTTGTTTATTGCATCTTCTATATATAGATTAAATAATAACGGTGAAAGTGTACATCCCTGCCGAACTCCCTTCCCTATTTTTGCTACCTCTTCTTCCCCCTCAATTCTAATTGGTTAGAAATAAAATAAATTTTAAAAGACTACTTTTCCTTTATGTTTATATACAGTATTATTTCTCAGTTATTTAATGCAGAAATATATTGGTGGTTAAAGTATGTAACTAATGATTAAAATAGTCAATATTAGAGCAGGTTCGAAACATGACGATACAAAAATCTTCTTTTGTCTATAATTTCTACTTGCTTATATATATTTATTAGAATTAGATTTTTTAATATTTTATTTTGATGTTTTTTAAATATTTTATAGCTTTTGTGTTATATTTCGATAATTTATTAAAATTAAATTGTTGCCACACTGTATATTTCAAATATGATTTTAGTTCGGATGCGATTATAACGTATGTAAGCGCGTAATACAGATGTTTATAATTTACACGGTTGTCTAAGCCTATATATCCAGTCAAGATCTGATTTATGCAAAAAACATTGCAACGCCAATGATTGAAATATTAAAAGTTATTAATTTATTCGATTGCGGAGAATTGATTATTCTATGCCCTATTTTAATCGATTGATGCAAATATAATAATAATAGAATTTAGAAATGGAATATTCGGTCGTGGTATCACAAAAGAAAACGATTAATTTGGCAACGTTTTATCTAATTTCGTAATATCGCTCAATCCTGGATGAAATAAGAACAGCAACCAGGTGTACATTGTTGCCATAAATAAATTGAAACAGTTAACAACACGGTATATTATATAGTATTGATTTAAAAAACCAAACAGTCACTCGTTATAATATAAAGCAAAATTTAACAATTGAAATATATGTCACGCCTAAATTGTGAGTTTAGTATTTTTTTTTATGTAATATTTGGGTATGGATATAATATAAAGCAAAATTATTATATCGTTATAATAATGTAAGTTACCTTATCATCACTGGTTGATATTATTGTAGAATATAATAGGGTAGAGAACGGGCACCAAATGCGGGTACGAATTATACGAGTAACATATAAAAATTATGTAAAAAATAGGTGTAAAATGTGTAACAAGACAACATGGCGGTCACACAACACGCTGTGGGAATGTGGAACTGACAATCATAATGAATGGCGCATGAGCGGAAGTATGAAAATACAACGACAGTGTAGACAAATTTCAAAAAGGAGAGAATAGAATAGAATATTTATTAGTCCATCATAAAGTTTACATGACATGTCAATAAATTAATTGTCTTATTTACAATTAAAATACAAAATATTGTAAATAAAATGTACAGCACAACAGCGACGCAGATTGCCTACACATAATTATAATGTAATATTATTATTGTAAAAATTATCACTACGGTGTTAAATAATAGTATAGAATATTACCCAAATACCGTAATTTAAAGCATTAAGTAGCTAGATGCGCATTTCGAAGGCTATGCCCCCATCTTCAGTAGCACAAGATAGAAACTAAATAAATCACGAATCTCTGTCACGAATCGTGATTGATATACTATTAAATAAATAAGTCAACATGACAGAAGTATTTAAAAAATAGCATATAATATGACCTATAAATCTTTTAAAACAATATAAATTAATAATTAAAGAAACTAACAAGTAACAACAATAAACATTCGTTTGCCAAACCTAAAATGATTAAAATAAAAATAAATTTAAAAATAGTTCTATTTTATTATTGTATTATATATTTTTGTAGTGTATATAATTCGTTGATTTTTATTGTACACTTCAATAGTTTTTTTTTTAATTTTTATTTTGAACACAAATTTTATCCAATTTTTATTTTATATGAAAAATAGTTAGTTGTATGTTATCTAAAAAAAAAAAAAGATCGGTATGTTGATTCTAATTTCTTTCACCTAATATATTTTAATTTGCGAAAAGATCTGAACTTAATATTATTTCAGTTCGAATTAGTTATTCAATCCTAGAGGTCGATTGAACATTAAATTTCATGTAAAAAAATAAATAAAAAATCCTACCCTAAGCTAATTCCTTTATTTCCAACACGTCCTCCACTATCTGACCCACATACTCAAATCTAGGCCTACCTACCTCTTCCTTTCCTTCTACTCTACCTTCTATAACTAGTTACTTAATACCGTCATATTTACTCACAGCTGTACAATGCTATTTTCCCTCACATATACCTTCAATAGTATTTTTCAAATATTAATTGGAAATAATTTAGTTCATCGATTTTAATCTGTTCAATTTTTAAATACACTCTTCCGGCTGGCAACCTTCGTAATTTTTCGTTTTATTACTATTATGAATGATAGCCACTTGCAATTATTATATATATGTAGAACCTGCATTTTCTTTATAGTAGTACTTATCTTGCCCTTTTTAAGAAATAAATTTACTCTGAAAAGTATTTACAAATGCGATACGTGAAATGAATGGCAAATACAATTGGACCATTTTACAAGGAAGAAGAAGGTACATTTTCGTAGAATCAGAAATGTGGAACAATGATGCTGTTCTCACGCATGTATACAGTTCATAGATATACAGGGTGTAAAATAAGAAAGATATTCAAAAAGAAGAATAAACTCGTAATATTACTATTAAAAAACATTATCATTGATATAAGTAATTAACACGAATAAAAATTGATTCTTGTTCACTTATTAGTATTTATTTTTAATTTATATCCAAAATTTACGAAAAAATAACTCATACATTGTCATAAACTTCGTCGTATAAAAATCAATTAATTTTTTTTTTTTACATTTTCAATGTGAAATAATAATATACTCATCGAAATATAGATTTAACAATTTGTGTCTGAATGAAATAGTCTTTCATAAAAGTTAAAGATAATATGTGAAAGCAAATTTTATAAACTGGCCATCGCTTTTTCGCAACAACAATTCCTGGCACTCGGGGTTTTAATTTACCATCACGTTATTTGAAGATATTTGAAGATTTATATTAGAATTCTTCAAAATGTTATTGACACTCTCATGAACGTTTAGCTTGTTGAAGCTTAGAATGTAATTAAACGGCGATGTCAAATTCTTATATAAATGGTTAAACATGCTTAATCTTTGGGTGTCATATTTGTTGCTTGACATGATAATAGTCATCGCTAGTTTTATTAAACAACTATAGATAGCGGAAGTGACATCTCAAGATCACACGAGTAAACCCTTTACCAAAATAGAGCATGTCAGACATAAATGTATAGTTTAAAAACTAAAAAAGAAAACACAATTTTTGACTATTTGTTTGACTCGGTTGTTTATGAACGCTCAGACTTCCAATAAGATACGGTAGATGACGCTATATTTGCGTATTTATTTTAAAATTTATAAATCTTACATAGTTTGCTATAAAATATTTAAAAAATTCAAAATAAAATATTTAAAAAATCTAAATATAAGAAATTTATGTTGGTAAATAGAAAAAAAATAGAAAAATGAAGAAAAAAAGAAAATTTTGTATTGTCAAGCTTTGAACCTGCTTCACACTGATCACTTTTATCATTAATCACATACTTTAACTACCAATCTTTTCCGCATTAAATAATTAAGAAATAAAACTGTATATGAACAAACAGGGAAATTAGTCTTTTTTATTTTTTTATTTCTGATTAATATAATAAAATAAAATACATCTGTCACGAATCGTGATTGATATACTATTAAATAAATAAGTCAACATGACAGAAGTACTTCAAAAATGGCATATAATATAACCTATAAATCTTTTAAAACAATATAAATTAATAATTAATGAAACTGACAAGTTTAGGTTTGTCAAACCTAAAATAACAAAAAATAAATTAAATTAAAATTAATAAAAAAATTGTTCTTATTAAACAAATTAAATCGACAACAGGAAATTGGGCCTGAATCTAAATTCATTAAAATTGATTTAGATTTATGCAGGTATATACTTTCATAAGCATTTAACTCGGAATAACTCAAAACACTTAAGTAATTTAAGTGAACTAATTTGAATAGGATGACCTGACTTAGTCAAATATATGCTCGGCTACAGCACTTTTATCTTTTCTATTTAATCTGAAATGAGCTTAAATGTAATCTAATTTTTCGTTACGGTATTTGATTGATATTCTATACTATTATTTAACACCGTAGTGATAATTTTTAAAATATACCTCAAGTATTAAATTTTTTAATAAAATGGGCAAATATAGACCATAATCTCTTAAATTTAACACTCGGTCAAATCAAAGCGGTCAAACCGTTTCCACAAAACGTGTGTCAAAAAACGCTATCGCGATTTAAATATATAGATCATTTTTTTAATATCAATGAGATTACAGCACAGTGCTGTAATCTTATTTAGGTTTTTATTTGCTGCTCTACTAATTTCGACTTCCCTAAGCCATTCTCAAGAGCAATGTCCAGCAAGAAACTGATAAAAAAATTAAAAACGACTAAACTTCTTGGCGCAATATACAAGAAAATTGTCTTGTATTTACAAGACAATTACAAGACAAAAATTGCGCTTTAATCTCATCGATATTTATTCAATAAGTGCATATTCTGCATTCTTTTTAATTAAGCTTAATGAAACATCATCTTAAATTCTATCCAAGTGAGTTCCCAAATTGTCAAATGTTTGTTTCAATATATAGAATCCAAAGTTTCTACACATAATACTGGATTGGAAGCGACTATTTGCATTGCTCTATCTTTAAAAGTCAGCCACTCGTAAATCTCTAAATTGAGCTATTTGCTGATGATCAGTTTGGAAGAAATAACATTGGGACACACCCCAGATGTCCCCAAGATTACCTACTATAAATAATTTTGATTTTTCTACAAACTGACTGAACTATGGGTCATTCCATACCAAGTGGCCTAACGACCATTTTGGTACCATCTTGGATCTTGATGAAATTTGGTGTAGGTGTTGAACATTCCTTCAAATGATGTTGTGCAAAATCTCTCGTTTATTAGTAGTATAGATGTCAGGTCGCGTAATCAAATAAGTGTCATTTTCAAAGTAATTTTTTTGGCATTAAGCAATGGTTCTCCAAAATGAAACAAGATGACTCTCAAAGAAAAAAGACTGCTCTTTCTATTGGTAATAGAAAGAACTTGATTGAAGAAAAAGGTTTTATGCTATTTGACTTTGAAAATGCACAAAATTTGCTTAATAAAATTTTAACCTTGTGTTCAATAGCACATATCTTGACAATAAAGTGAGCTTAATAGCTGATACTTTGGCAGCTTAAAAGCAGTAATGGGATTAAATAACTCAGCAAAGCATACGTTTCTACAAGGTCTTCTCTAAAAGTTATGAGCAACAAAAATCTGCCCCAAAATTGACGTGACGGATTATTTGGGCAACTTTGTGACATAACAGTAACAAAACTATAACTATTTAAAACTTTGCAATACAACCATCATTTAAAGCATTAAAAGCTCTCATAGAGTGCAAATTTTCAGAGTGATAGCTACTGTGGTTGTACAACAGCTCCCCCTTGAAACTTGCCAGTTTGTTCGAATGTGCATCGGTTTTGCATGGGTGACCTTTATGCTGGAGGCTCCAGAACCACTGTTATAGTACTTATGAAGTTGAAATTTTACAAAGCATCGTTTCAGACATATGTTTATACCTACACCAAATTTCAGCAAGATTGAAGATGGTGACTAAAAAATTTGATTGTAAATTAGGCCACTTGGCATGGAACAACCCCTATGCAAATAATCAACAAAATTCGTTCTGTATCAATAATTTCTGGTCTAACCCGAGGAGGAAAACTAATTTTTTGGTAGTTCCTTTCGTTTAAAACAAAATATTTGAAGAATCTTTCGAATGAAAAAAATATTATTTATAAACGCCTCGAATCATATCATCTGTAAACCGTCCAATAAGCAACAAAATCTTTGTACGTGCCACTTTTGATACGCGTGCCACTTTTGAAACGCGTGCCACATGTTCGCTTCGTATGTTTTATACAATCATTTACCGCCATAAAGATAATATTACAAGCGACAACCATTTCTATATTAATTCCTGTACGGATCGTTAATTTATAATAAATTTTAAAAGTAAAATAAGATATTGTTAATATATCTTACGAAGAACATCCTGTATAATAAAGGACAGCAAGCCCGAGGATGTTACAATTCAAGGAATTGATCTAATGGACACATATAGTGCCTACCGTTTGTGAAAAACGCCTGAACTAAACTGCAATGTTTGAATAGACAGTTTATTGATGCGATATAAGGTAGTAAAATGAAGATATATTATCTTGACAAAGAAACGTATCCGTATATAACTGAGTCCGAAATTAGGACACTGTAGCCGATTTGAGATTGTCATCTTTATAGTTAAATATGACCGTATTTGCCTGAAGTAGTGTAAGAACAATTTGATGGAATATTTCTTTTTCTATTTTTTATACATTCTGGATTTATTATTATATTATATTGTATCTATCATTTAAAGTTGTAACCAATTTGATCGAAACGTGGAAATAAGCTTGTGATATGTCATATTATGATATGTGTTTAATAATTGTAAGTGATTTTAAACAATATTTGTTCAACGCTTTTTGACATCAGTCACGTAATGGCAGCGAGGAATTTATCAAGTGTCAAAAATACCGTAAACGTCAAAAGTGTCCGTATGTCAACGGTGACAAATTTGTCAAAAGTAGCAGAATTGTCAAAATATCACAAACGTCAAAAGTGACATGTATGCCAAAAGTGTCAATACGTTAACAGTTACAGGTGTATTAAAAAACAGCAAAAATATTAAACGCAATAAAATTTATAAAATTATAGAAACATCTAAAGTTACTGAAATTAATAGCAATTTCATTTAATTATTTTTCGAACTACCTATAATCGAAAGTAGTAACCACACGACTATTTTATTGTATCACATATTTATTGAATTGTCCGTTGGCATTTAAAGGTTTTCATTGTTTGAAAAAAATAAATAATAATAACGAATATATAGCTTTAAGAATATGCAATAAATCATGTGGAGACGAGTGATTAATAAAAATAGATTAAAAATTGATAAAAAAAGACGAACTTTTTGGCATTGTTTCCGTATATAAAACGCTATTATATGATAATCCAGAAGGAAAAGTTAAACAAATATGGTGACATCTAAATGCACCCTAAGGCTATTTTACTACCACACTTGGTGGAGATCTATTTCAAAAAGATCTATTTTATACCTTTTCTATACAATTCATTGCACCAGCTAAGTATATTAATGCGCGACATTGTTATTTTTTCTGTCGGCACCTTTGACCGAGTTTTTAGCCATAAAAAGTCTGTCAAGAATTGCAAACGATGTACGCATTCAAGAAGGGATTAACATTGTTATATACATTTACGTAACTCAAACTATAGTATTAAATACAAGCTACAGCTCTTTTTTTTTAAATTGGCGGAGAATTTAGATAGTCGTCTGCGCATAGGATTGTGCTTATCGGGGTTATACAGTACCAGTGGTGCAAGACAACAAAAAATACTCTAGGTCTAAGAATTTAAATTTGTCACTATTTTATAGCTATTGTACAAATTAATTATGACATAAATATGATACTATAATAAGTATTTATCAACATTTCTTATATTCTAGTATAACTTTTCTGTATTTTGTATTAATTATAAAGAATTCATTCTAATTGCATAAAATGGTTATAACTGTGCGTGGTGATTTGTCAACATTGCATTTCTTAGGACGCATACCTTCTGCACTAGACACACCTACTTATTCTTTGGAGAAGACCGAAGCGTAGCGTGTTTTGGTAGAATTATATTTATTTATATTAATTATATTATTAATTATATTATTTATATTATTATACATCTCTAAAGGAGTATTAAACAATTCGTTGTTTTGTTGTTAAGTTTGTCATTTCATACTGATTTCTTTTGCGATTCCTTTTTGTTATAAGTGCGCTAAGATGTTGGTTTTGATTGGACCGTTTAAATTTACCGCGCATAGTCACTTCGGCAGTCTACTATCAAGTGCAATTTGTAGAAACTGCGCAATACGTACGTACAAGCGATTGCAAATGTTTATGAATGACTCTGTCAATGTGGAACGTGAACAAAAAATAACACAAACAATGAATAAATTACATTATTCGCTATTGGATCGAGTTTACGTATTCCACGGAGCAAATATAATTATCCAAAGGTACATATATTGAATTATGTTGCAAGGACTAAGGTAAGTCAACGCGTTTATCCTTATTCTTCAGATAACATATATATAATTATTCCTTATTGATTAGTACATTAATAAAACGTTAGGTTTTGCATACACTTTGTTCAGATGAATATATTTGGTTGGTGCTGTACCATTTCACAAAATCAAAAAATACAAAATAAATTAACGCAGGTAATAAATCGCAGGTAATTTTGTAATGTACATTTTTCATTTAAATTTTTAATAAAAAACATTGATTATATAATATTTTTAGATTATATGCTTTGAAGCTGAAATGCATATACACTTGTGTCATAATAACAGGAACATGACATAAAACAATGAAAATATTTTTTAAGTAATTTAATTTATATATAGGACAAACACGTGGACCAACTGAAACTATATTTAAGGAGCATTTAGCTCATTTCAGTTTAAATAGAAAAGATAAAAGTGCTGTAGCCGAGCATATTTTTGACTAACTCGGGTCAGGTCAGGTCATCCTATTCAAATTAGTTCACTTAAGTTACTTAAACGTGTTTTGAATTATTCCGAGTTAAATGCTTATGAAAATATATATTTTATATAGTATTTTATATAGTATATAATATAATTATTAATTTATATTGTTTTAAAAGATTTATAGTTATATTATATGCCATTTTTGAAATACTTCTGTCATGTTGACTTATTTATTTAATAGTATATCAATCACGATTCGTGACAGAGGTATTTTATTTAGTTTTTATCTTGTGCTACTGAAGATGGGGGCATAACCTTCGAAATGCGCATCGAGCTAGTTAATGCCTTGAGTTACGGTATTTGGGTGATATTCTATACTAATAAGTGTCAGAGTTTTATTATTTTAAAATATATGTAAATTATTGTTCATGTAATAAATTTCTAACGCACATTTAATAGTTTATCTTGTTCTTCATAGCGCTAATAGTAAATATGTAGACTATTGTAAAAATACTTTATTACTATTGAGTTGTAGAATATGTCCATTTTTCATGCAGTGTAATATAAAGAGGTAAAAAAGGGTTTTTTGCACTTTTGCACGTATAATTCCTTTTCTAGTATAAAAAACTAATAAATCCACTTTATTACTAGTTTTTTACAAAATACTTATTCAAAATGCTTCCGCTGTCTACATAATTTATTTCTTAATCGACAGTAAATACGAATGGAAAAAATATATGCATTTTATTAAAACCATGTAAATTATTTTTATAGCTGATTACTATATACTTAAAAAATCGCAAAATGGTCCCAACTAATGGGCCATTAAATTTTATAATGCCCTCCCAAACTCTGTGAAACTGCAGTCAAAACCTGTTTTTAAGAAAAAAAAGTCAAATGTTTCTTAACCCGAGAGAGGTCGCGCATGCATAAATACAGTTAGAGGTCGCTTGGGGTATATTTGACCCCAGCAATAAAATCGTCATACGCAGGAAATGAAATGCAAAATATATTATCTTTTATTAATTTATTGTTGAACATATAGAAGTCTTTGCCATTGCGTCATATCATCTCGACCAGTGTATGATAAAAAACTGGTAGCCAGAGGAATGTCGTCAAGCTCGTCATAATCACTATCATGTTCACTTGCACTTTGGTCAAACACAGAATCTACATCCAATGTACCCTTTTCGTCGTCCATGTCCATTTCTGAATCACTTCCTTCTTCATCACTACCACCTACTATTTCTTCATCGGCCTGTACCTCATCCATGAGCCCTAATAGCCTTTTTGTTCTTCGTAGCTCATATTTTGTTCTATTTTCCACAACAATTAAAGGTCGCACGGGGTATAAAATAACCCCACTTGGAATATATGTCGCTTTATTCGCCAAAAGAAAAACCAACAGAACTGAATTCTTGCAGATGTTGTTGTACAAAGACTTGAGAGAAAATACTTAAAATGTGGGGAGTCCCTCTTAAAGTAATGTAAAGATATCTACATATTGCGTCTTGTATGTGGTGGCTTGTTAGGCCTGTGTGTGGAGTGTCAAACGTCTGTTTCTTCCTCCGGTGTTTTGTCTGTTTTTAATAGTGTGGTCTTGGCGTGAATCTGTGTTCTTGACATTTTAGTTAGTTAGTGGTTTTTTAATATTTGTAATTACATGTCTGTTATGTTAGAGATTGTAACGTTTGTTTGCTGGTCTTTCGTTTATGTGATGCAGTTTCTATTATTAGTCTTTCGAGTGTTGGGTTGTTGATGTGTTTGATGTATATATTCACGCGATTGGGGTCATTATATACCCGTGCGACCTCTCGCGGGTTAAGAAAGCACTCATTTTATACTTTTAACGAATTTCTCTCAATATTAGGCAAAGATAAGTGTTCGGCTCCTTGCGTTCAACATAATTCTGTTTATGGATAATTTAATTGCAATACGTCAACTACCACCTACATAAATTGTTTTAGTTTTAGGGCTTAGTTGGAAGAACAGAGTGGGTTGGGGTGCTGTTGTTTGATGGCACCAGCTCACAACTGAAACTCGCCTCTTCCAAGGTTTTCTATCGTGATTTTATTTTTTTGCAATTAAAATTTATTTCTCTCTTTGTAAATCTTGGTAAATAAAAGAAGTTTAATATTATTATTATATGTTCTGTTAAAGCCTTTATTTTAATATGTGCTTTATATGTAAATTAGTGTAAAATAACCAAAGTACTACTACAATTTTTAATATGTATCTTGAAGCCTGTGTAAATCGAATGTAAAATCTTTGTTAAAACACAATAAAAAAATCCATATCTATACGAATACGTAAAATTAGAACGTTCAAGTAAGCAACCCTCGATGTGTTCCGTAAGAAGGAAATCATCTTACATTATAAAGTCCAAACAACAACAACAACAACAAGAGCTCATATAGCTGTGAGGAAATAGTAGCTGAATGTTGTTATTATGAGCCCCTCGTCTCGTCCAAATGACACATGGGATTTGCTGCGCTAACACAACAGAGCCACACGGAGGGGTCCCAGCTCTAAATAGCACCGATAATCCAGGTAGTGTCACCCAATTTGATCTCCGGCTCCTTGGCGTACATTGAGATGCAACCGAGCAACTAACAATTGATGTAGAACAGGGGTGGCCAGCAAGTCGATCCCGAAGCGATTTTTGGTCGATCGCGAACAGTTGGACACAAAAACGGATTAATTCGAATGTGGCGCTAGTAAAATGAGATAAAAAAACACGAAATAAGGCGAAGATACGTTGGCTCAGTGTTTTAGCGTTTCTGGCAGATTTTACATCCAAGTTAAGCGATTTGAATTTAAAGTTACAAGGAAAAAAGAAGTCACATGATTAGTTGCATTCATGCTTATAAAAGTTGCTTATAATGTTGATTGAAGATCTCCAACAACAAAATTTTGATCATTTTCCAAATATGAATGACCATTTACAAAAACATACCAATTTTAATTATAACTTTGAAAAATACCAAAAAAAAATATGTGGTGATTTAAAAAAAATATGAGGATATTGTCGATCACTTTTTTAAGTAGAAAAGTCGATGTCAAGAACAAACAAGTTGGCCACCCCTGATGTAGCAGACCTAAAGTGTACGTGCACTCTAGGATCTAGCTCAGGCGGGTACAAATCTATTCACAAGCGATAAATATTTTAATTTCTATACATATGTAAAGGTGTTGTGTCTTGATTTGTTAAAGTTTTGTTAAAGTTTTTCTTCGAGTTGTGGTTGAATTCGAATTTGAGAATTGCCTATTGAATGTCGAATGTTGATTATGGAATGCATGTTGATTATCGAATGTACATTATAGAATTGCCTATTGAATGTTGAATGTTGCTTATGGAATGCATGTTGATTATCGAATGTACATTATAGAATTGCCTATTGAATGTCAAATGTTGATTATGGAACGCATGTTGATTATCGAATGTTCATTATAGAATTGCCTATTGAATGTTGATTATTGAATGCATGTTGATTACCGAATGTTCATTATAGAATTGCCTATTGAATGTCGAATATTGATTATGGAATGCATGTCGATTATGGAATGTATGTTGATTATGGAATGCATGTTGATTATCGAATGTTCATTATAGAATTGCCTATTGAATGTTGATTATGGAATGCATGTTGATTACCGAATGTACATTATATAATTGCTTATTGGATGTTGATTATTAAATGCATGTTGATTACCGAATGTTCATTATAGAATTGCCTATTGAATTTCGAATATTGATTATGGAATGCATGTTGATTATCGAATGTTCATTATAGAATTGCCTATTGAATGTTGATTATGGAATGCATGTTGATTACCGAATGCACATTATATAATTGCTTATTGAATGTTGATTATTAAATGCATGTTGATTACCGAATGTTCATTATAGAATTGCCTATTGAATTTCGAATATTGATTATGGAATGCATGTTGATTATGGAATGCATGTTGATTATCGAATGTTCATTATAGAATTGCCTATTGAATGTTGATTATGGAATGCATGTTGATTACCGAATGTACATTATATAATTGCTTATTGAATGTTGATTATTAAATGCATGTTGATTACCGAATGTTCATTATAGAATTGCCTATTGAATGTCGAATATTGATTATGGAATGCATGTTGATTATGGAATGCATGTTGATTATCGAATGTTCATTATAGAATTGCCTATTGAATGTTGATCATGGAATGCATGTTGATTACCGAATGTACATTATATAATTGCTTATTGAATGTTGATTATTAAATGCATGTTGATTACCGAATGTTCATTATAGAATTGCCTATTGAATGTCGAATATTGATTATGGAATGCATGTTGATTATGGAATGCATGTTGATTATCGAATGTTCATTATAGAATTGCCTATTGAATGTTGATTAAGGAATGCATGTTGATTACGAATGTACATTATATAATTGCTTATTGAATGTTGATTATTAAATGCATGTTGATTACCGAATGTTCATTATAGAATTGCCTATTGAATGTCGAATATTGATTATGGAATGCTTGTTGATTATGGAATGCATGTTGATTATCGAATGTTCATTATAGAATTGCCTATTGAATGTTGATTATGGAATGCATGTTGATTACCGAATGTACATTATATAATTGCTTATTGAATGTTGATTATTAAATGCATGTTGATTACTGAATGTTCATTATAGAATTGCCTATTGAATGTCGAATATTGATTATGGAATGCATGTTGATTATGGAATGCATGTTGATTATCGAATGTTCATTATAGAATTGCCTATTGAATGTTGATTATGGAATGCATGTTGATTACCGAATGTACATTATATAATTGCTTATTGAATGTTGATTATTAAATGCATGTTGATTACTGAATGTTCATTATAGAATTGCCTATTGAATGTCGAATATTGATTATGGAATGCATGTTGATTATGGAATGTACATTATATAATTGCTTATTAAATGTTGATTATGGAATGCATGTTGATTACCGAATGTACATTATATAATTGCTTATTGAATGTTGATTATTAAATGCATGTTGATTACCGAATGTTCATTATAGAATTGCCTATTGAATTTCGAATATTGATTATGGAATGCATGTTGATTATGGAATGCATGTTGATTATCGAATGTTCATTATAGAATTGCCTATTGAATGTTGATTATGGAATGCATGTTGATTACCGAATGTACATTATATAATTGCTTATTGAATGTTGATTATTAAATGCATGTTGATTACCGAATGTTCATTATAGAATTGCCTATTGAATTTCGAATATTGATTATGGAATGCATGTTGATTATGGAATGCATGTTGATTATCGAATGTTCATTATAGAATTGCCTATTGAATGTTGATTAAGGAATGCATGTTGATTACGAATGTACATTATATAATTGCTTATTGAATGTTGATTATTAAATGCATGTTGATTACTGAATGTTCATTATAGAATTGCCTATTGAATGTCGAATATTGATTATGGAATGCATGTTGATTATGGAATGTACATTATATAATTGCTTATTGAATGTTGATTATGGAATGCATGTTGATTACCGAATGTACATTATATAATTGCTTATTGAATGTTGATTATTAAATGCATGTTGATTACCGAATGTTCATTATAGAATTGCCTATTGAATTTCGAATATTGATTATGGAATGCATGTTGATTATGGAATGCATGTTGATTATCGAATGTTCATTATAGAATTGCCTATTGAATGTTGATTATGGAATGCATGTTGATTACCGAATGTACATTATATAATTGCTTATTGAATGTTGATTATTAAATGCATGTTGATTACCGAATGTTCATTATAGAATTGCCTATTGAATTTCGAATATTGATTATGGAATGCATGTTGATTATGGAATGCATGTTGATTATCGAATGTTCATTATAGAATTGCCTATTGAATGTTGATTATGGAATGCATGTTTATTACCGAATGTACATTATATAATTGCTTATTGAATGTTGATTAGTAAATGCATTTTGATTACCGAATGTTCATTATAGAATTGCCTATTGAATGTCGAATATTGATTATGGAATGCATGTTGATTATTAAATGCATGTTGATTACCGAATGTTCATTATAGAATTGCCTATTGAATGTTGATTATGGAATGCATGTTGATTACCGAATGTACATTATATAATTGCTTATTGAATGTTGATTATTAAATGCATGTTGATTACCGAATGTTCATTATAGAATTGCCTATTGAATTTCGAATATTGATTATGGAATGCATGTTGATTATGGAATGCATGTTGATTATCGAATGTTCATTATAGAATTGCCTATTGAATGTTGATTATGGAATGCATGTTGATTACCGAATGTACATTATATAATTGCTTATTGAATGTTGATTATTAAATGCATGTTGATTACCGAATGTTCATTATAGAATTGCCTATTGAATTTCGAATATTGATTATGGAATGCATGTTGATTATGGAATGCATGTTGATTACCGAATGTTCATTATAGAATTGCCTATTGAATGTCGAATATTGATTATGGAATGCTTGTTGATTATGGAATGCATGTTGATTATCGAATGTTCATTATAGAATTGCCTATTGAATGTTGTTTATGGAATGCATGTTGATTACCGAATGTACATTATATAATTGCTTATTGAATGTTGATTATTTAATGCATGTTGATTACTGAATGTTCATTATAGAATTGCCTATTGAATGTCGAATATTGATTATGGAATGCATGTTGATTATTAAATGCATGTTGATTACCGAATGTTCATTATAGAATTGCCTATTGAATGTTGATTATGGAATGCATGTTGATTACCGAATGTACATTATATAATTGCTTATTGAATGTTGATTATTAAATGCATGTTGATTACCGAATGTTCATTATAGAATTGCCTATTGAATGTCGAATATTGATTATGGAATGCTTGTTGATTATGGAATGCATGTTGATTATCGAATGTTCATTATAGAATTGCCTATTGAATGTTGATTATGGAATGCATGTTGATTACCGAATGTACATTATATAATTGCTTATTGAATGTTGATTATTAAATGCATGTTGATTACTGAATGTTCATTATAGAATTGCCTATTGAATGTCGAATATTGATTATGGAATGCATGTTGATGATGGAATGCATGTTGATTATCGAATGTTCATTATAGAATTGCCTATTGAATGTTGATTATGGAATGCATGTTGATTACCGAATGTACATTATATAATTGCTTATTGAATGTTGATTATTAAATGCATTTTGATTACCAAATGTTCATTATAGAATTGCCTATTGAATGTCGAATATTGATTATGGAATGCATGTTGATTATGGAATGTATGTTGATTATCGAATGTTCATTATAGAATTGCCTATTGAATGTTGATTAAGGAATGCATGTTGATTACCGAATGTACATTATATAATTGCTTATTGAATGTTGATTATTAAATGCATGTTGATTACCGAATGTTCATTATAGAATTGCCTATTGAATGTCGAATATTGATTATGGAATGCTTGTTGATTATGGAATGCATGTTGATTATCGAATGTTCATTATAGAATTGCCTATTGAATGTTGATTATGGAATGCATGTTGATTACCGAATGTACATTATATAATTGCTTATTGAATGTTGATTATTAAATGCATGTTGATTACTGAATGTTCATTATAGAATTGCCTATTGAATGTCGAATATTGATTATGGAATGCATGTTGATTATGGAATGCATGTTGATTATCGAATGTTCATTATAGAATTGCCTATTGAATGTTGATTATGGAATGCATGTTGATTACCGAATGTACATTATATAATTGCTTATTGAATGTTGATTATTAAATGCATGTTGATTATCGAATGTTCATTATAGAATTGCCTATTGAATGTTGATTATGGAATGCATGTTGATTACCGAATGTACATTATATAATTGCTTATTGAATGTTGATTATGGAATGCATGTTGATTACCGAATGTACATTATATAATTGCTTATTGAATGTTGATTATTAAATGCATGTTGATTACCGAATGTTCATTATAGAATTGCCTATTGAATTTCGAATATTGATTATGGAATGCATGTTGATTATGGAATGCATGTTGATTATCGAATGTTCATTATAGAATTGCCTATTGAATGTTGATTATGGAATGCATGTTGATTACCGAATGTACATTATATAATTGCTTATTGAATGTTGATTATTAAATGCATGTTGATTACCGAATGTTCATTATAGAATTGCCTATTGAATTTCGAATATTGATTATGGAATGCATGTTGATTATGGAATGCATGTTGATTATCGAATGTTCATTATAGAATTGCCTATTGAATGTTGATTATGGAATGCATGTTGATTACCGAATGTACATTATATAATTGCTTATTGAATGTTGATTATT
Organism: Leptodirus hochenwartii; assembly: GCA_947310635.1. Lineage (NCBI taxonomy): Eukaryota > Metazoa > Arthropoda > Insecta > Coleoptera > Leiodidae > Leptodirus > Leptodirus hochenwartii. The sequence continues at coordinate 6,084,608 of OX371186.1, forward strand.
AAATGCATGTTGATTACCGAATGTTCATTATAGAATTGCCTATTGAATTTCGAATATTGATTATGGAATGCATGTTGATTATGGAATGCATGTTGATTATCGAATGTTCATTATAAAATTGCCTATTGAATGTTGATTATGGAATGTATGTTGATTACCGAATGTACATTATATAATTGCTTATTGAATGTTGATTATTAAATGCATTTTGATTACCGAATGTTCATTATAGAATTGCCTATTGAATGTCGAATATTGATTATGGAATGCATGTTGATTATGGAATGCATGTTGATTATCGAATGTACATTATATAATTGCTTATTGAATGTTGATTATTAAATGCATGTTGATTACCGAATGTTCATTATAGAATTGCCTATTGAATGTCGAATATTGATTATGGAATGCATGTTGATTATGGAATGCATGTTGATTATTGAATGCATGTTGATTATGGAATGCATGTTGATTATGGAATGCATGTTGATTATCGAATGTTCATTATAGAATTGCCTATTGAATGTTTATTATGGAATGCATGTTGATTACCGAATGTACATTATATAATTGCTTATTGAATGTTGATTATTAAATGCATGTTGATTACCGAATGTTCATTATAGAATTGCCTATTGAATGTCGAATATTGATTATAGAATGCATGTTGATTATGGAATGCATGTTGATTATGGAATGCATGTTGATTATCGAATGTTCATTATAGAATTGCCTATTGAATGTTGATTATGGAATGCATGTTGATTACCGAATGTACATTATATAATTGCTTATTGAATGTTGATTATTAAATGCAAGTTGATTACCGAATGTTCATTATAGAATTGCCTATTGAATGTCGAATATTGATTATGGAATGCATGTTGATTATGGAATGCATGTTGATTATGGAATGCATGTTGATTATCGAATGTTCATTATAGAATTGCCTATTGAATGTTGATTATGGAATGCATGTTGATTACCGAATGTACATTATATAATTGCTTATTGAATGTTGATTATTAAATGCATGTTGATTACCGAATGTTCATTATAGAATTGCCTATTGAATGTCGAATATTGATTATGGAATGCATGTTGATTATGGAATGCATGTTGATTATCGAATGTTCATTATAGAATTGCCTATTGAATGTTGATCATGGAATGCATGTTGATTACCGAATGTACATTATATAATTGCTTATTGAATGTTGATTATTAAATGCATGTTGATTACCGAATGTTCATTATAGAATTGCCTATTGAATGTCGAATATTGATTATGGAATGCATGTTGATTATGGAATGCATGTTGATTATCGAATGTTCATTATAGAATTGCCTATTGAATGTTGATCATGGAATGCATGTTGATTACCGAATGTACATTATATAATTGCTTATTGAATGTTGATTATTAAATGCATGTTGATTACCGAATGTTCATTATAGAATTGCCTATTGAATGTCGAATATTGATTATGGAATGCATGTTGATTATGGAATGCATGTTGATTATGGAATGCATGTTGATTACCGAATGTTCATTATAGAATTGCCTATTAAATGTCGAATATTGATTATGGAATGCATGTTGATTATGGAATGCATGTTGATTATGGAATGCATGTTGATTATGGAATGCATGTTGATTATCGAATGTTCATTATAGAATTGCCTATTGAATGTTGATTATGGAATGCATGTTGATTACCGAATGTACATTATATAATTGCTTATTGAATGTTGATTATTAAATGCATGTTGATTACCGAATGTTCATTATAGAATTGCCTATTGAATGTCGAATATTGATTATGGAATGCATGTTGATTATGGAATGCATGTTGATTATGGAATGCATGTTGATTATCGAATGTTCATTATAGAATTGCCTATTGAATGTTTATTATGGAATGCATGTTGATTACCGAATGTTCATTATAGAATTGCCTATTGAATGTCGAATATTGATTATGGAATGCATGTTGATTATGGAATGCATGTTGATTATGGAATGCATGTTGATTATCGAATGTTCATTATAGAATTGCCTATGAATGTTGATTATGGAATGCATGTTGATTACCGAATGTTCATTATAGAATTGCCTATTGAATGTTGATTATTGAATGCATGTTGATTACCGAATGTTCATTATAGAATTGCCTATTGAATGTCGAATATTGATTATGGAATGCATGTTGATTATGGAATGCATGTTGATTATCGAATGTACGAGTTATAGAATTGCCTTGATTTTCCCAAGTCCCTAACTTATAAAATTAGCTAAATTGCGAAATGGGAGGGAGCTTTTTGTAGGAAGATGTTTAAAGGTCTAAATGTTACGGTTACTTTAAGAATATAGATACAAGGAAAATATATACAGGGTCATTACACATAGTCATAAATAGAATATAGCTTAGTATGCGATTACCAAGATATATTTGAAAACTATCCAAGGTGCGGGTCAGAGGATATGATTTGCTGTAAATTGAGTAAATTTAACGTAAATAAATAATATATGTGCCCGGAATTCATAAAGACATCCAGAGGATGCGTATTTTAATGACGTTTCAATTATCAATAGCTTAATTATAAAAATGCGTGTCTAGTTGAAATATTTTTAGTCACAGTTTGTAGCTGTTCTCCCTACAGCAAACATTATTAATGATTGCCTGGTAATTGCACGAACTGTAAAAAGAAACTTCTTAAAATTCCAAATTTAATCGATGTTGCTACATATCGTCTGTGATGTGACAGTACCTCCTATCTTAGAAAAATTCGGAAAATGACACATTATGTCAAACTGATTCTTAGGTTTATTGCGCATGCTCAGAAAATCTCCCAACTCAATAAAAGTTCAAAGCAAATTTTGACGATACGCTTCTTATAGTTTTTAATAAAATCTATTATCTTTGTGTATTTATGTTTATTTATTTTTCAATATTACTTTCGCATTTCAGAAAAAAAGATTTATTGATCAATAGTTTGGCCTTGCCTGCTGTATTTCTAGGCTTTCGTCATATATCTGTTTCTTAGTAATGTACTAACGGATACAGAAGCACTGAGAAAGATATAAAAGCCAAATGACACTTTTTTCTGACATAACAAAATGCTTGATCTCGCTTACAATACAAGGTATTATATATATTGGATAATAGATAATAGTAAAGTAGATCACACACTGCACTCTGTTGCTGTTTTAGTATAAATTATTGTAACGTAATTTTATCAACTTTAGAAATCATTGAACACTATTTTATGTATATATATATACATATATGTCTTTCTAATCGTTAATGAATAACATATTTTCATATATAATCAAAAATATTATACCAGTTCCTTAATAAATTATTAAGCTTCAAAAAATTAAAGTTTATAAAATATTTTTAAAAAATAATTAAAAGCATTTCAATAGGCTTAGAATTTTAGTTCTAAGATCAAAAGTTCAAAAAATAAAAAAATTTCGAACAATATAAACTTAAAAAAATGCAAAAATGTATATTAATGCATTGAGACAGATCTGAATAAAAATAAAAAAATTCAAATACCGAAAATTTTAAAATATTAAAAAAATATAATAATATATTACTACATATATTATAACAAAAGCTCGGATTTATATGCACGAAATTTGATTAAAATATGCGCATATATATGCGGCTTTTTTGGCGAAATATGCAGAAAATTTGTCAAAATATGCAATATGTGCAAAATATGCACAATAGAAAACAAAATATGTCGTGAAACAAGATAAATATGCACAAAAATGCATTTTGCATACGATATGCAAGAAAAAGCTAAAATATGCAAAATATGCAAAAATATGCATTTTAAGCTTTAATGATTATTGATGAATGATGATGCCTTTATTGTATTTTTAATGAATTGTAAGATCCATAAACCTATTCGTAAAGAAATTAAATGTCGATGAATTTCAAAAAAATAAAAAATAAAAAATCCTAAAGTAATATTTTTCCATAAAATGGCAAAATATGTCGTGAAATAAGATAAATATGCACAAAAATTCATTTTGCATAAGATATGCAAGAAAAAGCTAAAATATGCATTTTGCATATAATTAGCAATTAGCAAAAGCTTTAATTATGACATAAAAATAAGGTACAATTTGAAAAAAATATAAGGACATATTACAATAAAAAAGTACGACTGAAAAAATTATGAATATTCAAATACAGGAAATTTTGGAAAATACAAAATTTTACATGAAAATGAAGACATATTCCAAGAAAATGTAGTTGATAATAATCGGAGTGAAGATCTTAAAAAAGATAGGCTAGTGTAATATATTCAGCACACTTCTAAAAATGCGAAAAATTGTATTTTTTATGTATAATGAACGATTAAAGCAGAAAAGTTTGCAAAATAGTATTAAATTTTTTTCCAATTGAAAAATTGGTTCTGTTAGAGAAGTGGCCAACGTTTTTGAAAGCATGTGCGCAAAGAAGAAGAAGAACCCTGTCATGTTATCAAAATATATGATGACATGACATGACATCATTTTAAATTCTTGTATTTTAGATATACATTCTATTCTCAAAAAATTAAATTAGTTTTACTTTATATGACAAGAAAACGATTTTTTAATTATGTTTACACATAAAAAAAAAGTTGAGAAATGACGTTTGAAATGTACTTTTTAGATGATCGTGTCACGTGCGGTTAAAAGACCAATCGCGGGCGCACATGCGCCCGCAGGCGCGTCGTTGGCCACCCCTGTGTTAGAGAATATTTCTAAAAAACCTATATATACTTTCATACTAGCAAATATATTTATTTATATTATGTAAGAAGATAGATGAAAGCTACCAATTTGTGTATCAGCATTAATTTTGTTTTGTTTTTCTTTTCTCTTGCTTTTTATGTTTATATCTTTGTATGGTACATAAATAAACTCATTTATTATTATTATTATTATTATTATATTTAATTTGATAATTGCAATGTAATAAGAGATCTAGTTCTTTAGGAATTGAAATACAAATATATGAAAAAAATAAAAAATAATAAGACGTTTATTTTCCAAATCAAAGATATATCTGTACCTTGGTACAAAAATGGCAAATGTCCAATATTATAAAGTGTCGGAAGATGGCAAATGGAGTATACTTTTATATATTTTTGAAATACTTCTATCATGTTGACTTCTTTAATTAATAGTATATTAATCACGATTCGTGACAAAGGTATTTTATTTAGTTTTTATCTTGTGCTACTGAAGATGGGGGCATAGCCTTCGAAAAGCGCATATAGCTACTTAATGCTTTAAGTTACGGTATTTGGGTGATATTTTATACTAATAGAATTTATCATAGAATAAAATCTACAATTGCTTATTTTACTATCAGATTTTTTCCGTGCAGATTAACAAGTAATAAAATGAAATTATACAGATATAGAGGTGTTTAACCCTTTTCACATCACCTCCGTTATTGAATACATTATAATCCAGACAAATATTGTTGACACTTGGGATCAAACCCAATCCTTCAGCGTTCCCCTTAACGGACCTTTTGTCATTATCATATATCACAAGCAATTTTCGAATATATTATATTTCGCTCTAGTATTATACTATTTACATTAGTGTGCCTTCTGAAAAAAAATTGAATACATTTTATTTCATCACTAGTTCAAATATTCATATAAATCTACTAAATAGGTAGCGTTTATTATCATCTTTACTCGTAGATTGTTATGTTCATAGCCCCCATATGCTTAAGCAGGCCTATAGGTCAGGGTCTTACACGGGCAATTTTATTTTTTAATATAATTATTTGGTTGTCTTAATATGCGCCGCAAAATAAATTTATACACAATTATTTAAACCAAACAGCGTGGTGGTATATTTAATTAGTTACGACTCAAATAATATAGATATATGCATATTTTCGAGCTATAATTATATAAATTTGAATAAAGCACTGGTTTTATGCACAGGGCATATGACTGGGGTAGAACCAAAGGGGTACAAGTGACATATTTGCAGTTCTGAGTAAATCACCGTTAAAGTTTTTTTGTTGTATTTAATATTAGTCTTAAGTAATTTTATTATTTTTGTATTTAATAAGTGTGTTAGTCTATTATAATGTCTTTTGTGTAATTAAAGTATCATAAAAAAAATATGCGTGAGACTCTCGCGCGGTAGAAGTGAAACTTCTTAGCTCCTAGGAAAAGTTGATTTTATGCATTGCTTTTTTTCCATTTGTTATAACGATTTGATTTTGATTGATTTTGATTGAATATTGTTTTGTGTATAAAATATTGATTTGTGTATGATGCACTAGTGGGTGCATTTCTATTTGTCTATTGCTCGCTCAGCTGAATCAGATTCATTTTGTTGCTCTCTCACGCCGCGTGTATCTTCACGTGCCTGAATCAGTGGCATTCAAATTCTCTATACCACTCATTCTGTCCTCACTTAACGACGGTATCGATTCATCCAGTGTATTTGAGGTCGTTGGAAGGTTATGTTGTCCTTTAACGCCATTTGCCTGGCTCGGTACTCTCTACTTCTCTCCAAGGTACTTGTTGCCACTTTTCTTGGCGGTTTATTCGCTTTCTTCCGTTCTCTAAAGGCTCGCACTCTGTCTGCACTTGTCTTTTTCTCCATTTCACTTTTCACACAATGGAAATTGTTAGCTAAAAGATTAAGCTGTGTTTGTGTAATATATAATAAAATACGCAAGCATCTACTGGTTGCCTATGCTACGTATACGCACAGTACACACGGCGCATGCGCGTAGCGTGCGTTTCGGCCAATTTGCCATACCGCGCCTATAGAAGTTTCCCTTCAAAAAGAAAAGTTATATCTTATATAGCAGGGATGGCCAACAAGTCGATCGCGAAGTGATTTTTTGTCGATCGCGAACACTTGGACACAAAAATAGATTATTTCGATTGAGGCGATAGTAAAATGAGATAAAAAACATGAAATAAGTGCGAAGATAAGTTCGCTCAGTCATTTAGCAGATATATTTAGAAGATATGAAAGCACAAACTTCGCATTAATATATCTTTTTAAAATATATTTTATGTATTTGTTTTTTTATTTGTTTATTAAATATTATTATCGTTTTTAAAAATTATCACTACGGTGTTAAATTATAGTATAGAATATCATCCAAATACCGTAACTTAAAGCATTAAATAGCTAGATGTACATTTCGAAGGCTATGCCCCCATCTTCATTTGTGCTACTATTTTATTTTAATTAATAAAAATAAGTAATATAGTACACGACAGTGTCGTACGTTAATTTTTGTAATGGGATTATTATTATATTAATACTCTAGTGATAAAAATAATAATAATAATAATAACTTCGACTTGGACAGTTAATTTCGTATTTCGTTCTTGTTTTGTTGTTTAATATAATAAAATCGATGTAATAACGAATTTTGATATGTCATATTTTAAGGTTGCGCTTGATTTACTCTACCAGTTATGTACAGCATTTTTAAGGGACAATTGGGGGCAAAAATTATCAAGATTTTCAATATATTACATTAAGTTTACAACTGTATATATTCATGATTCTGTTTGATCAGATACTAAACCTAACCTCAAACACTTTCGCCAGTTTAGGTGTGTTGACTCGTCGACCGTCATTTATAACATTCTAATATTTAAAAAATGATGTGTTTAAGACTTACTTGGTGATATTCCATTGTAAATTAAATACGGGGGGAATTAAAACTATGTTTTTATATCACAATAGGAAATATAAATTTATTTATAAAATTTATATATTACAACGACATGTTTCGGACTATCGTCCATTATCAAGTGAAGTTATAAGAAGAAACTACAAGAATATATACAGAAAATATTACAGTAAGTCAAATAATTTACAATGTATTTAGTCTAACTGGTCGTTACTGATGTTGCGATTGGGATTTTTGATAGCTTTATGTGATTATTTCACTAGATATCGATTTTTTCACTAGATCACGATGACTTTTTAAGTAGAAAAGTCGTTTTCAAGAACAAACAAGTTGGCCACCCCTGCTATATAGTTATATGTTATAAAAGTTTTAAAAAAGTCCGATAGAGTGCGGCACTGTCTAGGAAATCAGTTCTGCCAACAACATTTTGTGCATATCTAGTTTCCCCATTACTGCATTTATCACCATTTGTTAGAAAATGTCACTTTGGTTCTAAGCCAGTCATCCATTTTAAAAAAATGTATTAAACATATCTCCTGCAAGAATAAACATTATAAATCTACCGTAACGTTTGTTTTGAGATTGAAAAATGGAAATGAATGTTTTTGGACAGAATTATATAAGAGCTTAAACATTGTAATTGTTAATATGCATTGTAGGCAAAAAAAAAGATCAATAACTATTAAATCAAACAAAGGTTACTTCAATATGCACGACGAACTATTTTAAAAAAATATAATTATATGAAAATACCGTGGTCATCTGTTATGAAGGGGCCAAAAATTATATTCCCCAGGGAATATACCAATGTACCTCAGTGCCTGATAAAATAATTAATTAAAGTTAGATATACAAAAAAAAAGTCAAATTTTTATAAAGTCGATTTTTGTGTTCTGTGTTGTGTTGGAGGAGACAATATTTGCAGAGATCTAATTTAATAAGCAAAAAGCTTACGACTTGTAAACAACATTACATTAAAATACCAAAAGACAAAGCTCGCATAATTCGCCCATTGCACTTGTCTCAATCTAAAACTTTAAATTTAATTCAAAGGATTTGGCAAACCTGGCTTTATTTAACGTCCCTCATTTCATTATATTAAAAAAATCCTAAAATTGCATTCGAAAATATCATTATGGAAATAAATGTATATTTCGTTTTGACAATGACCCTTGTCAAAGTAATACTGACACCTCTTACGTCACACGATACGATTGAAGAATCTGCATGTCATATCAAGAGCAATCCGTCATGAATAAATTAATGTTAGATTTAATACATAAAGAGCATAAGTATGTGAACTTATATAACTTATAGTCTAGATATTTTCAATACTTCGAAAATACCGGGTGTTATTTCTTTAGTTTTCTTTTTATAAATCAGATGTACTGTATATATATTGTAAAATATTGTTATATTGTGCAAATAATTTTGAAAATAAAATAAACAAATTTAATTATAGTTATATTTTACTATAAATTTATAAGTGACATTGAATATTATGCTGTGTTATATTTAAACAGACAAAACGGCGAAGTAATAATGAAGTTAGTTAAAATTATATCTTATTAAAAATTAGAGTAACTTTTAATTCATTTTTCTAATGCTATAATGAAAATGAAAAATTTGCATTTTTCTTAATAGCACAAATTTGATATTTAATCGGCGATTAAAAATAAAGTATTGTAATTTAATGGGTTACCGTAATTTTAGAATTGTTTGCAACGATAGATAGATGTCGCTATGTTGCTGCATAAGCGAGTAGTGTATTTTGGGTAGCAAACTACGCATTAATTAAGTCATAAAATAAGCCCATATTTAGAAAATACAAATCGTATATATAACATATTGAGTTACAGAAAGAATATATCAAAATGTCAATGTATAAAGTATAGATTAAATAGAAAAGATAAAAGTGCGGTAGCCGAGCATGTTTTTGACTAACTCAGGTCATCCTATTCAAATTAGTTCACTTAGATTACTTAACAGTGTTTTAAATTATTCCGAGTTAAATGCTCATGAAAGTATATACATGCATAAATCTAAATCAAATTTAATGAATTTAGATTCAGGTCCAATTTTACGTTGTCTATTTAATTTATTTAATAAGAACTATTTTTAATTTAATTTTAATTTTGTTTATTTATTTATTTTTTGTTATTTTAGATTTCACAAAGCAATATTTTCGTTAATTGTTAATTTGTATTGTTTTAAAATAATGCAAAACACTTTTAAGTAATTTAAGTGAACTAATTTGAATAGGATAACCTGATTCAAAAATATTTTCGGCTGCAGCACTTTTATCTTTTCTATTTAATCGGAAATGAGATAAATGCTCCTTAAATCTATTATTTATTTTATATCTTTTATTTAATTTATTTTTGGTTATTTTAGATTTGACAAACCAATATTTTTTGCTGTTACTTGTTAGTTTCATTAATTATTCATTTATATCGTTTTAAAGGATTTATAGGTCATATTATATGCAATTTTTGAAGTACTTCTGTCATGTTGACTTATTTATTATTTATTGTAATTATATTGTTTTATAGTATAGAATATCACCCAAATACCGTAACTTAAAGCATTGAGTAGCTAGATGTACATTTCAAGCGCTATGCGCCCATCTTCAGTAGCAGAAGATAAAACTAAACAAAATACCCTGTCACGAATCGTGATTAATCTAGCTACTTAATGCTTGTTACGGTATTTGGGTGATATTCTATATTAATTTAATTCAATGTTATATTTATGATTAGATAAAGGAAATTTTAGCGGTTAATTAAAAAATTAAAAGCAGCATATTTATTTTGACGTATGTGTGTGTGTATATATATATATATATATATATAAAATCCCGCATACCGTATGTGATCTGCTTTAGAATTGGTATATAGCATCGCCCTCGACTCGTCTACCTGAGGAAAGTAGTTTTTAGGACTCGCATAATATCACTGAGCAAGGATTTCATGGCATTGAATAGCAAAGCTGATACTCCTAAATACATCAACAGAAACTGATATGTTTGCTCTTTAATACATTTAACAGTATCAACGCTTATAACATGCTATTCTATTCAAGCTCAAGCTTCAAACTCGATGACATATAGGTGCATATAATATATAGACAGTTCTACCGACAAAAAGCCCTTTATATACAGTATGATTGCATCATATACAAGGTGACGTCCCGTTTTAAAGTAGTGTGTCCCGTTGTCCCGACTTACATCGGGACGAGCGTTTGTCCCGTTTATTAACAAACCAAACAATAAAATTTTGCATAATTTTTCACGTATTTCGAAATGTTTGTAGCAGATGATAAGACATGTTGCCCTATATGAACTGACTTACAAATTATAAATTTCGTCGACGGAAAAATATCAATAAATTGTTTTCGTTTTTTATTTATTAGGTACTTATTATATTATAAGAGTTTTTGTTCTATTTTTTTTTATGTTAGCATTGTCATTAGCATTTTTAGTTTATTTTATGTAATTTATATTATTAATAAACAACTGTCGTGCCCGTTTTCGTGTTATAAAAATGCATTTTAAAAATGTCCCGTTTTGGAACCAAATATTTATGGTCACATTAATCATATAGTAATATTCTACTTGCACGGAACTAAAAGCCAAATAATTAAATTGAATATTAATAATTGTAACAACCGTACTTTGTATTATTACGAATAAAAGGCTCAAAGTGCTCAATCTACAACGAACTTTCGTAGTCGTAACTTTTAAAGTACAAAGAGTAAAAAGACAACCACACTTTTTTATACGTAACTTGTATATCCTAATTTGAGTTACTTTGTTTGCGAAATGGCTGTGCTTAACTAAGTGAAAATATGTTATTTACGGTCGTATTATATATCGAATTTAACAATTAACCCTTTAACTGGCGATGACGAGTTTAGTTCGTCAACGGTTTTGTGTACTCAAATATAATAAATTCCAACTATTATAAATTAATTTGCCAGTTAAAGGGCTAAATACGAGAATATGTACCAATATAAATATTTATCGAAATTACTAAAACGCCAAATTGTTTACTATTGAGTACCATACCTAACTTCACGATTCTTACACAATTACGACATTTGACACTTGTCACTGACGTTACTTAACGTTTCTTTAACACTGACGTTACTTAACTTACTAACGTTGCTTAACGTCAGTGTCTATTTTTAAATTATAACCAGATTAAATCGTATTTTAGCATTTTTCATAAGTCTTAAGTACTTTTAGTCTTAAGTACTTTAAATCAAATATTATTTCTCAATGCTTCAGTAAGTTTGTTAGTTAATCAGTTTCTTTTTGAATTATTTTTGATGAACGCCTTGATACATAATGTTTACATTATTTAAGTCAGTAGTTCAAATGCGTTATCAACAACGTATGGCCTACTTATGCAATATACTTACTTTGGCGTGAAATGCCGTAGATAAAATTATTATTATAATTCTTCACTAGTTCTTATGCGTTATCAACAACTTGTGTAAGCCTACTTGTGTAATATGCCTACTTCGGCGAGAAATGTCATATAATAAACAATATTATTATTATTTAGTAGTTCTGATGCGCTATCAACAACATATGGCCTACTTGTGTAATATGCCTACTTCGGCGAGAAATGTCATATAGAAAACAATATTATTATTAATCAGTAGTTCTGATGCGTTATCAACAATATAGGGCCTACTTGTGCAATATGCCTACTTTGTCGAGAAATGCCGTAGAAAAAATTATTACTATAATACTTCAGTATTTCTTATGCGTTATCAACAACGTATGGCCTACCTGTGTAATATGCTTACTTTGGCGAGAAATGCCATATGGATATATATTATTATTATTCAGTAGTTCTTATGCGTTATCAACAATGAATAGCCTACCTGTGCAATATATAAACTTTGGCGAAAAATGTCATATAGAGAAAATGATTATTATTATTCAGTAGTTCTTATGCGTTATCAACAACACATGGCCTACCCGTGCAATATGCCTACGTTGGCGAGAAATGTCATATAGAATTTTTTTTTATTACCTGCAGTAGTTCTTATGCGCTGTCAACAACGAATGGCCTACTCATGCAATACTTTGGCGAGAAATGTCATCTAGAAAAATGATTCAACTAAAATCACAAAATGTTCTGTCCATATATACTTGGCACATGGTCTACACAAACACACTGTATATTCCGATAAAATTCCGCATTCTTTCGAGGGAGGGTCAGAAATTGAGATATATCATATCGAATGGAGAAGTAGGTTTTACATCTACTTCCACTAATGCAAACTGTAAAGAAACTTTGTATACACAACTTATGCGCTTTAATAAAGAAAGAATCGAATTCTAGCATTTCTAAAGCTCAATATATATATTGTAGTATATGATACCTAGCCGTAAATAGCCTAAAGAAAGACGTAAACAACATTTGAAAAGTTGATCCTGACACTTGAATTCCTCGGCATTCAATACGCTTCAAACTCCATAAGTTGTTTGAGACGACGAAAAATAACACCTGATTTGATGTTTTTCCGTTGCTTTTATACCGTCGCATATAGCTATAAATCAAATGTATAGTACATTTGTAAATATTGCAACATTGTAATCTCTAACTGAACAACCTAAAAATCGCTGTTTATATGTCAAAAGTTCCATTTATTATGTTTTATGATTTGTCAAGTCATATTTTATGATTTGACAAATTACAATTTTCGAGGTTAGGCATTATAATTAATGAGATTACAATTTTCCAGACAATTTTTTTATTAATTACGATCTTTTTGATGCTTGTGTGAAATGAGATGATAGAAATACCAAAATATTATATAATACAATTAGAGATGTCAAAGTAGGCATTTATGAAAGTTCATGAATGTCATATAGAATATCACCCAAATACCGTAACAAGCATTAAGTACGATTTAAAATTTAAATGAATTTAAATAAAAATAAAAAAAATTATCAAGTACGATTCGTGACAGAGGTATTTTATTTAGTTTTATCTTGTGCTACTCAAGATGGGCGCAGAGCGCTTGAAATGTACATCTAGCTACTTAATGCTTTAAGTTACGGTATTTGGGTGATATTCTATATTATAATTTAACACCGTAGTGATCATTTAAAAAAAAAATCATGAATGTCGATTAATACACTAAAATGTCTACTTTGAGGTTAACGATGAAACTCGGATCTTCTAAGCATCACGTTACAAAAATTGCCTAAGTATATATTTGAAAAAGTTCTATTTACAAATGTTAATTACGGCGCATTTTACATAAATAATTTCGTGATTCTCAAATTTTAAATAGACTAAAATTATTTTTTTATAACCTCCCTTTTTAAAAATAATAATAACAATAAATACATTTTTTTTTTATTATGACTACGGTGTTAAATTATAATATAGAATATCACCCAAATACCGTAACAAGCTGTGCTACTGAAGATGGGCGCATAGCGCTTGAAATGTACATCTAGCTTCTTAATGCTTGTTACGGTATTTGGGTGATATTCTATATTATAACCTCCCTTGTGTGAACATTGAGCATGAATGTATATTATTGTGATATTCAATTCATTTCAAATTATTTCGATTTTTTTATGTCTGATGATTAATATTTTAGTATAAATGGAATAAAAACCATCGAATAATAACTATCATTTACATATTGAGGGTTATGGATTTTAGATGGAATCCTATATATGAAAAGTACAATACAAATGGAAAAAAAGTACTCGTATTAAAAAAAAAAAAACATTTTTTAATCGAATGCGAATTATTTCGTCAGTTGGTTACCCCAATTATTTCGCATTGGATCTACAACCACTAGTACACTGTACTATATCAAAGATTCATATTTAATTCAGACAATTAACGCATTTTACACAGACCATTTTTATTTTGCACATTGACGTACTGTTGCAAGGATTGTGACTTGTAACATTTGCGATAATTTGGAGATAACAGTTTCCTGTTTTGTTGTGTAAATGATTTAATGCTAGAGATATGGACATTAGTCCGATAAGCGTATCATTTCTATTCTTTATTTGTGTGGAACAATCGCATGGTCGTGCGTCAATAAGGGGTAGAACAACCCTTTCTATATAAAAAAAAACACATAAAAACGTCTCGGGAGAATTACGGCAAACGCACCAGATTGCAGCAAAAGAATATAAAGGACATTAGATGCAAACTATTCATTTTGCGGAAAATTGCAGAATTATCAAATAAATTCTGGAACGTACAATTGAATTGGGAGAGATTTCTTTATTACACAATTTTTTGTTATATGTTATAGCAGATGTGGCCAACTTGTTTGTTCTTGAAATCGACTTTTGTACTTAAAAAAGTGATCGACAATATCCTCAATTTTGTTTAAATCACCAAATATTATTTTTCGTATTTTTCAAAGTCGTAATTAAAATTGGGACGTTTTTGTAAATGGTCATTCATATTTGGAAAGTGATCAAAATTTTTTTGTTGGAGATCTTCAATGAACATTACGAACTGACTTTTACAAGCATTAATGCAACTAATCATGTGACTTATTGCCTTCTTTTTTCCTTGTAACTTTAAATTCAAATCGCTTAACTTGGATGTAAAATCTACCAGAAACGCTAAATCACTGAGCCAACTTATTGTCGCCTTATTTCGTGTTTCTTATGTCATTTTACTAGCGCCACATTCGAAATAATCTGTCTTTGTGTCCAACTGTTCGCGATCGATCAAAAATCGCTTCAACTTTGATCGAAAGATTGACTTGTTGGCAGTGGCGGTTTCTTTCGAGGCCACACAGCCGCGTGCCCCTCCTGAACATTGAGCGCATCACCGTAGATATATAATTGTATTGTGATATTTTAACTCGGCATTATTTTCCTAAAAGATAAAACTTGCGTTGCGATAGCACGCAACACAACACGGTGTGGCGGCGAGCAAGTATGAATTAAATGCATATGCACTCATCCTATCTATTGCAAGCGGTGGAGTGAGAGCCACCGTATGCAGTATATCTTCTGTTTCTTTGGTTCGCGTATCGTATGCGCCGCAAACAAAACAGCGGTCCGGGTGGCAATGGCAACGTGACGTCACGCTGCTTCTACAGCTAAGAATATAGCGTTGTTTTCAGCTATTCCGCGCCGCGATTCTTTAGCGTCCCAACAGAGAAGCCTAGTCTAGTATACAGGAACATTGATATAGAATAGCCAGATAAGACACTTGCATTGTTCTGTGTAGTTACGTATGTATGATTTTACCACGTGTTTCTCCAAAACTATATTTAATAGAAATAATTTAATAAAAATTAATAGTGTTAGTTCTTTATGAAAAGTTGAGTTTTCTCTTGAGGACAAAGTAAAAATTAAAGAATTATGTAGGCCATTGCCTGATTTAAATTGATCACAAACTTGTGCAAAGAGTGTTTATATCAATGAAAGATAGAAGAGCGAAATACCACTTTCAAGCAATGATTGAATTTAATCATTTTGCATCCATTTTAAGTAAGATTTCTTACTATTATATAATTTTTTAAGAAAGGCGCCCCCCTCGATTGAAATGTCAAGAGCCGCCACTGATGACGACCTCGTTAGAATATTGTTTTCAGGTAAAACAACAAATTGTGTTGTTTCTGCTTGAAACAATGTGGACTAACGTTATTTTTACAGAATAAGCTAAAGTTTACAAGGCTATAATGCGGTACATAAGCATATTTTACCTGAACTAAGTAGAGCATTGCATAACTGACAAAAAATTCTACTAGATGGTGCTATAATCTCAATTTCTCCTATTTTGGACTTAAACTGTTTTTTAAATCAACACCGCAATTGTAAATAAAATAGAAAATAATCTACTATAGTATACACTGGTGCCAAATGTTTGGATAATATTGACATAAAGAAACCCTCGAAATAATTCCACGGCGCTTGAAAGAATCAAAATATAGAAATATGAATACTTGGACACGTTCCGAGGATTATCTTACAGACCCCAACGTAGATGTATTCTAATTCAATCACAGAGGAGTGTAACGTAGATTAAATCCATAAGATTATATAATCTATTCCAATTAAAGGTCTTATATGGTAACGAGTTTTACCAATCGTATTTCATTCTAGTTTAAAGCAACTTTAATTAGACTATGGGCATATATATATTTATGATAGGAGAAATATAAAATTATTATTATTATTATACACCCTTAGATGGCAGCACAAATAAAAATTAATTAATTGCATAAACTATCCTGTGGTAATTCATTTATTTATTTATAATAGTATACAATATTAAAAATCGCAGTAAATTTTGTAAACAAGGGAAAAGAACTTCTATTATAAACAGGCGCAGTTCAGAAATCAAAGAAAAACAATGACATCTGCTTTTAACCTGTGCCTTAATATCTATATTTAAAAGAATGTATCTGTACAATTTGGATTGACCGTGGCAGAGAGTTCCGTATTTTGTAAGCCTGGTCTTGGCGGTGATATTTTACCTTTATGGCGTACGTTGAGATTATGAATGTCGGTTCTATATTTTATTTTATCAGACAGATATTCAGGTTCATTAAACTTTGAAACAAAAAAACCGCAATATTCAACGTTAGTAAATTTGTGACATTTAGTTCAGACATTTGAATATTCCCGAAATATGGTCATACTTTCTTTAACAAAATATTACAACGCACACAACAATTCTGTTAACTTTAGATAAATGAAATAAGTCCATAAAGTTAGACTTGGTCAATATACAGCGGAGGCATATTGTAAATTACTCATTACCAAGCTTTGACATAAAGCTATTCTAATATCAACTAATATAAAAGCAACTCCCCTACATACCAGAAGAGACACGCAACAATTAATCGACTACTGGGGTGCGAAAATGTTCAAAAAATAAAAATAATAATTTCAATAAAATACCGGAGCAAGTGAAACAATTGCCAAAGAAAAACTTCACAAGTCGCGCGAAAGACATACTACTGAAACACGCGCTATATTCACTGGATGAGTATTTTCAAATAAAGTTTTAAACCATAATGTACAAAATAGGATATTGTTATGGTTAAACTTGTTTACAATGTTTTATTTATTTTCTATATATAGGCAACTTACGTTGCAATTGTGTTGTATAATAAATCTACACATTTTAAATTTTACTTATATTTTAATTGTAAATAAAACAATTAATTTTACGACATGTCATGTAAAATTTTGATGACTAATAAATATTCTATTCTATTCTATTCTATTCTATTCTATTCTATTCTATTCTATTCTATTCTATTCCATTCTATCTAGTTTAAAACCAACCTTATTGCCCAATATAATAGACTGCATACGCCTTTGCTAAACAACTATTAATATGGGATAGAAGAGTTAATATGGAATCAATTATAACACCTACATTATTTATTTCAGTTTGCATATGAATAGGTGATCCATTTAATACTAAACTAGAGCTATGTCTTTGATTTCCCAAACAGTATGGCCTGCGTTTTTAGAGGGTTAATGCGTAAATCATTGATAATAATAATAATAATTTATTGATGTTTCCTCACAAAAGTGATTACACAGGTCATATAATTTACATCAAAAGAATTTACATCTCTTAATATAGAATATCACCCAAATACCGTAACAAGCAGTAAGTAGCTAGATGTACATTTCAAGCGCTATGCGCCCATCTTCAGTAGCACAAGATAAAAAACTAAATAAAATACCTCTGTCACGAATCGTGATATTTAACAATTTAAATATATGTGACGGCTAATATTGTGAGTTTTAATTTTTTTTTATGTAATATTTGGGTATCGATATAATATTAAGCAAAATTATTATATCGATATAATAATGTAAGTTACCTTATAATCACTGGTTGATAATATTATTGTAGAACATAATAAGGTAGAGAACAGGCACTAAATGCGGGTACGAACTATATGAGTAACATATAAAAATTATGTAAAATAGGTGTAAAATGTGTAACAAGACAACATGGTCAATGGCGGTACATGATGATTGGTAAAGACAATGGTCACACAACATGCTGTAGGAATGTGGAACAGACAATCATAATGAATGGCGCATGAGCGGAAGTATAAAAATACAATGATAGTATAGACAAATTTCAAAAAGGAGAGAACAGAATATTTATTAGTCCATCAAAAGGCTTACATGACATGGCAATAAATTAATTGTCTTATTTACAATTAAAATACAAAATATTGTAAATAAAATGTACAGCACAATAGCAACGCAAGTTGCCTACATATAATTATAATGAAATATTATTTTAAAAATTATCACTACGGTGTTAAATTATAATATAGAATATCACCCAAATACCGTGACTTAAAGCATTAAGTAGCTAGATGCGCATTTCGAAGGCCATTCCTCCATCTTCAGTAGCACAAGAAAAAAACTAAATAAAATACCTCTGTCACGAATCGTGATTGATATACTATTAAATAAATAAGTCAACTTGACAGAAATATTTCAAAAGTGGCATATAATATGACCTATAAACTAATACATTGTGTAGTATAGAATATCACCCAAATACCGTAACAAGTATTAAGTAGCTAAATGTACATTTCAAGGGCTATGCCCCCATCTTCAGTAGATGGGGGCCTAAACAAAATACCTCTGTCACGAATCGTGATTAATCTAGCTACTGAATGCTTGTTACAGATTTGGGTGATATTCTATATTATAATTTAACACCGTAGTGATAATTTTAAAAATATTACTTAATTATTTAGATAATAAATTATGTGATCAGTGATACTTCCTTTCATTATTTAATAAGCGTTAGCATCTAAAATTAAATAATTAAAGGAAGTATCACTCAAATACCGTAACAAGCATTAAGTCAAAAGTACTTCTGTCATGTTGACTTATTTAATTAATTTAATATCAATCACGATTCGTGGCAGAAGTATTTTATTTAGTTTTATCTTGTGCTACTGAAAATGGGGGCAAGCCTTCGAAATGTACATCTAGCTACTTAATGCTTGTTACGGTATTTGGGTGATATTCTATATTATAATTTAACACCGTAGTGATAATTTTTAAAATACGAATCTCAATTTAAAATAATTTAAAATGCAGGTAATTGTACGATTGTCAGTTTTTACTGCATTTGAAGAAGAAATATATTTATTTTTGGTCCAATATATGAAATATCTGATAAAACTAAATCTGTTAAATATTTTTAGAGCAATATTATTTTCAATGCATCAACGTCTAATTTCGTGTAAACAATCTTTCTAAATATTTTCATAATATATATTTCGGATCACAAATCCCAAACGCGGCATAAAGAAACCAATACCATTAATCAATATCAAAACTATACAGAATTATACTGGTATAATATTGTTAGTGTAGGGAAATAGCTTCAAGTCTACAAGCGTCGTAACCGTAAACTATTACGAGTATACTTACGATAATAAATTACAACTTTAGAAAAAAATTATATTGTGTTTTTTAACATCATTATTACATCAAGTTCATATACGGGGTTTTCCATTTTTACCATTTTTTAATATTATGTTTAGACGTAAGTACTTGTCACTGCGGTGTTAAATATTTGTGTAATAGCTAGATACGTATTTCGAAGGCTATTCAATTGTATAGCAATCACGATTAGTGACAGAGGTATTTTATTTAGTGTGCTACTGAAGATGGGGGCATACCCTCCGAAATGCGCATCGAATTAATAAATGCGTTATGGGTGCTAAATGATTTTTTGGATTATTTTCTATAAAATAAAACAAATTATTAGAAAATTAACTTAAATTAGCAACAAGATCGTATTACTTGATCATTTCGGATAAAAAATTACATTGTCACAGTCCATGGCTAAGCGCTGGGCGTAAGCTATTTCGTTACGGCAGAATATTTTTTGAAAAAAAAACAAAAACACTAAAATGTTGTTTCAAAATGACGGTCGATGAGTTAAAATGTATATTTTGGTAAAAAAAAAGGGGTTAAGTATGGTATCTAATCCTCTACTATAGCATATATATGTAAAAGTCTGTCCATTATACAGGATTCCCCGAAAGTTTGCGAAGAAAACGCTGAGACATGTAAATTTAGACACTGAGTAGAGAAGTAGCAGTGTCAAACGTCAAAAATTATAAATATCTAGCAACAATTCACATTCTAAACATCGTTTTTATCTTCTGTAGCAGTCATTTGTTATGAGTTATACAAA